>JAECWM010000058.1:0-207233 GCA_018150695.1 Drosophila oshimai | reverse complement strand
AGGTGAACTGCACTAAGATTAAATAAGTGCACGACGACGAACGGCACACGAAGGCTTACGACGGACGGCGGCGGTGATCTGTGCGAGCTAGGGTTACTTTTTAAGTTCTCTCTTACTTTGTAAATCAGTTCTGAGCCGACAGCCAACAATAAAGGCACTTCCTCTAAATCGAATATTATCGTTTTGTCAACCGCTGCGAATAACATAGCCGAAGCTACGACCCAGCTATCAGCTTGCGCCGTTAACAAGAGGAAGGTCAGCAGCACCATTGTCACTGATCGTGGCCACCACCTGGTCTCGATCCGCACTCTGCAACATTCTAAGGCTACTGAGGCGATCCCAAGTGACCGGTCGTTGTGGGCAGCAACTTGCCGCAACACCCACCACAGAACCGACAACTCCGTGAGCAGCCACGTGCCACGGTGCCAACCTCCTGCAAGAAGCTGTGCAGGTGGAGGATATTGTGGGCAGCTACCTTGCCGCATTATCATATACCTTAGCTGGCGCCCGACCGAGTCGAAGACCCCGACCAGACCTTGAAATCTCGGAGTAAAAACGAGTAAAAAATAAAATCAAGTAAAAAATTTTCTTCCTAGGACGGACTGTTCTGGGCAGCAAAAAAAGGCCACTAAAACGCCACTGGGGACACATAGCTAAAACCCGAAAAAGAAGAAGGAAAACTTTAATAGATTCATGTGAGTGAAACATTTTTTATGAATTGCCAGAAGAAATTAAAAGGGAAGTAATAAAACAATATATTTAAATGTTCAAGAAATTAAAGTGAAGAGGTCAATAATTACAATATCAATATAAAAAATATTTCTTGTTAAACGTTTATGTTGGAAAACAGTGTTGGCAGAAATTAAAGAATTTAAGCAATTTTTTTTCTTGCACACAGAGCGGTACTTAGCACATGGCTACTCTGCAGCTCCGGTGTTTTTTTTTACTAATTAGTAAAATCAGATAAGCGGAGAAGAATACGGTAAAAAGATAAGCGCTCAGCTTACCGCCTAGGTTTTCGAGTGTTCAATTTTTTGTGACTTCTTTGTTTTGTAATTTACGCTCGCTTGCGTTCGGGCTTTGTTATCATTGCGTGACAGCGGTTGTATGAGCGATTCAGAGTCTGAAGACTTGGTTGACCAACTAAGTAACCTTGCTTTGTCAGAAGAGGCCGCCGAACGTATAAGACAGAAAAAACAGAGTATGGATCCACAACAACTACAGGCAGTCATAAATGCTGCGGTATCGGCCGCATTACAGGTGCAGAAAAAAGATTTTGAAGAAAAATTGAAGGAAGTCACTAATAGGTTTAGCGCTGCGACAGTATCCGCTCCTGAGATTGCAATATACTTGCCTGTTGCTGTAGCCGGAAATGTGAGTTGTGACGAGGGCCTTGATGCGGTAAAATCATTGCCAGAGTTTGATGGGTCACAGGGAAAATATGTGTCTTGGCGACAGGCAGCAGTAGCTGCATATGAGTTGTTCAGAGGGTATAGCGGTAGTTCTAAACATTATCAGGCTGTTCTCATAATCCGTAACAAAGTTAGGGGATCTGCTGATTCTGTCCTTTCGTCCTTTAATACAGTTCTTAATTTCGATGCTATTATAAGCCGCCTTGACTTTACCTACTCCGATAAGCGTCCATTACACTTACTCGAGCAAGAGCTTACAACACTTAGGCAAGGCCAAATGTCTATTACACAGTTTTATGAGGAGGTCGAGAAGAAGCTGACACTCCTTACAAACAAGACAACTATGACATATGAGACTGACCATGCCCGATATATGAATGATAAGCATAGGGCTGATGCCCTGCGTGTCTTTATTTCCGGGCTGAAGAGAAACTTAACCGATGTGCTCTTTGCTGCTCAGCCTAGGGACTTGCCTTCGGCCCTGGCAATGGCTCAGGAAATAGAGGCAAACCACGAGAGGCATGCCTTTGCGACACAGTATGCCAGGTCTATAGAAGAGAAATATCTCAGACAGGCCCAGAGTCGTCCATTACAAAGGACATCCGATTCAAACCACGAACAGACATTTAAAAAGGGGTGGAAAAATCCGTATTTTACCAGGGATCAAGGTCAACGATCCGTTGTTGACAATAGACCGTTCGAGAAGATGGACGTAGATCCAACATCGTCGAAATTCCGTCAGCCGACAAACTTCCAGCGTCCTCAGGGCTCTACCACTGCACTAGCACCCGATGCACAGCAACAAGTTGCACAAAAGAGACCGACTAACTCTCAAAGATTGTCTGACTTTAGGCGTCAAAGAGTGAACCATCTGTTTGAAGAAGCTCAGGAAGGTCAAACTGAGGATCATTATAATCAGGTAGCTAACGATGCGGTAGATGACATAGACGGTGAAGAAGAGACGGACTATGAAAGTGATTCCGTGCATTTTTTAGGGGATCATCCCTGCTTCCGTTCGTCGAACGAACAGTAGCGGGGGAGCTACGAAAATTTTTAGTAGATACGGGGGCCTCTAAAAGCTACATTAAGAGAGAGATAGGATTGCCGACTTCAGTTCCCGTTGACTCACCTTTTATTGTCAAGTCCCTTCATGGATTTGAAAAAGTGGAACACAAATGTCAGTTTGAGCTTTTTGGTGTAGAAAGCCCTTTTTTTATATTACCCGGACTTAAATCTTTTGATGGCATAATTGGCCTTGACCTGCTAGCGCAAGTAGGTGCGACCATTGACCTTAAAAGCAATTCCATTAGGTTTAATGGGGGATGTGAGGATCTGCACTTTCAAAAATGCGCTCAGGTTAACTTCACGAAGATTGAGGACATTGTCGTGCCCCCAACAGTGCAAGAAGATTTTCAGCAGATGATGTCTAGATACTCGGGGGCCTTTGCTGATCCAAATAAGCAGTTACCGTTCAACACAAATGTTGTGGCGACTATTCGGACAGAGGATAATGAGCCAGTTTATTCAAAGCTGTACCCGTTTCCTATGGGTGCTGCCGATTTCGTCAATAGGGAGGTTGAAGACCTTCTCAAAAACGGCATTATTCGACCATCTCGGTCTCCCTACAATAACCCCATATGGGTCGTAGGCAAAAAAGGCACCGACGCTTCGGGATCACCTAATAAACGCTTAGTAGTGGATTTTAGAAAATTAAATTTAAAAACTATTGCCGATAGATACCCAATGCCGAGTATTAATATGATACTGTCGAATCTAGGTAGGGCCAAATTTTTCACTACCCTTGACCTTAAGTCTGGATATCACCAGATAGAACTCGCGGAAGTGGACAGAGAGAAGACTTCTTTTTCGGTTAACGGAGGCAAATATGAGTTCTGCCGCCTACCGTTCGGGCTAAAGAATGCCTCAAGCATTTTTCAAAGGGCCATAGATGATGTTCTACGGGATATGATAGGAAGGATCTGTTACGTCTATGTGGATGACGTTATTGTCTTTTCAGAGAGTGAAGAATCCCATATTCTCCATATAGGACAGGTTTTAAAGAGCCTGCATGATGCCAACATGCGTGTGTCCAGGCAAAAATCCCAATTTTTTAAAGAAAGTGTCGACTTTCTTGGATTTGTTGTCACAAAGAAGGGTACTAAGACAAGCCAGGATAAGGTAAAAGCCATTAAGGAGTTTAAACAGCCAAGTAATTTGTTCGAGCTGAGATCATTCTTGGGCTTAGCAAGTTACTATCGATGCTTCATCAAAGATTTTGCATCAATAGCGAGACCTTTGACAAATATTCTTAAGGGTGAAGGTGGCAGAGTCAGCAAGTACCGCTCAAAAGGCATTACGGTGAGCTTTGATAAGCATCAGTTGAGCGCATTTGACAAGCTTAGAAATATCCTTGCTTCAGAGGACGTTATCCTTCACTATCCAGATTTTACGCGACCATTTGATTTGACAACTGATGCTTCATCCTTGGGCATAGGTGCAGTTTTGTCTCAGGGAAACAGGCCTATAACGATGATTTCCAGAACGCTGAAAGATAGGGAATTAAATTATGCCACTAATGAAAGGGAGTTACTAGCAATTGTATGGGCCTTGGACAGTCTCCGACACTACCTCTATGGAAAAAGTGACATTAACATATTTACGGACCATCAGCCCCTTATATTTGCGGTCTCTGATAAGAACCCAAACTCAAAACTTAAGCGTTGGAAAGCCCGCATTGAAGAGAGCGGTGCAAAGGTAATGTACAAGCCAGGGAAAGAAAACTGTGTGGCAGACGCTCTGTCGCGACAAGATATTCACGCTTTGCAAAACTCAGCAGAGTCAGATCAAGCCACTATTCACAGTGAAAAATCGTCAACACTTGTCATTGAGGCCACGGAAAAGCCACTCAACTGTTTTCAGAACCAAATCGTATTGGAGGAGGCGTTCACGCCAAATAAGCGATTATTTATAGTGTTTGGTACTAAGACTCGCCATCAAATTGATTTTACTGACTGGAATACTTTACTGGACTTAGTGAAAGACGTAGTAACACCCAACGTAGTGAATGCCATTCATTGTAAGCTTCCAGTCTTGGCCCGTATTCAAGATAGTCTGGTTCGGCTCTTTCCTGCCACTAAATTTTGGCATTGCAAGTCTTGGGTTACGGACATTATCAAACCGGACGAACAAAAAGAAATATTAGTTGTAGAGCATAACAGGGCTCACAGGGCTGCTCAGGAGAATATTAAACAAGTGCTGCTCGACTACTATTTTCCAAAAATGGGTAAAATCGCGGCCGAAATCGTTTTAAACTGCAGGATTTGTCAGAAAGCTAAATATAGGCACCCATTAAAGCAGGAGTTAGGAATTACCCCAATACCAACGCGGGTGGGAGAGATGTTACATATGGACATCTTCTCAACAGGGGGAAAGTACTTTCTCACGGCTGTCGACAAATTTAGCAAGTTTGCGGTGATCCAGCCAATAGCATCGCGTTCTATATTAGATGTAAAAATCCCGATCCTTCAGCTGGTTAACCTTTTCCCTAATGTTAAATCAATATATTGCGATAATGAGGCATCATTCAACTCCGAAACGATACGATCCATGCTAAAAAACCAGTACGATATTGATATAGCAAATGCCCCACCTTTACACAGTACGTCGAATGGTCAGGTGGAAAGGTTCCACAGTACCCTTATAGAAATTGCCAGGTGTCTAAAATTGGAAAGGAAAATAGACGATACCACTCAATTATTTCTACAGGCAACCATAGAGTATAATAGGTCATTTCATTCTGTCACAAATAGGAAACCTGTCGAAGTCATCCATGATAGTGCTGACATTGCCCCGGATATAATTATGAACCTTAAAAAGGCACAGCAGGAGCAGTTAGACCGGAACAATTCAGCTCGTCAGAATAGGGTATTTGATGTGGGTGACAAAGTTTTAGTAAAAACCAACAAGAGATTGGGGGATAAACTTACGCCTCTGTATATCGAGAACAGGGTCGACGCTGATATTGGGACAACGGTCCTAATTAAAGGGAGGGTGGTCCACAAGGACAATATTCGATAAGGGCCACCTACAAAGTTGTTTCCTAGGCTTACTGCACCAAGTTGTGGTAGATACCCAAAACTCTAAAAACGTCGATTTAAAAATGCAAGCTCAGTCGAACGCTCACACAACCACAATCAATACACTTATAAAGAAGCTACAAATTAAAGGATTGAATCTCGTCATTTATGCAGTACGTTATCGGCAAAGGCGTTAAATATTAAATTTAAATTAAAAGTAACTCAACTGCCCTCACACTTCCAAAAATAAACGTTGTGAATCATTAGAATTTGGCACAAATGTCCCTAAGGCGATTCTGAAAAAAGGTTTCACAAATTCAGATAGCTGATTAATATGGCTAAGATGAAAATGCTAGCTAGCAAGAAATTATTGAATTTTGTAAAATTAATATTTAGTTTGTACTGTAGATAATACGTATTTTTCTAATCGCACACATCAGCCAGATATCGCTCGCTGTTAAGCCGTGGAATAGTCTACGATTCACCAGCGTATTGGTCGGCTCAGCGATCGTCCATGCATGCTCGCCGCAACGAAACGCAAAACTCCACTCCCTTTTTAAGCCTGCCCTTTCTTCACTAGTTAATCGAAGAAAACCTGCAGCATATAACGGAGTTGCAATTGCTTATAGTCAAATGCCAGCTGCAGCAGCGTCAACCTGCTTCGCGTTCTGCGTAATGATAAAGATAGAGATTTATCAGGCTTATCTACAGGCGGCGAAGCAGAACCTCGGTAGCGATGACGCAAATCCTTGCTAACATGGACATGGCCGAGGACGTCCATTTTTTGAAAAGAAGGGGAGTAGTTAACCAAACAAAGGTGAACTGCACTAAGATTAAATAAGTGCACGACGACGAACGGCACACGAAGGCTTACGACGGACGGCGGCGGTGATCTGTGCGAGCTAGGGTTACTTTTAAGTTCTCTCTTACTTTGTAAATCAGTTCTGAGCCGACAGCCAACAATAAAGGCACTTCCTCTAAATCGAATATTATCGTTTTGTCAACCGCTGCGAATAACATAGCCGAAGCTACGACCCAGCTATCAGCTTGCGCCGTTAACAAGAGGAAGGTCAGCAGCACCATTGTCACTGATCGTGGCCACCACCTGGTCTCGATCCGCACTCTGCAACATTCTAAGGCTACTGAGGCGATCCCAAGTGACCGGTCGTTGTGGGCAGCAACTTGCCGCAACACCCACCACAGAACCGACAACTCCGTGAGCAGCCACGTGCCACGGTGCCAACCTCCTGCAAGAAGCTGTGCAGGTGGAGGATATTGTGGGCAGCTACCTTGCCGCATTATCATATACCTTAGCTTATAGTATATATCCAATTAAAAATAAAAAAGTGGGGTGGCCGGGTTGTTTTGGAAAGTCCCAAATGCTTAAAAAATTCGTTGCTAATCGTCTTATCTGGACAGCACCAATATTTTGAGCTTTGTCTTGATATTTAATGAAAGATTTTATAACCTTAAACGGGGACGTTGGACCAGTCTTTGATATGACACCACACAAAACCGTAAGACCATACTAAGTATTATATTCATCTTCATCTGATAAGATTTGTAGAATATAATCTCTAGCCTTAAATGTTGTCACTTCGCAACATTTTTCGCATTGTTCAACAAAAAACAGACGGGACTAGAATCGCAAAAATGAAACTCTTACCTGTGACCTACGACGACAAGGAAAGGATTTGGAGCGGACCTCAGCTAAAGTCCTTATTCAATGATGACACATCCCTGGGCGCAGTCATATTCAGTAGTATGAAGAAGTGGTGCAAAAAAGTTTACCAAGTGCGTTCCAGCTGTAAAAATGGAAACTTGTTTGATACGTGTATTTATATTTCAGATTTGTGATAGCGATGGCGTAACAGTTACCTTTGAAGAGGCTCTCAACTGGGCCATTCGGACAGCTCAGTTCTTAAAGAAACGTGGACTAACCAATAAGGAAGTCATTGGCATAACAGCCGAACATTCAACTTACCTGCAACCTTTGGCGCTGGGTTGTGTGCTAAACGGAACACCCTTCCACACACCCCATCCAGTTCTCGATGAAGGTTGATGCTGCCGACATCCTGGAAGCCCAATCTTTCTAATACTTTTTTATATGAGAAAATTCGTGCGGCCACTATCGGATGGCATCCGGAGATCTTTACCGTAACCGATCACATTGAAGGAGTGCCGAGTGTTGAATCTATTTTGGTTCCCACAACATCCGAAAAGTTTTACCAGTAAGTAGGTGCGTTTTGTACTGAAAAGTAATGGTAAAATGACTTTGAATCTAGGCCGGAACCTTTGCTGGCGGGAGGCGACCAAACCGTAGCTATTCTGTGCTCCTCAGGAACGACCGGCTTGCCAAAAGCAGTTTGCATGTCCAACAAGTTTTTACTGAACTATATGGACACGAGCGATCAAATTTTGTTTCTGATACCAGCTCTCGACTGGATGTCTGGACTGTTGACACTTATCTCCAGTGCTGCATGTGGCGCTACCCGCATCATCAGCAACAAACCGTTATCTCCTCAGTACATTTTGGAAATTGTGGAGAAGTACAAAGTTATCACAGCGTTCTTTGCGGCTCGACATTTTACTGCCCTATTTAATTATTCTGAACTCACACCGGAGTCCTTGGTCTCCCTTCAAACCGTCCTCTATGGCGGTGGAGCTGCCTCCCCGAGCGCAGTGCAACGATGCCTGGAACTCTGCAAAAGTGTTGTTCTTGTCAACCTTTATGGAATGACTGAGACAGGTACAACAGCTCAAATTGCTGGGCATATAGATAGTACAGCTGTAGGTTCCCCTGCCCCAGGAGTTAAATTTCGCATTCTTGGCGAGAACGGTGAAAACCTGAAGCACAACGAGGTTGGAGAGATATATGTGCACAATGGGTTTCCTTGGAAGGGCTACTACGGAAACCCAGAGGAGACAAGCCGCATGCAGGACCCTGAAGGATGGTTCCACACCGGAGACTTGGGTTACTTCGATGACCAGAATTGTCTTTTTATGGTGGACCGGTGCAAAGACATCCTCAAATACCAAATGATTCACTACTGGCCCAGTGAGATCGAAAATGTAATATCGGAGCTTGAGGATGTGAAGGACGTGTGTGTAGTGGGTATCTACGATGAACTGATAGGCGATAATGCGGGTGCACTGGTGGTCAAGAAAAAAGGATCATCTATTGATGCTCAGGAGATTGTGCGTCATGTGGCCAGCCGATTGCCCGTAATCCATAAGCAGCTCCATGCCGGAGTCCAATTCACCGAAGAAATGCCAGTTAATCAGAATGCTAAAACTTTGCGCAAAGAAGCCCACAAGATTTTTGTGGCCAAAACAGCAGCATGCAGTCTTTAATTCAAAACTCTAGGAAACTCAAGAAACAACGTCTTTTTTTCAAATATAAAAATTTCTGATATTAGATTTTGTGACCATTATGTTATGTTACAATATTAATTAATTCGCTTTTTTTTTTAGTTTGATTTGTATATGTACTCAAAAAAAGTGAAGCCCACTGTGCGATGGTTTGAGTCCGCGGTAAAAGTGCAGCTCATAGTACGTATACGGTATCTCTGAAGAGTGTAGTATATTTTTCTGAGCCCGACATTTAACGGTCAATTCCAGCAGAGCGGTCACACTGCTTGGTGGATGGTGGGCGAAAAAAAGTTGTTAAAATAAAAGCGCAGAGAAACGAATTGTAATGCAAGTGCTTCAGTGACTGTGAAAAGTAAGCGAAAATATAAAAATAAATCAAATCGAAAACAACTAACAACCGTTCGTAAATGGCACGGGAAATCCGCTCGGTTTAGGCCTGGATGATTGGGCAGAAGAACAGGTTTTAGGCCGTGGCAACAACGAAAAAAAAAAAAAAACTTGGGACTGGCTTATACCATTTACGCCATTAACGGAGGTCGATTGTTTTGTGTGTGTTCGCTGGCGCGCTCGTTGTTGTTGCTCAAGATTTGGCTATATTCCACAAATCCAATTATCCCCCTTTGGAAAGAGTGCAACAATTCGTGGCTAATTGAATTTTACGTGTATTTTATTTTGGTTTTCGACCAGCGCAACAACAACAGCGAGCAGCGAGTAGCAAAGAGGAGAGCCAAGAGCGTTTTTTTGGATGTTGGCCCAAAGCAAAGCTCAGGTAGAATACACACACACACACACACACACACTAGCGAAACGCATGGCAAAAACAATAATTATCCAATTAAACGGTTGTCAAAGAATGCATTTAATTTCATTGGTCAACGAGGGGAGAGAGGGGGTGGTGGTCAAAAGAGGTAAAGAGAGCAACTAACTAACAGTATTTTTCACGGGCACACCAACACCACTGCTGCGGTTCGTTAGAGTGCGTATATATTTGTGTGTGTGTGTGTGAAGTGCTAATGAGATGCTGTGACGCTCTTCTTCTTAATGTTTGTTGCTTTTGCCATTTAAGCCAAAAGACGCAAAAAAAAAAAAAGTAAAATTTTTCGAGTTGAACAAAAGATTTCGCGTAAAAGGTGAAAGCCACTCGGTGTTCCGCCGTATACGCAATGCAGTTTTCTTTGTGCGCCGACCGTTAATGCAATCATCTCGGGATCGCGATCATAACCGTTCTCTCTTTATTCACGATTCTCCGTTCTGCGTTCTCCATTCTCCAATCTTCATTCTCCGTTCCCAGCTCGCCGTGAGATGTCTCTGATTGGAGCAGTTTCCTCGCAGCGAATCCCACAGCAATAACGATGTGATGCAGCAGCAGAGGTTGAGTTCGAAAAACGCAACCTACAAGTAGTTAGGTCACCCACAATCACACGCCCGGAAGAAAACCACGATGAGCTGGCTGCTGGGCCTCCTGGGGCTCCAGCTCCTGTTCCTGTGGCTCCTGTGGCTGCCCGGCGAGCTGCTGGCCATTCCAACGCCTCTCAAGTTGCCAGGTGAGTCAAATACATAAAATCAACGGAAACCGAAAATTTCCCAAATTAAGGTTAGGATGGCCTTTAAACTTAAAGAAGAAAATAGTGTTTCCAAAATCTTTCCATTTCAAAATATAACTTAAAGCCAGCGGCAAATGTACATATGTCTTGGGCCAGAAATTATCTTTTACTTTTAAAATTGTTTTACCAAGTTAAAAATGCAAATTTGAAACAACCATAAACCTAATTTAATTGTTTTAACATACTGTTGCATTTGAATCAATTAACTTTAGTAGTTTTCATATTACATATGTAATTGTATCATGGTTTAATACGGTTTTTTTAATAACATATTATTGTACATGTTTTTCTTATTGCTACAGATTTTCAAAAGGTTACCAAGTTTTTCATATTTTGTTTTAAAAATATTTTTCTTTAAACCAAAGTATTTATAAATTTAAGCAAAAATTAATACAATTTTTCTAAAGAAAATAAAATGAAAATAAACTTCAACGGAAATGTTAAAAAAACTATTTCTAGGGAACTCACAATATGTACCGTCTTAAAATTCAAAGATCAGTTGAAATGAATTTCTTTTAAGCTATTATTTAGGCATGGTATTCCGTTTATTATACTCATAACTAATTGTCTTTTAAATCTTTTAACATAGTTAAGAGAAATTTCATCTTTTCATCACTCATGGCAGCTTTCTCCTTCCTCCGCTAACGAGTTACCCCTTTGTTTTCAGGCTACACCCACAGGCTGACGCCGTACATCAAGCACTGGGAGGCGGCGAACTTCGACCGCGGGGTGCTGCAGGCAGCCCAGGTGAGACACCTGGAGCAGGCTCGCTTCCGGCAGAAGCGACAGGTAGAGGCCAGCACACCGAGCGGACTGGCGCACACCATACGCTTGAATTTCTCCGCCCACGACAGGTGAGTGCACTCAAGATCCCTAAAAAAATAACCACTTAATCATTTGACAACCGATCCGCAGAGATTTTCGCCTGGTGCTGCGTCAACAGCCGCATTCGGTGTTCGCCCACGACGTGGAGATCGAGAACACTCTGGGTCCCATCGACTACGACGTGTCACGCATTTACACGGGCAGCCTGGAGGATGACGATGAGGCCCATGTCCAGGCCATCCTCACCAGCGACAACCTGCTGGATGGGACGATAGAGACCCAGGCGGAGCACTACTACATCGAGCCGGCGCAGCGCTACTCCCAGCAGCTGGCCGAGAGCGGTGTCCACAGCATAGTCTATAAGTTAAGTGATGTAAATATGCAGAAGACGCAGTTCGCCGGCGGAGGTCTCAACTCTGCAGCTCCCGCCAAGACGCACTGCGCCAGCGAAAAGCTGAGGAAAAAGCGCTGGCTGCCAGAGGAGGTAAGTGTTTGGGAATGTTGAAGTTCTCTTAGTAAATACATCTAACCGATTTAATACCTTTCAGCTGGCTATGTCAGATGGTCCTGCGCCCACGTACAATCGCAATCCGCCCTTGCCGCTGGATCTAGAGGTGCCCTACAACGACGACTTCCGCGTGCTGGCCTCCGAGGAGGACAAGAGCGAGGAGTCGCCCAGGAAGTACCCAACCACGTCCACAACCAGGAGCACTGTGCGCAGTACGGAGAGTTTCCTGGCCACGCTGACTAAACCCACGTCGAACCGCAACATACTTGTAAATAACTACAATCCCTCCAATGTCGGCGAGGGAAGTCGCAGCTACAGCAGCAATAATAACAACAACAACAACGCCAACAGCAATAATAATAATAATAATAATAACAACAACAGCAATAACAATGTGCGGAAGTTGTACACCAAACACAAGAACATTATTGTGAGCACGTACAATCGACCCATCGAACCGGAATTCGGAACGCCCTACGAGGAACCGAACAACAATGGTACCAGAGACCTGCCCAGCAACTTTTTTAACGCCAACTGGACGACGCTCTTTCTGGGAAACAACAACAATGGCAATGACCGACCCAGCCACAAAACGCATGTGGAGATAATTACCAAGAACGGAGCCACCAAGAAGCCAAACATCATTGTGAACAACTACAATCCGGAGATTATATTCGCCCCCAATCCGCACAATCCCAGTTTCAACAGTATGCTGATGACGAATCTGCTGAGCGGAAGGGGCGGAGAGGATATTCATAGCTCTCCAAGGCTGCTATACGATCGCAAGACCACCTGCATGTTGTATCTGCAGGCGGATCACACATTCTTCCAGAAAATGGGTTCTGATGAGGCGTCCATAGAGGCTATTACTCGGCACGTGCAGCGGGCAAATACGATATACCGGAATACGGACTTTAACAACGACGGAAAGCCGGATAATATTACGTTCATGATCAAGCGCATAAAGGTGCACAACATGAACGCGATGAAGGATCCCAGCTATCGATTCCCCGGCAACTATGGAGTGGAAAAGTTTCTGGAACTGTTTTCGGGTAAGAAATACAAAATGTTTTTTTAAAAGCTGTTAAAATAATTTTAAACTTAGTTTAAATTACGTTTAATTCAGTTTTGGGTTCTTAAGGTCTCTGTTACCTGTTGACTTTTTTGTTGAACTGAGAAAACATTACTCATACGTATTATACGTTTTTTGTTTATCTTACAGAGGAGGACTATGATGCATTTTGCTTGGCCTACATGTTTACCTATCGGGATTTCGAGATGGGAACTTTGGGTTTGGCATGGACTGGGGACCTGAAGAACGCTGGCGGAGTTTGCGAGAAGAATGGCCATTATAGGGGATCTCTCAAGTCCCTCAATACGGGCATAGTCACTCTGTTAAACTATGGAAAGCATGTTCCACCTGCTGTGTCTCACGTGACATTGGCCCATGAAATTGGCCATAACTTTGGATCACCGGTAAGACTTAATAAATTACCCAATGATAACAAGTTAATTTAGTTATTTATCCATTTTAGCACGATCCGGAGCAGTGTACTCCTGGTGGCGAGGACGGCAACTTCATCATGTTTGCTCGCGCCACTTCGGGCGACAAGAAGAACAACAACAAGTTCAGTACCTGTTCGCTAAAATCAATAGAACCCGTGCTGAATGCCAAGGCACGTTCCATGAAAGGCTGCTTTACGGAGCCGCAGTCCTCGATTTGTGGCAATGGAGTGGTGGAGCCGGGCGAGCAGTGCGACTGTGGCTGGGAGGAGGACTGCAAGGACTCGTGCTGCTTTCCCATGTCAAGGCAACCGCGTCTGGATGAAACTCCCTGTACGCTGACGCCCCATGCCCGCTGCAGTCCCTCGCAAGGACCTTGCTGTACCACCGACTGCAAGCTGAAGTTCGGTGATAAGTGCCGGGATGATAACGGCTGTCGGGATCCCTCGTTCTGCGACGGTAGAGTGCCCCAGTGTCCTCCGTCGGTGAACAAACCCAACAAAACAATCTGCAACAAGGAGTTCGTCTGCTATATGGGCGACTGCACCGGGAGCATTTGTTTGGCCTACGGTCTGGAATCGTGTCAGTGTATTCCGGGACCCCAGGACGATCGCATCAAGTCCTGCGAGCTGTGTTGCAAGCTGCCAGGAGAGGACAATCCCTGCCTAAGTTCGTTTGAGTGGAACGAGGCTCCGTTTGATGTGCCTGATATGTACTCGAAGCCGGGAACACCCTGCAATGACTATAATGGGTTCGAATCTACCTTTTTAGTGTGCTTTTATTTTTGTATATCCTTTCAAACTATAAGGATAATGTTTTTAAACGCGATTCCTGCTCATAACGTCTATAAAAATAGAAGCACACGCATGTTTTAACTACAATCCGAGCTACGTTCTCATATTACCTTTTCATTTTCAGATACTGTGATGTTTTTCAAAAGTGTCGTGAGGTTGATCCTTCTGGTCCACTTGCCACTTTGCGTAAGCTTTTACTTTCGGAGGAAAGCATTGCCACCTTTAAGAAGTGGATGCAGCACAACTGGTACACAGTAGCCCTGGCTGCTGTTGGCGTTATCCTGCTGCTGGTAAGTAAACCAAAAACTGTGATCTAATTCTTAAATTCAAAACTTAATACTCTTTGGTTTTAAAAAGTTAATAAGACTAGTGACGCAAATGTTAAGGGATCAGGTCGAGGCCAAAGCACAAGCACAGGCCCAGACCTTGGGTGAGCACTCAGAATTCCAGTGCCCGATAATCCTGTAGAGCTTACGGATACCATTCATCTAACAGTTGCCTTTTATGGCTAATTTTGGGGCTATTTTAGACTAGAAGCAATCGACACATTTACCCTCGTCTTTTCCTTAGTTTTCTGTTAAACAATATTCGCTATTTTATAATAACTTAAAATTTTAAATTTTTTTCTCAGGCGCTGAGCACAAAGTTGCTGGCGAAACGCTCGAATCTGAAGCTTAAGTCCGTCACCATCATACACAGTGCCACCACGGAGACTGTGCGATTACCGGAAAACAACAACGGGGTAATAGTTCACACAGCCGTTAGGACGAAAGTACCCTTCAAAAAGAAGGTTCGTGGCGAGCGAAGCAAGAAACCAGGAACGGGAGTGGTAGCTGGAGCAGGAGTAACTGCCACAGCTGCAGTCGCATCTCGAAGTGCCGCCAAAATCAGTGCCAATGCGGAGCCAAAGAAGTCGACTAGATCACAAGCGATGGGCAAGAAGAAATCCCTAGAGGAAGAGCCCAAGAAATCCAACAAGAAACTGGGTAAGCACATGAAGGAGATCATCGACTACTCGCATCGCAACAACAACGGGGATGATGCCTCCAATCTTTCGACCACCAACAACCACACCAACACCTTTGGAAAGGTGCAAAAGTGGCTGCTTGAGTCGCCAATTGTGGCCCAACCTCTGTCGCATATTGAACACAGCTCTCGGGTTCGCAAGGTGATGAGCAAATCGCAATCCACGCCAGAAAGACTGGTACAGAAAACACCCCAGAAGACAAAATCCATGGGCAATCTGTCCAACGAAAAGGTTAAGCTTCAGGTGGTTTACAAACCACCCTTCAAGTTCTCCCTTAAATTGTCAAAAAAACCGAAAGTAAAGACACATGTAGTGGGCGCAGGTGTACGGCCAAAAAGAGGCCAAAAGACAAGTACCCGAGCAGCAGGACAGTCCTCCTCCAAGGATGCATCAACGAGGGCCAAGAGGAGTGCCCTGCTGCTCTGCAACGAGGCGGAGGACGATAACCAGATCCTCACCCTCAACGAACCGAACTACGAGACCTTGAAGCCGCCAACGCCCCCGCGTTCCATGGAACATTGCTACGAGAATGTGGATATGCAGGCAGAGGTTTCCAGTTCGAAGCCCAGCAGCAGCTGCAAGGTTGCGCCCAGCTCGCACAACAGGGCTAGTGTGGACTTGGCTTCTCAGCAGGCCCCAGTTCCTGCCCAGAGGAACTCCTATCGCAGGTCTAACTCCTTGTCGACCCACAATCCCTTTGCGGCAGCTCCTCGCAGAAGCAGCAGCAAGGCCAGTGGCTCGGTGAATCTCACACGAAACTTTGGTAGCACACAGAATTTGATTAATCTCAGTCAGAATCTGGCAAAAACCAAGAAGCGCAGCAGCCTCAACCTAAAGGCCAGCGGTAGTGGAGCGGTTAGGAGCGGGAAGGATCCTTCAACTATGGCAGCTGCCTCACCCCAGAGACGTTCGTCTTCAAACGCGAATCTTCGCAGGGACAGTAGTGTCTCCTCTTCAAAGGCAGTGCCTGTTCCTCCAACGAGGAACACGCGGAATAGCTTCAGCAACATTCCAAGGGCCAGCTTGGGAGGAGGAAACAGTAGCGCTACCACAAACTCTGTGGCACCGCCCAGTTTCTCTCGCCAATCTTCCAGCAGCACGGCAACGAGCAGCTCCTCCATAGCTCCAGGATTAGCTCCCGGAGCCCCGTTGCAGCAATCAGCCTCCGCAAGCGCCGTGCAGCGGCAACCACCCTCGCAGCCAATGAGGAGAAGCCTCCACAACTTCCGCACACGCTCCACGGCCACAGGAGCAGCAACCACAGCCGCTGGAAAGCCAGGAGCAGCAGCCACATCTGCTGGAGCAAACTCTACAGCAGCAACATCAACAGAGAACAACGAGCTGCCCTCGGATCTGGAGGTGGTCGTCTCGGATGTGGAGAACCTGGTTAGCTAAGGGCAGCTCCCGTTCCAGTTTCCAAAACCAACCAAGTGAAAGTGATAAGTCTTAATGTTAGTTATACAAATTGTCGCATAGGTTTACTTGCATACATATATATATATTTGTACATACATTATATATATGTGTACTTTACACTGCCTTAAACTTGCCGTTTCTGCTGAATATGTGAATACCACGCCCACTCACACAAACAGACCACATTCCACACGCCCATCAATCCCCCGACCAAGGCTCGGCCCGCCTCGAATGCATTGCCACCCCCTAAGCCACTCAGCCGCTCACCCACTCGCCCACTGAAGCCACCGCAATCCAAACCGCCAGCCGCACTCACCGCACTTTGTACCTTTTACCGTTTACTGTTGTATTGTATTTGTGAACTGAAATTTTATCAATCTCTCACTAGTTCCGGTTTTCAAATTCGATCAAATTTCATTTATCAGAAAGTTCTTCAAGCTTGGACTACTAATTTTCATTTATTTTGATCATTGAAATTAAATGCAAAATCCAAGGGACTTTTAGATTCCGATTTGATCCAATTTGGTACTGGTAAACAAGCTTTATGTTCAACTATCCTTTTTCGATTGTGAATTTGTCAAAGAAAAAATGAATGAGCGTTTCTTAAAAATATAAAAATAACTTCCATTTCGACTAGACATTTTTTTCCCATTTCATAACCAGTTACGAGAGCACAATCGAAATGGAATACTTGTTCATATTTCCACTCCCTTTTTTTGCCTAAACTTGGCCTCTACTTAAAGTTCATTTCAAAACAGTATTACTGAGATTTTTATGTACCTACTATAAACTTATATTGCATAGTTTGCCTGCTCTTCAAGTTTCGAACAACGATCACTACTCATCTGAACTTCGACGACACACAAAAACAATACAAGGTGCTATTTTAGTAACGAACTAAAAAAAACAAAACATTAGCCGAGAACATTTCAAAAATCCTTTGCATATTTTCTCAAAGATCAAAACTAAGATAAGAAAGGAATAGAGGACGATTGAGTTTGGCGCAGCCCAAGAAGTAGCGTATAGAATAAAGGGGAGCCGGGGAAAGTTGCAAATAGATGTACGAAATAGATAAAAAGATAACCAACGATACTGTCAATAAATCAAAAGCGTCATGCATCGAAAGTAGGTTTTAGAAAACGCCCAGCAAAGCCACATAGAAAGTTAGCCACCAAAACATAGCACAGGCACCTGTAAACACACTCATCGATGATCCCATAGAAACACCTGCAACTCCGTAGCCTGTAGTGTACATAGGATATCGGATGGACATAATTTTTATATGCAATACCAAGTTAGAGCAATGAGAACAAACAATAATAAGACACCTAACGATATTCATACATACATAGGTTATAGTATCACATTCCGTATCGAATCACAGAGAAGCGGCTTTCGAGTTACACACTAGCACCCCAACAATTACGATCTGTAGGCTAAGATAACAAATGATATTTGTAGCTATATGAATGTGTAGGAAATCAAAGGCGTATCAAAAGTATATACATACATCCATAGGGGCGTGCAATAGCCATTGCAACTTTACGAGCATTTGGGTATATTTTTGTGGAATATACAAGATACAAGATAGAGGACATAAGCTCAGCTCAAGAAACCGACAACCGACCCAAAAATATCGAATAGACAAACAGACAGTTAACGCGTTGGCCAGTAATGAAACGGAGAACGGAAATAGATAAAACGAGTACGCGACAATCGCTTTGAAATGCTTAACTTAAACAAATAATGGTAAACCCGAAAATCGAATTAACGTTTAGTTTCTACACTGTCTCGACTATTTCAATATGAAACTATACAACAAAATTACGGGCAAGTGTGTTAAAATTTACGAAAAACAAACGTTTACATTGGAAAACATCAAAATTCACTTAAATGTGTGTCAGTGTTCCTCATAAGTTTGTACATGTTGAATCCAAGTCCCACACAGAACATTTCAAAATACCGATTCTTCTTGGTTATAATTAAAACTACAAATTGAGCTCAAATATTATTCCGCTTTGGTGTTTTTAATGGCCCAATTTGGATTCAGCACATCAAAAAATGCTAGGAACACCCACTCTCATTCGACAAACGCAGTGAAATTAACGAAACGGAAGAACTTTTTGAAAATTGCCAATGTTTGTGTACTGTATATAATTAAATGCAAATGATTATTGTCTAAGCGGATGGACGAGAGTATTTTGAGCGTGACAAAAAGACTATTTAGCGCGAAATGAACAATTTTTGTGTAATGTACATAAGAAACCGATTGATTTTAATCTAAATATACATAAATATTAATGTAATTGTAAAACTGCAAACGATTTTTAAATCTGTATGTGTATTGTGTACCTCAATTGTAATTAATTTTTTATACTTTTCACGAGATGGATTAATGCTATTTTTATAATTTAGCTAAATGAATTATAATCACGTATGTACGTCTCCCGATCCCCCACGAAACCATTGCCTATCCCTAGTTAATGGCCAGTTTTAAATGTTGTCCAAGACCGCATCACCCATCCAAGAACCTACATTAGTACATATGTAATTTTGTCAATTAAGAACGCGTAAATGTCTTAAAGAAATCGAAAGAAAAAACAGAAATGAAACGAACAAAACAAAAACCGAAGAACAAAGAAGTGAATACTAGCATTATACAATTAATATTTTTAAAGACAATTCAAAACAATAATAAATGTATGTATTATCATTAGCGAACAAAAAGCACATGTGTGACTCTTCAGTTGTACTTTATGTTACGATTACTACAATACTTTATTTATTAATCTTATCGTTAGGCAATAACATGAATGTAACTAATTTTTAACCCGAACACACACATATGCGATACTTTATAATTTTCTCATTTTAAGCAAAATTCAATTAACAATAAAAACGAAACTAATACTTAAGTACAATCGCCATTCACTTAACCTAATCGGACTTCTTCTCCGCCTTCTCCAGCTTCAAGGCGCGCTTGGCCATTATCCAAAAGTAGAGTGTGGGGCAAAGATGGCGAAGGTAATAGGCGATTTTGGCCTGCACGTCGCTGACTATAATGTCGGGCTCTTTGCGCAGAATGCACTGCAGAATGCGTTCAGCTAGTTTATCCGGGGACATGCCCTTAGCCGTGGTTTCGTCCATTTCTGGGTGAAAAATAAAATGGGTTTAACTAGGTGAAAAAACAGGACGAAGTCTGACCATTAACTTACTGCCGTAGCTGCTTCCCGATCCTGTAAGGGCGTTTAGCGAGAGCTGAGTGCGTATATAGCCAGGACTCACGCAGGAAACGTTAATGTTCTTGTTGGCCACCTCGGCACGCAATGAATCGGCAAAGGCCTGCAAGGCATGTTTAGAAGCGGAATATGCAGCTCTCTGGGGTATCGCGAATTTTCCCTGAACGGAGCTAATGAAGCAGATGTGTCCACTACCGCGTTTCACCATGGAAGGAAGGAGAGCTAGTGGATTGGTCGAAATTATAGGCTCTTCCTGTAACAGTAGATAAACTTCTTACCTTTTGTTAGGGCCACGCTGCCAAAATAGTTGACCACCATCACCTTAAGATCCACATCCACTGACGTGGAGGCCACATCCGATC
Organism: Drosophila oshimai; assembly: GCA_018150695.1. Taxonomy (NCBI): domain Eukaryota; kingdom Metazoa; phylum Arthropoda; class Insecta; order Diptera; family Drosophilidae; genus Drosophila; species Drosophila oshimai. The sequence goes on along the minus strand of JAECWM010000058.1, from coordinate 187,095 downwards.
GCACGCTAATCCCGCCATTGTTGATAAGAATATCCACCTGATTGTACACTGCCAGCACCCGGGTGACAAACTCTGGAATGGAATTTAGTTCAGCCAGATCGAGGGCCAGAACGGTGGGTGGATAAGCGGGGTCCTGAAAGGATTATGGCGTATTTTGTTATAGATTTAATTGTAACAAAGCAATACTAGTTGTAAATTAAACATTACCACATCTAGTGCGAGAAGGTCCTTTTTAACCCTTTCAAGTTCCTGGGTTCGACGAGCCGCTAAAATAACCTTACAACCAGCCCGATAGAAGACGTGGGCCAGGGACTCACCCAATCCTGAACTGGCACCAGTGATGACCACCACCTGTAAGTGGTTTACATAATTAACGGGGAATTCAGCGATTAAAGTTTACTTATTACCTTGCCGGGCAATTGATTACGGTACTTTTGGGCCCTGAAACGCTGCCAAATGTTGAAAAGGGCCAGTGGGAGGGCCACCGGCATGAGAATCGTTCCCAGCACCCAGTAGAGCACGTTCCAGTCGCCGCTGGGAGCACATTTCTCCAGGTCCTGCACTTTCATTTTCCCACAGCGATTAAGCACTTTGAACTCTTTCCCAAATGCAAAATGATAAGCAACAAAAACAAACCCGCAACTGTCATTCAAAGGAAATGGAGTACAGTACAACTCAGTTTGGTGAAACAAAGGAAACGCATCCGACAAATAGTGAAACGAAATATTTACTAAATATTTAGATAACATTATTTAATAATAAAAAGTGCACTATAGATATTTTTAAATTGTACCAACAATTTTCTAATTAAATTCTTTGCAGCGCTAGTTTTATCCAATATTTACTGTTTGTCAGCTGTTTGGCTGCTTCACTGAGAATGGCAACTGTAAACAGCTGTTTGTTGTTACGTTGTTTTGTTGCGCCAATCAAAACTATTTAGTGTAATTAACCTTTATGAAAACTTAGCAAATGCCACGATGAATAATCTACTGCGACATGGACAGCGTCTGGGCTGTTGCCTGCCGGCTGTCCAGCAACAAATCCACACCACGGCCGTGCACCGAACCTTCTGGGAGCGGGAAAAGAAGTCCGGCTACAAAACCAAGTTGCCGGAGCCCTCGAAAAAGCAGCTCATCATCGATGGATTGAAAGATCTGAAGGAGGAGATGAAGCTGTGGCGCAAGGAGGTTAAGGAGCAGCTCGAGAGTGACCCCATACTGGTCTTCCGACCGGGGGAAACGGATGTGGTGTTCGATTTCAAGGCACCAGATGTGCTGGACAAGTGGACAGTGACCACGGATGCGGATCACGGCGAGGGCAAGAGCAGTGCCTCCCTGGATCTAAGCGCAGCCGGAGCGGGACTCTTCCATGGAGAGGTCAACTCGGATCACACCAAGGATGGCATCATCAAACGAACAGGATACGCAAATATACGCACAAAGAGAGTGCGGGTAAGTAATCTTTACATAAAAATGCCATTTTAAAATGCTAATACCTAATTTCTACCCTTAGAAATCCTTTAAACGCGAGTCCACCTACGACTGGACGCAGTACAACATGCTGATCATGAAGGTTCGAGGCGACGGACGCAGCTACCTGATCAACCTGCACACCGAGGGCTACTTCGATCTGATGTGGAACGACATCTACCACTATGTCTTGTACACTCGAGGAGGACCCCACTGGCAGATAGCGAAGATACCCTTCTCCAAGTTCTTTCTCTCCTCAAAAGGACGCGTTCAGGATCGCCAGGGTGCCATACCACTGAACCGGGTGACCCACTTTGGCTTCTCTGTGGCCGCCAAGAAGGGAATGGACGGACCTTTTGGCCTGGAAATAGATTATGTGGGACTAGAGTATGATCCAAGTCACCGAGAGGAATTCGCCTACGAGATGTACCAGACGCCCAAATACATTGTGGCCACGTAACGTAACGCTTACGTTACGGCAGTGTTATTTAATTGTAAAAACGAACGAAGAACAGTAAAGATTGATTAACATGTAAACTCTGAAAATATAATTTATCTTCATTTTATCATAACAAAGGAATTTAGTTGTGGTAAACGTTGTCTTGTACCTACTTGTTATATTTTTTTACAAAGCAAAGGGAAAGGAATTATTTTTTCTATTCTTTTTTAAAACTACTTTGTAGTCAAAGAATGAGAAATAATCCAAATGAATTATATTAAGTTAGTAGAAGTTAGTATTTTTCTTGCATAGCATTATTTCCCCTTAGCCAGTAACTACTGTACACTCAGTTCGTTGTGAGCTCTCTTTCGCATTCCCATCTCTTTTTTGCGGTGCCTTTCTCTTTACAATCAGCTGTTTAAATGTTTACATTCACGTCGTCGTATCTTCAGGGTCATTTCAGCGTTGAAATTGCAGTTTTATTCCTTTTCCAGAGGTATTTTCACCTCTCCACGACTGCCAATTAGCACTCGGGTCTCTGTATTTTACGTGAGTTGTGCGGTTTGTGTTTTCCGCTCAGTCAGCTCCGAAACTTCGACCGATAAAAGCGGCCGGAAAAACTTCCGCTTACGTTTTTAGTTTCGTCGCGGAAGATATAGTGCTAACTGGTGCTCACTATCATTATCAGACAGTAGATAAAATCATGGTAAGTGGTGACAGTTCTAAGTTCTTTTAAAAATAACAAAAAATTCAAAAAGAAATAAAAACTTGTGTAATAATACATAAGGAAAAAGATAGAAATAGACGTGCCCATGTGGCAGTTCAGTCACCGCGACCTTGGTCGCACGCTATGCTCGTTTTTAATCCTGGTTATAACCACAACAAACTAAATCAATACTAGTCGCCGCTATTTACGCATTTTACCGGTTTGCTCAGACTATTTTAGTTATGCGCCAAAAAAAGAAAAGAAATCAAATAAAATAAGACAAAACCAGTCGGCGACCATCGAATCGAAAGTGTTGGGTGCAAGAAACCAGTTCTTGTTACCATTCCTGTTATCTCCGTCTCCACATTTTTACCAGTTGACTGAGTTGCGTTTTACCTTCAGTTTTAGCTCCATCAGCGTCACTTGCTGACGTGTGACTGCAAAAATGGTGCAATTTAAGGTAGTCAATCACTAAAACTTTAACTAATGGAAACATCTTCAATCTATAAACTCATAGAGAAACATTTTATATTTGTTTAACTTTTTATTTAAAAGTTTCAATGTTAATTTTCTTCTGTTCTCTAATATTCAGTAAAATCAAACTCTTTTTAAATGAATCAGTCATGGAATTCCACATTTAAAATACAATCAACTAAACAAAAAAATGAAAATAAGATTAAAATATTTTTCTGTGATGCAAGCCAGTAATCTCATAATCTATTACAGGAGGAGACTTATCTGTACGACCCTAATCTGCTGATAAAGCTTGACTTTCATCGCAGTCCCGCTAATTTCAAGCCCTTCATATCGGCAGCTAATCCCGGCGAGCCCTGGATGAAAGTACGTCCTCTCAAGGACTCTGACTACGATCGTGGATTCCTGCAGTTGCTCTCCCAACTCACCCACGTGGGCAATGTGAACCGCACTCAGTTTCTGAGTAAGTGGAGGATCGCAGATTAATTCATAGGATTTTGTACTAACCCATGTTCTTTTTTAGCCCGCTTCTCGCAGATGAAAGCTAGCGGGGATTACTTTGTCACCGTTATCGAGGACACTCGCAAGAATGAGATTATTGGAGCTGCATCCTTGGTGATCGAGCGCAAGTTCATCCACAACTGTGCTGTGGTGAGTTAACAAATACTTCCCTTAAAGTTGAGTTAAACTGTTAGTGTTAATAATTTATTATTAATTCTTAGCGTGGTCGGCTAGAAGATGTAGTAGTCAATGATACGTATCGCGGCAAGCAACTGGGCAAGCTGTAAGCTGAATACTCCATTGTCTCAAAGCTAGGTTTAATTAAAATTTTTTTCCAGGATCGTGGTTACCGTATCGCTGCTGGCCGAGGAATTGGGCTGCTACAAGATGTCGCTGGACTGCAAGGACAAGCTCATCAAGTTCTACGAGTCGCTGGGCTACGTGGCTATCCCCGGAAACTCCAACTCCATGACAATTCGCTATGATGAAGGGCCAACGCTCAAACGCAACGCTACCTCAGCTGGCTCCAGCGGAACAGTGGGCGACTCCTGCCAAACTGTGAGCCTCGATTTTGCCTCTTGACAATTAGCCGCCAACGCTGCTCCAAAGTCCAAGCTTTGAGTGGGTGCACCCCATCTCAAAGTTGTAACTGCGCGAAGCGCAATGCAAAAAGAACAGAAAATTGGATTTCAAAAACACATATAATGCTTTGCATTGCCAAACATTCCATTGCGCTGAGGGCAACATGGATTTTTGGACAGCGCTGGCCGGCGGTGGTGTCCTTGTGGGACAGTGATTCTTTTCACCCACCCGCGAGGACATACAATTAGTTATTTAGTTAAAGGCAACCGCAACACACGTTGCTCTCTGTTTTAATCCTTACAGAACTCTCAATTTTATCATTTTTTCTCCCCTTTCTGCTACTGAATGTGCGGCTCAACTCTCAACTAAAAGGTAGTTGTTATATTACCTTTTAAAAGCACCTTCATCAAGTAGCCATAAGTTTTATACACACACATAAATGAACTATACACAAAACTAATCAACAATTGCGATTAAAGCTCAATACGAATCTGACAAAAAACACTAAAGAATTGTCGAATAAATGCATTAAATAAAAGTAGAATAATCAATTTGGCTTCTTAATTTGAACATTTCCGTATATGTATATAAATTTTTTTCGAACATTCTGTTAAGTCACTTGCAAACCCAATATGTTGGACATTTATCAACAGAAAACCTTTTATTCACAACTATTTAAGTTCCTAAGTACTAGTAGCGTTAGTAAATATTTTTGTTTTCCAAAATATTTATTAAATACTTTTAATTAATATTTATTTTAAAAATTTCAATCGTATACAAGTAGTTTATTGCCTCGAAATTCCATGACTCGACTTTATATAAGATGAGTTATTAAAAGCATCAAGGAGTTGGTTTAGAAAAAGTTCTTTAGTGTTTCTTGCAAGTTACTTAGTGGGCCGAACTCTTGGCTATTTACAAGGGACTCAAATGGGGTGCAGCGGCTGAGAAAACCCGGCCTCCTCCACGTCTCATGAGTACGCGCACAGGTGTCCGCACTTGGGGCACTTGGAGTGCTTGGCGAAGTATTTCTGCAGGTGCTCAATGTGGCCGCCGTGGGAGCAGCCCTGGCACCAAGCGTAGACACCCCGGACAATCAGGCCGCAGACGCAGCACTTAGCCGACTGCATGGACTTGCACTTGTCGCAATACCAGCCGACTTTGCCGCCCATTGGGCGACCGCACTCCCCGCAGTTCGTGTGCATAGCCGTCGAGTGCTGGTTGAGCTGCTGCACGGAGCGCAGCCAAGAGCGGTTAATCACCTCACAGGCTTCGTTCCACAGCTCGTAGCGATGCAGCTGGTCCACGTAGGTGTAAAACCAGTGCTCCTGGGTAGACAATACAGGATAATAACAATTATTTAAGCTTCAGTTTTGTTTACTCACAACTAATGCATCCTCAATGGGCAGGAGTTTACGAGCTTCTCCCAACGATATAAGGACTGTAAGCGCTGTTTGAACATCACCCACATCGTTCATCAGCATAAGGGCATCGGAAACAAATTTATGTGGCTCCCACATGGGAATTGGCGGAACGTGGCTGACTTTAAGCACGGTGGGGACATGAGGGGGCTAAAATAAAATACACAAATCCAGATTTACCGAGCGCAAATACATCAAGATAATATCTGAAACTTACAGGAGACTTCTCGTGATCGGAGGCCTTGAGATCCAGTTGTGGTCGAGCTGCCTGCACATCGTGATGCAGAGCGGGAAAGGCCAACGCCTTGGCGCATTCCGTTGGACCCACGTAAATAAAACCATTGCGCAGCAGCTCGAAGTTGTCAAAGGTAATCTCGCTGATGATTTGCGTCTCAGAGAGGATCACTGAGCTCGTAGGCGGATGCTCTACACCACTGCCACCGAGCGGATCATCGTCTACATTCGCCACGTCAATCTCGTGGGCTGTCTCGGGAGTGTTTCCATTGAGATCCTGCCCCAGTTCACTTCGCTGCTGGGGCCAATCGCTGGCAACTTGGGTGGCACGGCGGGAGTTCATCGGATTCTTTTGATTGGAGAAGGAGGAGCGGTGCTCGAAGGGAGGCTCAAAGTGATTGCTGCCGTAGAACAGTTTGATAAAGTTCCATAAAGTTGTGGCCTGTAAAATAAATTAAATACACTTTTCTGCAAAGAAAAGGAATGAATTTCAGTTCTTACGTTATGTTTGCCGTATTTCTTGGACACCTCCGCATTGTGCTCGCAAAGCTCCGCCAGCTTCTTGCCACTGATAATCAGCTCCCTGGCACAGCCGATAAAACTTTCGTGCTCCTGTGTGGGTCTCGATACGGATTCACTCATAGGATACCCAGAAAACTGAAATTAATCAAGAAGTTAAGATGTAATCAAGCTTAACTTTATGCAATGCCACTCACCGTGTCGTTCAAAATGAATTTGTACATCTTGGAATGGTCCAAGTGGAACTGATTACTTCCAGCCACATTCGCTTTCCGGCGACTTCTAAAATGACAGTCCTTTGAAACCATCGAAACAAAAAAGGTTTAGTTAAATAAACATACATAAAGCTTGTAGACTTGGTGTTGGATGCACCGCTGGTCTTTGGGGCATACTCCTTGATCCGGTTGGCAAATGAGATGTCCCCGAATCTGCCCAAGCTAGCTCCCTGGGCATTCGCCTTCAAAGCCGGCCTCGTGGCATCCTTGAAGGCGTGCTTGTAGATGGTAGAGTCCTTGCTAATGGACAGCAAACAGTGCGAATCATTGCCCCTCCACGCAATTCCAGTCGTCACGTTGGTGTGCTCGTTAAAGGAGGCAAAGGGGATGTATGGTCGACGGATATCCCAGACGTGGACGCTGTAGTCCACTACCAAAGCACAGCTGGCGATGTGATAGCTGCAGAGGAGTAAAGACAGTTAATTTCGATCGACTTGATTCCTTTTGCAGGGCTTTCTAACAGATGAAACGTACGTTCTTTCTGGCCGCCACTTTACCCGTCCCACCACGGCAATCGTGTGGATAGTGTGCTCCAATCCCGGCCGACCGTCCATGTTCCACACCTTGATTTGCTTGTCCCGACTTCCAGTGGCCAGCCAGTTCCTAGTAGGATGCCAATCGCAGGTGTAGACAGGACCGTAGTGCGCTGTGAACTGCACCATGCACTTGTCCCACTTCCTCATGTCCCACAGTTGGACAGTTCCGTTTTCGGACACCGCGGAGAATATGTTCTGCGTGTGCGGACTGAACTTGACATCCCGCACGGACTCGGAGTTGCAGAAGTAAGTGTTGACGGACTTATCGGACCGGATGTCAAAGCACTTGATGGTGCCGTCCTGGGAGCCTGAGATCAGGATGTTGGGTTCACTGCTGTGGAAGGTTACAGTGTGGGCGGTGCGTTCGTGTTCGTTGTACACGAGGAGCTGCTTCTGCCTGCCGAACTTGGAGAGATCCCACACGGAAACCACGCCGTTAGTGGCCGCCGTGGCTAGGAGATTACTATCCAAGGTGGACCAGGCCACGTCGTTGGCGGAGTAGCTGAGGTTCTGGTTCTTCCCCCGCATATTGCACGATTCCGTGAAGCCATTTGTGTTGATGGAGTAAACCTTTAGCACTATTCGGGAAGAAGGTCAGACGGAATTACAGGAAAACCTTGGATTCTATAATCTTACAGCTCCGTCCGGCCAACGCGATCTGCGTGTTATCCTTGTTCAGGGCCAAGGCATTCGCGTGTCCCTCCAGGCAGATCCGCAACGATATGGTGGAGGTGTCCTCCTGGGAGTCGGGCATCCTGCAAGCAGCTGCAGTAGCAGCAACAGCGCGATTTGATAAGGCGAGACGCTATCTTTCTATTTTTCTGTTGGTTTCATTGCCGCCACTTCAGTGTTACCAGATGGTGAAATGGCTTTCCCCTCATTGCCAGACCGCTACCACCGGCAAAGTGGCTGTGTGCGCACATTAAGGAAAACGCCGACTCGCCACTTTGGCCACACTTACCACAAAGCGCGAGACGCCACAAAATCATTCTCAACAAATTGGAACTCCACGCTAAAGCAACAAACAAAGGCAATGGGTAAGGAAAAGGCCGCCAAGTCGTACAACATAGGCGACCTGGTCTTCGCCAAGGTCAAGGGATATCCGGCATGGCCGGCAAAGATCACGAAGAGCAACAACAAGAAGTACAATGTTTACTTCTACGGCACGGGGGAGACGGCCAACATCAAGGTGGAGGATCTGTTTGCGTACGAGGGCAACAAGGAGAGGTTCGCCACCGAGAAGATCATGAAGCGGCCCAAGTTCCAAGAGGCCATGGACCAGATTGAGAGCGCCTTGCGCGGCGAGGACTCCGCGCCCATCGATTTGTCCGGCGCCGAGGAGGGAGCTGCTGCTGCCCCCGCCGCCGCCGATCCGACCGCTCCCGCCAAAAAAGCCGAAGCGGATCCGAAGGCTGCTGCACCCGAAGCTGATGCAGCTGCAGCTCCCGCTCCCGCTCCCGAAGTGGCAAAGCCGAAAAAGTCACGCAAGTCCAAGGCACAACCGAAACATGTGGACGGCGACGACGAGCAGGGAGCCGCCTCCAGGGCAACCGAGAACCCTGCACCAAAGCGACGCGTTCCACCAGAAGGTCTTTCTCCGGCTGCAGCTCCGTCCCCTGCTCCTGCTCCTGCTCCGGCTGCAGCCTCCAGCAACAAAAAGTCCGTGAAGAAATCAAAGCCCACCGCTGCAGTGACTCCCATCCAGAAGAAAACCAGGCCCATATACGTAAGTATAAACAAATGAAATGGGTCACGGTGATGCGTAGAATCTAGCTATGATCCTAATCCTAATCCCATTTGCTGTTACCCTAGGAACAGTACCTGACCTTACCAAGTACACAATTCCAAATTCTAGCTGCAATTCCTGACCTAACCCAGTAAAGAAATAAGAAACTAAAAGAAATTCATGATTTCTACTACATTTTCAAGATCATTGTCTTAAAAACCATATTACTACCCATGCTATTTAAATTTAACAAGCTAAAACCAGGTTATTTCCGAATACTGTATTTAGGAGACAGAATTTGCATTCCAAGTAAAATATGTATGATATTAGAAAACTTTTAAGCAAGTCATAATGGAATAAAGGGTTCTCTTTCCCAACATAGTGTAACAAAAAATTCTAATTCAGACCCATTTTTACCCCCACAGAACGTCCAGAACGAGATGCTAATGGTGTACATGCCCACAGCCAAGTGTTTGGGAATCGACATAAATTACAACAAGCCGGACATTTTTGAAAGCCAAGATGCCGAAGAGGCTTGGATGGAGAAGTCGCGCAGGGAAGCAGTGGAGCTGAAAATCAAGCTAGAGAGTGGCCAAATGGACCCGGAAGAAATGCCCGAAAGGATTATCGTAGAACCGACTCGCATCGAGATACCGAAGCAGGAGGCCTTGCGCTTCATCGAAGAATTGATCGAGCACGAGGATGCTCTATACATGGAACGCGAGTTCATCCAACTCTCCCAGCAACTGCGAGAGTGCTTGGGCTTGCGGCGAGCCAATGTGGGCAAGTGCTTGGAGATCCTCGAGCAGTTCAAGGAGGTGGAGTTCACCAAGTTGATGCTGCTGCGTAATCCCGAGTGCGTTGATATCATGCGCCGTCTTCGTCGCTATGTGGGCAACTTAGATCTCTGGAAGATGAACACCTCCGACGAGGTGGAGTTCAAAGAGAAGGCGCAGGTCATACGTAAAGTTTCTACTGTTATTTACGATGGATTTAAATCGCTCTTTAACCCAGAGCCGGAGCACGAAGACAACTTCTGGATTGACTTCTGTGAAAAAGTCAAAGTCTATAAGACGTACACAAAGAACATGAACGAGAACCTCCGCGTCGGAATGAACGAGCGTGGCTACAACAACCTGGTTGTAGCCCAGGAGGGCTCTAATCCAGCCGCAGCCGTTCCGCAGTAGAGAATCACTGTTTATGGGCCAGCTCTGCTAGTCCAACTGTACGATAAGGTAAGCCGGATAACTGCTGCACTCGGGAAATCTAATAACACGTTCTTTCGTTTTAGTTACTCCTAAGCGTTTAAAACCGGGCATTTGAAAACCTTGCTCTGGACGACGAAGTTTCTAAAAGCCAAGTGCTTTTGCTTAATTTCTAGAATTAAAGAACATTTAAATTCCTTATATAAACACGACCCTAACATCTGTTTGCGTACATGGTGCATATCTGTGCAGCGCTCGAGATCAGACTCTCCTGCCGCACCCGCTTAATTCAACCACCAGACAACATCGCTTGTCAGCTTCGGACCCGTACATATTTACTAATTGTATAGATGTTTTGACTTATAATGAATTAAAAATATAGATGGTACATACTCTCTTCGGTTGTTTTCTCACCTTAATTTGACACTTTTTGCTATTACTATTTTCAACTATTGCTGATAATTTGAAATAAATATTACATTAAGCGGTAACAATTAGTCGTAATGAATCCATTCATGTAAATTTGGGGCATTTACATATTTTATTTCATCAAAAACATATTACACGTTAAGAATAGTTTATTATTAGTAAGGAAATTAAAAAAAACTTGATACTGGGGAGTTATACCCACAGCATTTGTTAGTTCTTACATTCAATGATCATTCAATTTTTGTTGCATTAACCTATATATCAATTCTCCTTGGCGTCTCCTATCCCATCCGGCAGGATGGCGAACATCGCCTCCGACTCCGGCAGACAGGGGGAATCGTAAATCTTGCAGATTCGTGTTTCGCCCTTGCCCTTGCGGAGATACAGTCGCGTGGTGGAGGAATGGGCCATTATGTGGCCCCCAATGGGCTTCTTGGCATCTCCCGCAAACATGCCCGGTCCACCGTCGAGTGAGGCAGTAACCTGGTTCGTGATAACCACCGCCACTCCAAACTCATCGGCCAGGCGTTGAAGCATGCGCAGAAACAGTCCCAGGTGGTTTTGCCTGGCGGCCAGCTCACCACGTCCTATGTAATCGGATCGGTAGAGGGCCATGGCACTGTCCACAATGACCAAGGCGTATCTGGAAGATCAGGGTACATTTAAATGTGGTAAGTACCATAAGTACATAAGTATGTATGATAGGTGGCCCTACCTCGATTCAAAGAGCATTCCCGCTGCCATTTGGATGAGCCTTGTCTGCTGATCGGAGTTGTAGGCCCGGGAGCAGGCCACATTGTCCAGCACCTCGGCCTCGTTCAGCTTGAACCTCTGTGCAATGGCTGACAATCGCTCCGGTCGGAAGGTGTTCTCCGTGTCAATGTACAGGCACTTGCCCTCGCCGCCCTTTTGACTGATGGGCAGTTGGCAGGTGACCGCCAGAGTGTGACATATCTGCGTCTTGCCGCACCGGAACTCGCCGAAGATCTCTGTTATGGAACCCGTCTCAATTCCGCCACCCAGCAGCTTGTCCAACTCTTTGGAACCCGTGCTCAGTTGCACCACATCAGCACGCATTTGATGGAAGGTCCGGGCGCTAAGGAAACCCAGTGGGACAAGCTTGTTCGCCTCCGTGATGATCTGCTCCACTTTACCGCCACCCAAGCCAGGAATGGCCATCAACTGCTTCTTTGTGGCATTGGCCACTGCTTCCACGGTGTGCAAACTGGCCTGTTGGAGCAGTTTAATGTCCTTGGCCGTAATACTCCCGCCCTGCAAAGTGCGTCTTATAAGAGGTACAATTCGGGCAGAGATCGATCGGTACTCACGATCAACTTGGCCACGCTCAGAGGCCCCTCCTCCTCCTCCTCCTGGACATTCGTTAGCTTATCCATTGACAGTTCCGAAGTATATTTTACTGTTTCGTTCTTATTTCAGTTTTCCTTTCAAAATTGCTTCGTATTGAACAAGAATTTCGTCAAAGGTTGGCGCGTTCCACTCGGAAATCAGCTGTTTGCCATTCACCACGAACGCTCTGCCATTCTTTGGTCGCTACAGTGATCACCGCATAAAAAGGACGATCATGGCCGAATATTATTACTTCGACATTAAACTGTAAGAAGCGGAGACACAAATTCTGAGAATATTTTAATTTTTTTTCTTTTAAAATATTAATTTTACAGAAAACTTCGAGATCCGAAAACTGTTGAGTTAACGCCACCTCTATTTCGTTCCTGTGTTCTTGAAACTTTGGAACGCTTCTTTTACAATGAGGAAAAGCCCACTTTGGAGATTGTAAAATTCTGTGCCCAGCAGCAACGCGTTATTTTTCGAGTCCCGGAGGAATTACAAGAAATGACGCGCTTCTCTATGGGGGTAATAGGTCACTACCAGGAAATGCCCTGTGAATTTGAGGTTCTACAATCCTCTAAAACAACGCTAGACTTTGAAAAGGACATTGAGAAGAATTTCAATGGTTTGTCCAATAGCGAAGAATAAACATCTTAAAAAATCTCAGGAAAAGTATTACTTAATATTTTTGGAATTTTAAATCTTTCTTTGAATCCTTTTTTAACCGTAATTAATTATTAAAATACCTAATTCTCCAATGGAAATAAATTGTAAAAAATAAACAAATTTTTTATTGTTATGCCAAAAAGAAACTAGCCATATTTTTAGCTATCTTTTACCGTCACCTCCTGTAAAAAGTTAACTGCTCATATCTGATTTCGCACAGCTGTTTGAAAAGCAGAAAGATACAGTGAAAAGGGAATAATTACATAAAAAAAACACACTTACCGGCATTTATTAGACGACTTCCCGAAGCTTCGGCAGAACATTGGTCCCGTGGAGAACTATCGGGAGTTGGACTGGCTGTAATCAAAGTATGAGTGGTTACCAATACCTGGACGTGAAGCTGTGAGTTCAGAATCAGTTCAACACATCCCACACGTGCGCACGTGCATCTGAATGATGGTGAAACTAATGCATGTTTGATCCCCTAGGAAACTCCGTGATCCCGACTCCGTGACATTGACGCCCGTCTTCTTCTGCGGCTGCATTCTCAACTCCTTGGCCAGTATTTTTGGCGAAATCGGTGGACAGACTACCCTGGAAATCGTGAAATTCAGCTCTAGTCAAAAGCGATCTATACTCAAGGTGTCCGAGGATTTCCTGGAACGCGCTCGCATAGCTATAACTCTGGTGGGATTCTACCAGGAGGTGCCCTGCCACATTCAAGTGCTCAGCACATCGAAGAATCCATTGGATTTCCAGGACTCCCTCGAGGAATTCATACCATTTTACTAAGAAACGAAGGGACAAAATGTCGTTCTCATTCAGCAAGGCATTCGGCAAGGACAAGGTGATCTTCGTCACCAAGGAGGACCACGCCACGAAAAGTACCATCGTGCTGCCGGAACCGGAGCAGCCGGAGGGCGTGATCACCAAGGACGGAAGCATCAACTGGAGTTGTCCCTGTCTCGGCGGAATGGCCACTGGTCCCTGTGGCGTGGACTTTCGCGAGGCCTTCTCCTGCTTCCAGTACAGCAAGGCCGATCCCAAGGGCTCTGACTGCTACGACGCCTTCACCAAGATGCGCGACTGCTTCCAAAAGTACCCCACCGTTTACAACAAATCCGGTGGCGATGACGATGATGACGATGGAATGGGCGATGCCCTGGATGCAGGCAGCAACAGCGCAGATCCGCTGGCGGACGTGGGGGCTCCTGTAGAAGGCGATGAGGTGGTGACCGCCCCAAATAGCAACTTGGTGGTGCCCAAGGCCTAAATGGGAACGCGAAAATGATAGGTGTTAGGAGTGACTTCGTAAAAAATAAATAAAGCTTGTCATTACTCAAGGGCAAATGGGGCTATCGTGACTATATTAATCTGCTGGATAAGAGTAAAAATAAAGAGTAATTGTTGACAGCAAATCAAGCTTCAATATTTAAAATTTATTTTTTTCTTAAAATGATCAATTTAATTGTACTAAACCTTTGACCTAAACCTTTCCTTAGCTTTTTATTAAAATTTGTCAAATATGAATATTTGATGCACATTTTTAAAAAAAATTGAACGCTTTAACAATTTTTTCTTTATTGTTAATTATAAAAATTTAAAGTCAGGTATTTTAATCAGGTATTTTATTTTGTAAATCCTTTAACAACGTCAGAAGGGATTTAAAAAACCTGTATCCTGTGTCACCCCTCTGAAATAAATCAATCGAAATCATATAACTTAATTTAATTAAATTAACAGACAGTTTGTTTTTAAAATTAAGATCTCCGGTATTCACTGTACCGAACAGACCGTTTTGTTTCGTAATGTGTCGTTTTCTGGTATTTCCCAGACGCGTTAGCGCATGACCGTGGTATTTTCGCCAGCCTGCAGCCACACTGTTTACGAAGAAGCGAGAGCAAAGGAACAAAAAAATAAAAGCGTATTAGGATTTCGTTAACGAAAAAATGCTGTAGGCGCAGTGTAAAATGCATATAGTGCAGATAAATCGCGTATGTGAGATGCTACAACGCGAGTTCAACACCAAGTCCGTGCAGAACTTCAAAGTGCAATAGTTTAATACTCGAATTATCGAATATACCAAAGTGCAATTGGCCAGTTGAGACCACAACCACAATAACAACAGCAACTACAGTGAAATAACCTTGTGGCAGTTGTTTTTCGATCAGAAATATACAACTAAACAAAGTAGAAGGAGTAAAACGAATAAGTGGTTAAATAATAACAGTGACAACAACAAGTTTAAGAGGAAAACGTGTATGTGAAGTGTGTATGTGTGTGCGAAGTACAAGCAATACAAAGGCAACAAAACAACCAATACACGCGCACTGCTAACATAGTTTCCATAAAAATAACGAAAGTAACAGCGATAAATAATACATAACAACAATAACAACAACGAAGAGTCTCAAATAGTGCTGGAAAAACTCGCGATAAGCAGAAACCAAGTGAAAAACAAAACAGGAACCTCCACATCGACAAATCTTGAATGCTGCTGCATTTCAAAATCCGGAGACAAAATGGTTTCGTTAATTGAGACAATCGATGCGGCAGCGGAGAAACAGAAGCAATCGGTGGCTGCTGCATCCACTAGCTCCTCCTCCTCCTCCGCCTCCCCCTCTTCGTCGTCGTCTTCTGCCGCCTCCTCCCCCTCATCATCCAAATCCAATCTCACGGCCAGCGGAAAACCAAAGGAGAAACGAAGGTGAGTCACAGTCCATGTCCAATAATCGGATCCCTTAGCCCATAACAACACCACCCAATCCGATCTGTTTAGATCAGTTGTTTGCCTATGTTGCATAAGCGTTTTGCTTTCTTTTTCGCCCCCTTCTCCTTCTCTTCTCTTCGGCTGCGCTCGTGGCGGCGCCTTTTGTTGCTGTCCGTCAGTTTCCGCGTATCTCCTCAGTTTTCTAACCGTATTTCGTACTTTTTCCTGCTCTTGAATCATATTTATTTTTCATCAAGGGAACCCTTTCCTGATCAATTTTTTTAGCCGTCCCTCACGATAATATATCGTACACTCTCTTGCTCTAGGATCACCACCAAAAAAATCCCTAATCAATGAACGGTGGGGTTCTTGTTCCTATCGGTTTGAAGGGAAAGGATGTTTCTGAAGTCGCTAAAAAATTTAGCATTTAGAATTCCTTATTTAGAAAGGCCCTTTCTTTAAAGATTTAGGCAATGTTTGATATATCCAATACTTTCTCTTGATCTTCATTTTAGTTTTATTTATGATAGGCTTTGTTTGTTCAATATGTGTACCTTCATCGGCTTTCGATTTCCCTAAGTCAGCATTGAATTTATTTGCTTTAGGTGATTAATTTAATTATTTTTCTTTGAACACCTTGATTTTTTCTGTGTAGTGAGCCTATACATATATTTTTCTAAAAGTCATTGTATGAACATTTTTCAACGAAAAGGGTAACAAATAGGGTAAATTTTTAAGCTTTAAGGGATCTGTTCTGTTATAAACATGGATATGATATTGTTCCAGCCATATAAAATATAGCCTCCCTTAATGCGGTTTATTGATTTTGCTTGTTAAGCTGTTTTGATTTGTTTGTTTTTCTCTTGCTGTGCACTTAAAATTTAAAAATTTTAAAAATGGATAGTATAGATATCTATATAGTTTCAATTCCTGTTTTGTATTGAAAACAACCACTTATCCCATTGCCCATATTACTTTCGCGATGTTTTAGGTTTTCCGACCATAAAAAGTCTCTTACTTTCCTGGTTCTGAAATTATAATAATATTACAATGAAGCCTTTCCTGGAGAAACCTTTAAAATTAATTTGAGCCTCGATTGATTTCATTAACTCCCCTTTTTGGGCGTCACTGGTTGGAGAATCAGCAGGGAAATAGAGAATCGGAGAAAGAGACCTGCGAAGGAAGGGGACTAGAAAATAATGAAAAGTCAATCATTAATCACGCGTTCAACTAATTTTTGCATTCGCGGTAATTATTATACGAGCTAGTGACGCTGGCAGAGCGAAAGAGAAGGAGAACCCATCGACCGAGACCCACGACCTTCAGAAATTCAAAGACAAAAGTCGAGACGAACTGAAATCGCTCAGTTTGCATATGCATGATTGGTTTCCGCAGTGGAATATGATATCTAGGGGTATACAATAGACAAATGTACACAAACAAGTGCGTTTTGTGCAAGAAAAGAGGCTTGAACACAAGTGAAGCACTTGTTGCTCCTTGGAGATGTATCATTCAGACGTTGTGATATCCTTGTTCATAAGGCCAAGCCCTCTGGCGGCTGAGACTTATTTATAGACACGTGCATACTTCTGCTTCTTTCTTACACACTGTGGGCTATTTTTAAGTAAGGGAAAAAAGCAAAAACAATGAGAAAAACCTGTTATCTTACAATATGTTTACCTCTTCGCTCCAAAAACAACTTGTTTTTGTTGCCTCGTGCTTCTTTTTATCTGCTTTGTTTTGTTTTCGTCTTTTTGACCCACGCCCCTTTTAAAACTTAAATTTATAAATTTTTTAAGTCGATAAAATGCTAGTTTTATGTTTCGTTTTAAGACATTTGCATTGAATTGAAACTAAGTTTCGCTTTGGCCTACGTGACAATCGTAAAATTAAATTAACCAAATTGTGGAAAAGCTGAAAAGCGGTTCTATAACCATTTTCAAAATGTGCTCTAGCTTCGCACAGAGACCCACTAACCGACTATTGGCGGTAGATTTCCCATTCGTTTAAACTGGTTTTAATAAATATTTTGAATGCGACACGTGAAAACAATTGACTTTGTTTGGTTTTAGGCTGAAGTTAAAATTGGCAATCGTCAGTGAAAGCTTTGAACAGAAACCCTTTTGGTAATAAAAACAAATATTTTTTGGATAAAAAAATTCAGAACCAAAGACTTATTTTCCTACTTTACAAAGTAGTACAACACTTCAATATTAAAACGATCGATCAAAAGACGGTTTGTGTTTTCCTTTGTATTTTTCCAACGATAACTTTTCGGATGTCTAACGATTCTTTCGATATCTGTAAATTATTTATCGAGCGACTTTTTCGATTACAGCTCTCCGATCTTGAACAGATCGTAACTGCAACTGCGTGACCTCAATAAAAGTAAATTATTACAATTCGAGTGCGGGTGAATGAGAAGGCAAGAATTTTAATCGAAATTATGGTTTGTTTTAAATTAATTTGATATGCCTTCAGATTGCCAAGGTGTTCAGAAAACGAGGAAAAAACACGCAGAAGCCGACGAATAAAACTTAACAACAACTCGACAATAAATAAAATTTCAATACCAGCGCAAGCAAACGCACAAAAGCAAAACACGCTTACACACATGATCAGATGTGTGTATTGTAAAATATTTAAATGATATGCCTGGTTGTTGTTGTTGTTTTTGTTGTTTTTGTCTGGCCACGACGACCTACTTTTTGCGCAACCGAACTAAAAATGTGACGACACGGGGAGGATGAAAACGCCCAAGGGGGGTTTTTACATATAAAGGGAGAGAGAGTGAGGCAGAGAGATGGTATTGTATTTTGTATTGTGCATTAGGCTCGTGAAGTTATTGTTGGTTTTCTTTTTTGCGCCTTCCTCTTTATTATCATGCACACATTTTTGTTTTGCTACTGGTGCACCGAAAAAAAAAACATTTACTTCAATGTTATTTATCTTTTACACTTTATGATAAGCTTAAATATACCTAATTGGTGATATAAGACTGAAAACTATAAGTATAGCTAACTTCCTCTATAATACGTTACCATCTGTTTATAATAGTAACATAGTTTGAGGTATCAAATTATATTAAATATGTGTATGAAATAGGCTCATACTTTTATATTTGAAAATATTTTTTTGAATCAGTTAAACTGCAATACTAAAGCTACTAGCTATCAAAATATATAAAAACTTTTTCAGTGTCTGTAAAATTGAACTTGGTGCATCGAAAGAGACAAAAATAACAACAGTGAGGAAGACAGACTGAAGGTAACGCAGCTTCCGAATCTGTTTCAGTCGTCCAGTTGTATGCTCTCTATATGCATGGCATGTGCTGTAAATTATGATTCCGTTTTTGCTGGCAGGGAAAATTTAAATTTATACTTAAAGGCGAAAATAAAAATGCTCCAAAAGTTATGTGAAATTGAACAGAAATGGTGATCTGTGTTTGGACGTATTTTCGTTCTGTAGGGAATATCGAGATCTTCTTCATTATGTGCCTGAAACAAAGGAACTTCTTTATTAAGCCAATGACAGCGAAATTTAAGGCCATCTGTTGGGATCATTGTTTCACAATAGAAAGTTTTTTAAATCTTCTTGATCTATGTGTAGTATTATTATTTTAGCCTTGACCCTTGCTTCTACTTCTTTATATTTTATATACACAAATTAACTAAGATTCTTTGTTAAGATTTGTACTTTAATTTAGGGTAACTAAAAGAACATACCTTCTTCATAGAATAGTTGGACCGGTGACAGACGTTTGTAGCATAAAAATGTAAACATGGAGTTATCAGCTCCCTTGGGCCATAGATTTAACTTGACCCCGCCCGTCCATTTCCTCGTCCACCGTCTGATTACATTGTGATTTTGATTACCTTTGGAAGGGAAGCGAGCTTCTGTTATCTCGTTTCACTTTCCGCGCCTGTTTGCCAAACTAATCTAAATATTTAACTGTTATGCTATAGTTCTTATCGCGACGCTCGGCCGACTGGGAAAATCTTTGGTGAAGTCAGAGATCGGTAGCAAAATATTTGGTCAACTAAAACTGTTTTTGCTGCACAGAAAAAAATTTAAGATTGGGTGTAATTTTTCGATATTAATGTTAATTTTAGAAGGATATTGTTTTAAAGATGCTATTTTGAAGGTTGTTTTTGTCTGTTTAATCTTTAGTCGTTTTTTTTGGTAGTAATACACTTCTTTTATTTATCTTAGTTTATATATTTTTTTTAAGCATATACAAAAACATCAAAAATAAAATTTTCTTATAACTGTAAAATTTTTGATTTACCTAATTTTGGCTTTTTCTTTTATTTTTTTTGGTGCACAATTTTTATTTTTTTTTTTTAAAATTTTAATTTTTTTATTTAATTTATATTATGACAGCAACAACAGAATACTGCAGTTGGTGAGTCAGGGAAATGGGCGAAAAATGTAATCCTGGACGTGCAGCAATTTTCCGGGTGCGCTGCAAAGTATGCTATATTAACCGGCGCAATTATCGGCTCAAGTGGAGCCAACTGACATAATTTATATGCTTCTAATTTGAATCTGCCACTCACGGGTCCCCCGTTATCGCCCGATTGGGTAGAACCGAAGCGTTAGCTCCCTGCCCAACCGAACTGAATGTTTTCGAGGCGGGCGGACTTATCTTATCAGGACGGCGGAACGGCGGAGCGCACTTGTCCGGATAGGCAAACTTGTCTGATAGCACACGACGAAACTGACGTTAATGGCTCTCCCTCTCTTTGCGATTTTTTTCGGGTAACCGGGTATAAATATGATGGCTTCGAGGGTATGGAACCTTTCGCTCATTTACGCCTCGAACTCCCGTACGTCGTGTTCTCTGAATAGCAGTAAAGTTATAGCCGAATCGAAAAAGTCTTAAACCCTCGTCGCCACCACTATCAGCTGTTATCGGACGCGTGTGTGTTCATCATCGATGGGCTTAGCCAAATTCCAGCAAAAGAAACGGCGCAATCAATGTTTAATTCCTGGGAGAGCTGCGACTTCTCATGTCCCGGCGATAGTTCCTTTTACGGGGAGGAAGTGACCTCCACAACCAGTTTCTATGAGTGCGATCAGAAGCCCCAACAGCAGCAGCTAAATAATGGCTCTGTGTTCGGGCGTACGATCATTAATGAACCCACCGTGAACTTTAACAATGGGGCCTTCTACAATGCCCCACCACCGCCCAGACCCCAACCCTTTGTGGGTGCCATTCTGGGACCCAATGCCTGCTCCCCGGGAATGCAACGCTATCATCCTTATCAGCAACAGCAGCAGCACCATCAGGATGCCTTCTATGGCCAAAGGGGCAGCCTCCTGTCCGTGAACACGCCCTGTCGCGAAAGTCGCCCCTGGAGCTACGCTTATTGCTATGGGTATCCACCCGCCAATACCCAACCCTGCCAGTTTTCCCAATTCGTGGATATCGAGGACTTTATGTGAGTGAATCCTTAAGAGTGTGGAAATCGGTTGAGAAGTTGGAAAATGAAAAACCAAAACAAACACTTCTGTTTGTGTGTTTTTGTTTAAATAACCTTTTAAACCGAAAGATTGCTATTTTTATTACATAATTGCATTGTGTGCATTTTTTTCATAACGATTCCCATAACAAGAAAGGGAAATAATAGTAATAATAATAAATTTTAATTCTTAGTATCTGATACACAACAAATTCTATTTAAAGATGTTTGAAATTACTTACTGATTTTTTGTAGGGGTCATCGCAATTTAATAAGTACTTTTTATTTGTTAATTTCAAGTGGAACAAAGTTTATAAATGTTGACCAGAACTTTCGTTCTAAGTTAAAAGACCTTGTTTTATAAGAACTGTTTATTACACAACTAAACAGGCTATCAAAATAAACACAATGAAAACCAGATGAAATTGGTTTGAAGAATGCCTCTAATGATCTAATTTGTTCTCTGAGCGCTGGCAACCTCATTTAAAAATTGGTTGTGTTATATTGTAAAGCCCTGGGCCAAAAGCAAATGGCGGGGCTCTTATCTATGCTTATTTGTGGATCGCTTTTTATAATAATATTTAGATACGCAGAATAAGATAGGGCGAGGGGGACAGAGAGATTGCGAGAGAGGTATTATTGAATGAGTCAAGGTTCAGTGGGTTTCTCCCAGCTAAAATGATATTTATTAGACATTTAACTGCACTGAGAAAGACTTTCCCTCTTACTTCGATTGTTCTGCAGAACTCTCCAATAGCCGCTATCTAGTTCATAAAACTCTAAAATTGTTTGGCTGTCGTTCGGTTGTGTAATTGTTATCTGATACCGATGACTTTATATTGGGTATTTCCCAAAGATTTATCGTCACGTGGCGTGGGCGGCAAAGTTCTCCTGAGAGGGGGTTCCTAAGTAAATATTGTTGACCAACGATTACCAAGCGATTGACGCAGATTACAGCCCCTGTTCCCTGAATTTCTCCTCTTAGTTTTGCATGCAACGTGCGCGGAAATCAAATGGCTTTGGAATGGTCGCCAGTTTATTTCGTTTATTTACGTTTTGCACACGTTTAAGCCAAATTTGTGCATGGCCATCTCCATGCTAATGAGCCAAAGCCAAACTGACGCACTTGCAGACGGCACACGCTTTTCTAAAACTTCTTTCAGTTTATTGCTATTCAAATAACTCAAATATCCCTGACCCGATGTTGGACCGATTTACTGCCCCGTGAACTTGGCACTAACACCTTGAGTTGTATTTAATGTGTTTTCGCTGATATCTCGCCAAGAGATATGGCGCACTTAGTGAAGAATTTCGCAATGCTCGCACTTCAAACTCAAACAGAGGCGGGGGGTCAGTATCCTCAGGTGTCGTAGGATTAGCTAAGACTCGTCTGTCCACGAGATGGGCTCGTGGTTGTGGCATTTGGAATCATCGGGCTTTCATCACTGCAGGAAAAGTGTTTCTTACCAATTTAAAATATCTGTTTTCGTATATGATTCAAATGGGTTTTTTGTACAAATTATTAAATTCAACATTTTGTGTGTTCTATAACTCTCAACCTTTTTTTTTTATTAGAGTATAAACAGTATTTGTTAAATATTTAGAGGGTTGAAAAATTTTGATTTAATGTCATGCATTTTTAAAAAAAGGTGGAGGTATAACTTTATAAAAATCTAGTCATTTATTTGTTAAAAAAACTAATAAAGGCTTTTTATTAAGATTGATATAATTTATTTAGATTAAAGTAAATGATTGTCAAGTTAAAACTACAGAGATTTAAGCTTTTTACCATGCTCTTGATAGTTCTTGAACTTTGTTTTTGACTTTCGAAATTTTATATTCTTATTAAATAGGTAATATAAATTGTAGTTGTATTTTTTGCCTGTGTCTGAGTTGCGCCTTGGAGCGGAAATACTCGGCAACAACAAAAAGCCGCTGCTTGGGCAATAACAAGGCAATTCTGCTGGCACTGCCAGAATATTTAAAAGGCGTTTACTTGCCACTGTTCTAATGAACAGACAATGGCCCGATCGCACCCACCACCCCACCGAATATCAGTCCATTTAAGCAGGCCATTAGCATGCAATTCAAAGCCACTCTATGCCGCTTTCTATGGACTGCGACTATCGGATTTCTGTGTATGAATGCACACATTTGAGAATATACGTACATTGTACATAGTAACACACGAGTCTAAGTATTTATAATAGATTTGCTTGCTTACTGCATTAGTGGACACTCTGATAGCGAGTGAATTAATACTATAAAATAGTTATCGAGTTTTGTTTCAAACTTTTGCCTGGTCGTCTCCATCAATCAGACGATTGATTGACACTGAAGAACCTCCTTATCGCCTCTTCTTTCTGGCTTATTTATTTTTATTGTTTTCTCTTTTTGTTTGTTTGTCAAAAAATGTGAACATTTTATCTAAGAAGCGCTTATACTCTTTTATTTTTCTAGCTTGTTTCATACTATTACGAAGACTTTAAACGTTTAAATGTTTATTTTTAGCTTTCCTTGTTTACCTTCCATCGATTATTGTGGCTCCTATCTTATATTTAAAGATGTCATAATACAAGATTATTTTGAATTATTATCGCCCATCGAGTTATTTTGTTAAGTAGCATTTCTGTTCAGATTGTGATCTTTCTGGGGTATTTTTGTTTAAAAATATTTTTTTTTCCGAGTTTTAAAGCAAAAAGATAGCTTATAATGAGAGTAGTAAAGTTGTTTGAATAGTTCAAAAAAGCTCTGTAAATAAAACATAATTTTAATTTTAGCATTTATAAAAAAAACTTTGATTAGGTCTTAGAAGGAATACTCTACTTTAAGGTGTTATTTAAGCTTTTGCTGGACAGCTCCGAGAGTGACGTATTCGTCACATTATGGAGTTAAGATGTCTTTGGCGGCTGATACGATGGGCCTTTGTTCTTTTAAAATCCTTTTGACAGCTGATACCTAAGCCATGTTAACAGAAATGTTTCCAATTTTCGCGATGTTACCAAGCAAAATATTACGTGGGCAGCTTTTTGTTGCTTCCCAAGAGGGCTAAATAAAAGCAGCGTTAGCGATTTTGGTCAAAAGGCCAAACAAACTAATGTACGTGCGAAAATTGGCGTGTCCCATGGATTATACAAGTTTACCCCTATTTCAATAATAAGTAATATACCTATTAAGAAGGCACGAGTTATGTTGTTGTCATGAATAAATTTCCGAATTAGATTCTTTGCATGCGGCAGCTCACGAGATTTTCTTGGCAAACTTTGTACATTTTTCCCCCAGTCCCGAGGGAGGGCCATCAGTCCGTCTTTTCTTAGAAATTCCCAAAATACATGTGTGTATTGATAGTGGCTGTGTGTGTGTGAGGTCAGTGATCTGGCGCAGAAATGATTTGCCGATTAAAACTTGTCGCCCATATGGACGATTCGAAACCCCCAGCCTTAATGGGACTTACTCATCTGAGCATAGAAGCTAATTGTCAACTCATTGGACAGGTGAGAGGTTTGGTTTCCAAGAGTCCACCACCAGGGGATGGGGATTGGTGCCAAGGCAGCCGCGGAAGACTTATCAGTCGAACGTGTGACTTCTGGGTATTTTTGGAACCCAAAACAGACATTATAAACTATGTAAAGCCCCTTGGGCTTCTTCTGTCGGCTGTGAATGCAAAGGTCTCCCAAGGGGCGCTGTTGTAGGTCAGGATCCTCGAGACAATACAAAATGAATAATGGATGTATGCTCAAAAGTTCCAAAGACACGAAAAGTATTGAATTTGCTTATCAGCATCTCCAGCATAAAATACTTTTATTACATTACATTATAATAAATTATTTTGTAGGAAAATAACTAAATTAGACTTAAATTATTAGCTGGAAAGGTCATCTTTAATTCGATAAAATCTAGTGTGGGTGTTTTCATTTATTTTCATAAGGAGAAAGTTGCCGTGAACTTCGGCGCCGTGTCGATCGCCTTCGTTTCTTTTTTTCTCGCTTGACCTGGCAACAACGCGAAAATTTGCAAATGTTTTGCTTAATTGAAAAATTGCGAGCTCTGGCCGCGTGAATTGAATCACAGGCAATCAAACGGGAATAAAAGTGCAGCAATTGAAATGCACGCATATTTCAGGCAGCCTCCCCCGTTCTCACCCCTTTGATACCCTCTGATCAGTGGCCTACGTGATCGCTTTAAACGCATGCTAATTTATGATTTGTTCGATCTTTGCAGGAACAACGAGAAGCGTAAGGAAAAGTCACGCGATGCGGCTAGATGTCGTCGCTCCAAGGAGACGGAGATCTTTATGGAACTCTCGTCCGCTTTGCCACTGAAAACCGACGATGTCAACCAACTGGACAAGGCCTCCGTGATGAGAATCACAATTGCTTTCCTCAAAATTCGCGAGATGCTGCAGTTTGGTAAGATTTATCTTTTATCCAAATTTCCCTAATCTTACTAACAAATGAATTGTTTCAGTACCCAATTTGCGCGACTGCAACGATGCCATCAAGCAGGACATCGACGCTGTGGAGGATCCGCAGGAGGTCAAGCCTAAGCTGGAGATTAGCAACGAGGATTGGCTCAATGGAGCTGAGGGCAGAGAGCTTCTAAAGCAGACAATGGACGGATTCCTGTTGGTCCTTTCCCACGAGGGTGATATCACCTATGTTTCCGAAAACGTGGTTGAGTATCTGGGCATCAGCAAGGTGAGTGTGATAAAATGAATGTTAAGAAGTACTTTACAGATTCTAAGTTCTTTAATGGTTTCCCTTAGATTGACACACTTGGCCAGCAGATTTGGGAGTACTCGCACCAGTGCGACCACGCCGAGATCAAGGAGGCCCTTAGCCTAAAGCGTGAAATCGCCGAAATGGTCAAGGATGAACCGCAGCCGGATTCCGGAGTGACCACCCATCACCGGGACCTGTATGTGCGCTTGAAGTGCACCTTGACCAGTCGTGGACGCAGCATCAACATCAAGAGTGCTTCTTACAAGGTGAGTTGGGATTATAAAAATATCCTGAGCATGAGAAGCTTAAATCACCATTGAAGACTCTTACTGCAAACTTTTCCTAACGAAACCATAATTAATATTTGCTTTTAATGGTACTTTAGGTCATTCACATCACTGGACACCTGGTGGTCAATGCCAAGGGCGAACGACTACTGATTGCTATTGGCCGACCCATTCCACATCCCTCAAACATTGAGATACCTTTGGGAATCAGCACCTTCCTTACAAAACACTCCCTGGATATGCATTTTACCTACGTGGACGACAAGTGAGAATGATATTATCGGTCGTGTTCCCATTTTTTTTTCGTTTTTGTTCAGCAAGAAAATAACAATGGAAAAATTCTAAATTAATGCATTAAGAAATTCCCTAAAAAGTAAAATGAGGGTGTGCTAAGATATCAATTGTTTAAAAACCTGCTGATTGCTTAATTGCTTTGGCAGAAGCATCCCATAAATGTCTTTATAAATTACAATTTTTTTTGTTGATGCTATTGCAAAACTCGCTTCTATAGCATTTACTAAAACAAAAACCTACAAACTGACTTTCGTCAATAAATCATCAATTACTTTACTGGCAACTAGGTATTTATATAACTAGGGTTACTTATTTTTCAATTAAATATAAACGAGCTATAGTTTTCCTGTTTTTATTGTGCAGTGCTCAAAAGACCATCCATTTTTTTTAGCTGTTGCACGAATGTTACTATTCATTTATGATGAATCATTTAATTTTACCACAAGAACATTTAAAATGGGAACACGACTGTATTTTATATTTAAAGAACTTAAATCTAACACGGTCTATTTTAATATTTCAGGATGCATGGCTTGTTGGGATACTCCCCTAGCGATCTGCTCGATACTTCCCTATTCGTCTGCCAGCACGGAGCTGACTCCGAGCGCCTGATGGCCACCTTCAAGAGCGGTGAGTGGCGTCCAACTCTCTCAAAACTTGCGACTCATTAAAACAAACTGCAGCTAACTAATGCTAAACTAATTACTTTAATGTGCAAATTAAAACGCGTTCGTCGTTAGTTAGCGAGAGGAGAAAGAGGAACAAGGAGCAGGAAGGATGCCGGAAGAGTCCGGCACATCAAAACAAAGTTGTCACTCGTCCGCTGGCGCTACCTGTCCTGTCTCTTGTCTCTATTCACGTCCAGCAGTTGCCATAGCTTATTGCATTTAATTAGTTGTAGCACCTTCCTCTTGTTCAAACCCTGCTTTTCCCTTCTTTCCTTCCAACACAAAGACCATTAGTCGTTGGCTTGACTTGGCTCTGCTTTAATTTCACTTTAGTTGCTAATTAGCTTTTGCGAAACTAAACGAATTGGTCACGCAGCGAGACAGCTGAAATCTCTGTTCAGTCGCTATCTACCCTTTTCATATCTTTATCATTTTATTTCTCAACAAGTTTTTGCTGATTCAATTATGTTTCCGCGTAGCTTGTCTTGTTTATTTATTTATTTGGCATGACATTTTCTTTTTGGTCTGAGTCGGTATAGTCCAGCTCTGCCTTATTGCTACCCCATCGTCAATCCCCAAGAGAATGATTCCCACCCATCTTGCTTAGCAATCGAAGCCGCACTAAATCCAGAAGCTCTCCTGCCATCAATTTTCATAAGCCAAAGTATCGTTATCTCATTGAAATATCCAAATCGATCGATAGGTAAATGGGTCCGCCCACAGAGAAAAAATATCAATATCAGTTTCATATTGTTATCTTCTATTTTACCAATCATAATTCTCCAGAAAAAATAAAATTTGAATTGTCTTGACTGAGAGTTTTATCAGTATTAATAATTGATAAAACAAATTGAATCAAATTTGATTTATAAATAAAATATATAGAAATATAATTCTATTTTAGCATACGAAAGTCGTGAAAAGATACATGTACAATGATAAAATAATAATATAAACTTTTTAATATCAGAACGCAGGAAAATGTACTGTTTTAGGTCAATAATTTTAAAGAGACTCGTAGTCTATTAAATCCCCATCTTGATAAGCATAATACCGTTGTTTTTATGCTCAACTATCTCATATTTGCAGTGGTAATTAGTTCACTTTTAGTAAGTTTTATTTCAACTTTCAACGTGGCTACTGTTGCATTAAAAAATGACATTGTTATGTTTTAATGCCGTGTTGGTAAGCCACACTATCTTAAACTCTCAAGTGCTATTCTTGACATTAACATTTCAATAAATACAATTTAAGCGTTAAGATATTAAAATCCTTTTTGCAATTTATCATAATAATAATATGATTAGGGCAGATAAGATTTTTTTTATGAATAATTACCAAAGACGATAACAATTAAAGTATGTACTTCAATATAGGTCATTACCTTGACTATATATTATTGTTATATTTTTTTGCTGTGCAGTAGATTCATATTGTTTTTAATTTCCAAGTGTGAGATGAAAGTTTTTCTTGTTCGCAGCCAGCTTAAGCATTTTTCTTAATTTCTCCCCAGCTTATGGGGGAGCGGCTCCTACTTATTGTTTGCTTATTTGTTGCTCTTAATGGCCGCGTCATGTCGTCTACATTGACCAAATAATGTTGCCACTGCCGATGCCGCTGCCACTGCTCCGCTTGCTGGTGCACTTAAAATGCCAACGCTGGGCAATAAAAACTCCGCCGTTGCCGCTGCTGTTGCTGCTCATCTGCTGACCATTGTTCGGGGTACATTGTACCCAAAAGTGCCCAAAAGAGCATCCTTGCAGCCAAGGACTGAAAATTGTCACTGCACTACAATTGGAATTATTATTGGCTGCGATGACTTTGGCTTCTTGGCCGGACATTCCCCGTCCTCTGGTTATTCGTGTAGACACGTTCTGTGCGAAATGACTTTCGGTTTTATGATGCGACGTATCCATTTGACCAGGACGCTGGCTGTCCTGGGATGCAGCTGCCGATCCTGGTTTCGCCGGCTCTCTCTTTCCGTGCATCTCGCATATCGTTAGCAAAACTTGCCAGCAAGTTGTAAAAATGTCTTCGAAAGTCGTAAAAGTATTTCATACATTTTTGTTTTTATTAAGTTGCTTCGCTGCTCTGGCGGAGTTTTCTTCCTTTTTTGCTAAAAAGTTTCCTTTTGAAAGCTTGCTTTTGCCATATTATTGTTTATGAGTGCTGTCCGTTTTTATTTCCATTTGATTTTCATCAAGTTTACATGGCTTAGTAATAAGGGGGTCAGTCAGCTGGTGGTTTCCCCCTGAAAAGCTCCATTTATCCACCCCTTTTATTTAAAGGAAATTCGATGATGATGATGATGGGCTGAGGTACAGTACAATTCCAAAAAACCAAAAGTTAAGATCCCGTTTTTAAAGCACTTGCACAGATAAGTTAGGATCATCAGTTTGGTATTTGTTACTCTTTTAACTCTTTTATTATTCGTTTCTCATTAAACTATTACTTTAATTAGTTACAAACAGTAAAAATTCTTTAAAATAAATAACTTCATCAAAACTACTTTAACACTGTTAATTTTTTTCTTAAAAGAATGTAAAGAATTTGTTAAGAAAGTAAGTTAATAGAGAATTTAGGTCTTTGAAACTCAAACTTTATAATCTGGATACTAAACTAAAGGATCTATCTTTTTGTATTTCAATTGAGTAAGAATTACAGAAATTTCTTAGTTAAAGCTCAAGTTATCGAAGTACGTCTGTACTTTTGCAAGACCCTAATTCTTAGCTGATTTTTCCATTCGGTTCCATTCTGTCCATATGCACATGTGCGGGTGTTTGCCTGCAGCTGCCGCAGCTCGCAAAATACTAAACGTCATGTGACAAACAGTTCAATAAAGTACAAAATGTGCGGAAAATCGCAAATGTCATGCGGGAAAATCTCGCATCGGGCAGCGTTTACCATCGGGTGTGTGTGTGTGTGTAGTGGAATGGAAATGGGAAATTGCGTTCGAGCATTTCCATGCTGCAAATAAAGACGACAATTTGGCCGCGAGGCGAAAAATTATGAAACGAGCGGAGGAGGAGTGAGCGAAGAATTGAAGCTGGCAAAAGTAAACTTAACGTGCCAGATAAATATCCTCTGACAGACAGACAGCGGAAAGATAAAGCCAGCATCGTTTTGGGTTCTTTTTTTTGGGAGGGGGTTTGGAAAGAGTGTTGCAATAAATTTTGAAAAGCAACAAAAAACAATACCGGAAAGTGGCTTTGGCAGATTTGGTGGTGCTGCGTGTGAAAAGTTCCCCTGTTGGAAAATGCGAGGGTGGGAATTGCATTTGCACTGACTGCATTCGGGGGCATTGCCGCGGCATTTGCCAGACATTCAACTTTCAACTCTTGCCACAAGCCAGCTTTCCGCTTACCGCTTCCCGCTGTTTGTTTCAGTTTAAGTTCCTCCTTTTGGCTGTGTGTGTGTGTTTCCTTTTCCCAGCTTTTCCGAAGGGCAGCTGACAGTTGTACAGAATTCCGGGGGTCGTGGGAAATGGGGGGAAAACAAGGGGCGATTGGGTGATCCCTGACAGGCACGTACGGAGAAGGCGTGGCACCAAGTGTTGCATACTTTTTGGGGCTAGCCTACGCGAGGCGACTTTAAAATGCTTTCCACGAACAACATAAACTAAAATGGCAACAGTCCTTGCCTGCAAAGAGATAGCTATTTAAAATTATAGTTTTTTAAAACATTACATTAAGAATTAAAGATATTTTACAAACAACCCATTTAAAATCATTAGAGACTAAAATTTTCAAGTAGTGCAGTTTGTGACTTCTGTTAAACAAAAATGATTGTTGAAGCGATTCCAGAAATTTAGATCTTTAGAAATGTATGAATATTTGCTAGGTTTTGAATTTATTTGCTTTGATTTTGGCTACGAATTTTTCAAGTATTTAAAAAATAATATATTGAAAAATATTCCTTGTGTTCAATGGTTTTAAATTAGTTTTTTGAAGAGGAAATCTTTATGGTGTAATACCTTGGTGCTGCTTACCATTCGTAAATTTCAAGTGCAAGTTTGACTTGGTAACTTTATTTTCATTTGGTCCCACGCTCACGCGGTTTGTGTAATCAACATAACAAGCAACTGCCAGTTTACGAGTCTGTTAATGTCTCACACACACCCACCTCCACCTCCATCTCCATCTCCAGCTACGCACATACACACTGCGGAGTCCCGGGTCCGGAGACTGCCAGCAGACGAGCTTCCTGGCCATGTCCCGAACTATATAAACTATATGTCTGAGCCCGGCCCGCGAATGCTTCCTGCCAAAAGTGTCGATGATGCTGACGCTTAGCGCTGCTGCCAAGTCGTTGCACTCATCAGAGCAGCTGAAAGAAGCTCCCCCTATTTCTTTTTTTTAGGAGACTTAAAAACCTTAAAAACTGTTTCACACAAAAGTTTATTTATCTTGTTCGGGCTAACATGAACAGTGGGGTAGGGGATCATAAAATATAAAATTGGTAGCTCCTTGTGATCAATCTATTAAGTTATAAAAACTATACATTTGTTTTGTAGTACAAAATTATTCGTGGACACACATGAATTACTTGAAAGTCTTCTGTTATATTGAAGAAAAGAAAATTTAAAATTGTGATATTGAAAACTATGAGCCTTTAGGCTTTTACAACTATAAACTTAACTTCACTGATTTGAAACTGGTTATTTATTTTCTATTAAATTTGACATTCAATTTATTTGTGAATTTATTTTTAACACTCTATTTTATTATCTTCTAAAAGTCAGTAAAATAATGTTATTATTATGGTAGTAATGAAGAGTATAAATAAATATTTACTTAAAAAGGGTTAGATATTTTGAAATTAAATGATCCCACTGTAGTAAAAACCGCTTTATGTTAATGCACTTAAATTTAGTTTGCGGCAAAAGTGGGCGTATGGGCGTGGCTGGGCACGGGTTGTTGCATTTGCTGTCGATGCCGCCGCATTTTATTACATGCATAATTCTGC
Organism: Drosophila oshimai; assembly: GCA_018150695.1. Classification (NCBI taxonomy): domain Eukaryota; kingdom Metazoa; phylum Arthropoda; class Insecta; order Diptera; family Drosophilidae; genus Drosophila; species Drosophila oshimai. The sequence continues at coordinate 155,456 of JAECWM010000058.1, read as the reverse complement.
CAGGGGATCCTCGTTGGTCCTCCGCGGTCCACTCTCGTTTGTGTGGGAACTGCGGAACAGCAGACTCCTCCTCCTTCCAACTACATCTATTCCCATCTCCATCTGCGTCCCGCTGCTCGTCTCTTATTTATTCGTCTGCATCGTCTGGGCCATGAAAGCGCCAAACTAATGCCGTCGAAACTAATGGTCCAATTCGAGTGGCTCGTCGGCATCCTCATTTCGGCAGCGGAGCGGACTGACTCCTGCTGCCATGTCCTGTTCTGTAATCCTGCCTCGCCAGGATTGTAAAATTTTCCAGTTAATTTTAGCATCCACCACGTCCTCTCCACGCCTCGCTTGCATTTGACAAATTAAAATTGCATGAGCGGAAATGCGGCTTAAAGTTGCGCCGGATGTGGCTGACTGCCTTGGCTGAAACAGGAGTTGGCGGCTTCCTGTGGGAGCTGCCAAATAAATTACTTTTCCAGCTAACTCACTCACCCACCACGCTGCACTTTTCCCTCTTGTGTCTGTCACTTGGCCAACAGGTGGCTCAAAGTTCAGCTCGGATATCCATCATCACTTTATTGCTTAGGCTTAAGGTGACTTTTGCTTTAATGCTTTTTCTTTAATGAAGGTAAACAGATTTTAGGCTTCGAAATTTTGATTTGAAATAATATAATATTTTTTGTAGATTTTTGCATTTAGCAGTGAAAGGTAGTCAGTTAAGTGAGGTTTTGATAAAATTTGTAATTTAAGTTGGCTGTGAATGGTTCACCAAAATTGTTATTAATAGCTTGGTTTTTTAGCCTTGCTAATGCATTTATCTTAACCTTAGTAGCTACAAATAATTTCCACACAAACCTTTTACATTAGTGGATTCAAAAAAACCAAAAATAAATGTAACCTTAGAATTTTCTCATTCCATAAACTTGGGATAGCAAGAAATGAAATACAATCTGGCAAAGTACAAAGCCAATATTTATTTATAGCCGAGCAAAGGGTTTTTGGGATCTGGTAAAGATTTGATTTCCCCCAAAATTAAACTAATCAGTATCCTTTGGCCGGGGTCCTTGCCCCTTTATGCCTCGAAATTCCACGCTGTGTTGTGTAATGTTAATGAACTGCGACGGCGGGGCTGCTGCCTTTGTGCCTCCCAGGTGGACGCACGCTCCTCTTACCTGTTGATTTATGGCACCCTCTCTCCGCTGCCGCTTAATTTGCGAGAGTTTATTAAATATGCCGGAGCAGCAGCTCCTCTACGTGAGTGCCGCGTTGCATCCTGCGAGTCCTGCGGAGCATGCCATTAGCTGGGGGAAGCGAAAATTCCTGCTCTGCCCGATCCCGATTCCCGGAGGATGCATTTTGTTGTGTTCTGCTGGCTTAACTGAATGGCTCTATTTGAGGGGGGCACCATCCTCCAGGATACCGAAAAATATCCTGGACTATCCCGGGCTGGCACCTCTGCAGATATTTCATTTCATTTGTGTCCGGGCAGTGACTTATGATGATGAATGTAAATGCTGCACTTTTCGTACCTTCAGGCAGTTTTGCAGTTTAGCTGCAGGATTTCACTTTAAAGCGTGAAGTTGTAGCTCCTTTTGGAGAATTTTGCGCTACGTGTTCGAGTCAATTGTCACGTCACAATGATGGGAATTTTGCTCCTCTTTTTCCCCAGCAGCGAATGTGGCAACAATTGGATGCCACCTCTACTTTTATCCATGCTCCCCTTTTCCCAGCATATCAAATTAGATAACTATTCCATCGAACTGAGCTGCTGGTGCAACAAAAGCGAATGCGTTAATAACATTTAATGTGCCGCCTGCCACGCCTCCCCCCCTCGCTAATGACATTTGGCCAAGTTCATTTCGATTCCTTCAACACTTTTATGGCCGCCATTCAAAGTCCAGGGTCCGGGGGCTGGCTAATTGAGTTTATAGTCGCTTCAATCGCTTTGGCATCCCACCATTCCTCGATCTTTACCCTCTGGGGATGCACATTGGTTTTAATATGAAAAGTTTTAAATTTTGAGGTATTTTAGGTTATGATTTTAAAGCCAAATTAAAAAAAAAGAATAGAAAATAATTTTTTTTGAGTTAGTGCACAAAAAACCGAAATTAAGAATGTTTAAACACCTTAATAAGACTTGAAAAAATCCTGGAATCCCTTTAACAATAGAACTATTTGTAGCTAAGTCTTTTAAAAAATTAATTACCTAATGCAATTCATTTCAATGTCATTTTATGCTGATTTTTTAGTGCTCATAAGGTGTTTGTTAATATAATTCAAGTTTTTACTATAATAATTTTTCTGTCATTGTCATTAATTTATTATTTGCGATACTCGAAGAGTAAGCAAATACTGTAAACGATCAAATGTCTGTCTGTCCGTCCGTCCGTCCGTCTGTCTGTCTGTCTGTCCGCACAAACATCGAGATCTCGGGAACTATTAGAGCTAGAACCACCAAATTTTGCACACAGACTTCTATGAGCAAGGCGCAGATCAAGTTTGTTTCAAAACCTGACCACGCCCCTTTTTACGCCCACAAACCGGAAAAACTCTGTGGTGTCCACATTTTTAGTGCTAGAGAAAAGTGGCCCTTACAAATGTTGTTCGTGTTGAAAATATCTACCCAAATATCTAAAAAATTTTAAAATCTGACCATTTTCAAGAAATTGTGTATACAACTGCGTTGAAAATTTTTATTGCGCTCAAAAGTAGGCAAAACAATTTTTTTTTAAGAGAGGGCGCTTAAAACTGATTGCGCATGAAAGTAGGCTACACATTATTGAAGAGGGCTAGCTAACTGTTTTTAAAGAGGGCAACGAGTATCGCAAATTTTATAGTCGGGGAACCCGACTATAGCGTTCTTTCTTGTTTTTTTTTTCAAAAGAATAATGAAATATTGCATTTGAAGAGCCTTTTAACATTTTATCTGCTTAAATGTCATTGCTTAGTTTCCGATTCAGAAATCCTGCCATAATATATATGTCCTTTGAAAGCAGTTTGCACTGTATGTCCTCTTTATCGGGGGGCCCTTGCATTGCATACTTTTGTGCGCTTGGATGGAAGAAAAGTTTTGCCGCCTTGCAAGTTTTTCGCAAGTCTTGCAGAAAATTATACAAAAGGCGAAGAAGGCAAAAAGCTTAAGGGTTTTCGGAGGTGGGTGGCATGCAAATATGCATTTGATTACACGCTCCAAACAAAGGCAAAATAATAAAAGTTGCGCGCCAGCCGCCGCAGAGTGTGCAGCGACTTTTCGCCGTTTTCCCCCCCTCGATTTTCCCCACCCACATTTTCATATTGCCACCCAAAAAGCTAAGTAAATTTGTGTGTTTATTTGGCAAACCTCAGAGGAAACTTTGCTTACAACACCCACGAAATTTCGTGGATGTGGAGGTAAAAAGTAGAACGACAAAGAACAGAAAATGTCAATCGACCAAGTGGAAAATTTTCATTAAATTAAAAAAAGCGCACAATTTTCTCACTACTGGAAAATTGTCGCAACAAAAAAAAGAAAAAAGAAGCAAACCCAATGAATGTGCAAAGTTTTATGTTTTTGGCTGCCGGGCGGAGATTTTCCTTTTGCCATTTTTTCCCCATCCTCTTTGTTTTTTAGTTGCATTGAGGTTTTCTTTTGGGTATTTGTGATTTGGTGTGTGTGTGTGGGTGCTGATGATAGTCGATCCCAATTTTCCCTTCACCTCAGCCTTCATTTTCCGAAAGGTTGTCAGACAAAACGAATAAATGTGCTTAGGCAAGCGGGAAAAAAGTAAGAAAGACAGCGCAGAAATTGCATGCAAAATGCTTATCGATAAAGAAGTGATGAGCCTGAAACTGTGCAACAGTTTTTTTTGGGGGTACAGTGATATTTTAGGTATTTTATAGATAAAATTATTTTAAATTCTTAAGATACACTATGAACTAAAACAATGTAACACAAAGCTATAACAAAAACATTAAATTAAACTTTCCCCTATTGAAAATGATAGTATTCTTCGGTTCCTACGGCTTTTAATACAAAATTCTATAAATACATTATTTATTTTTTCGCTGGCACTGCAAATCCCCTAATAAATCCCCTCACAATCGAATACAAAATGTCAAGCCTTTGCCCCAACTCCAGAAGAAACCTTTAACAATGCCGGCCACAATTTGCTTAACAAAAAACCTTTTGACTTGGGCTTTTGGGCTCCTTGGGTTTTTCGGTCCCCGGGGCTCCTCTGCTCAATCAATCAAAGGACGCTTGTGACTTTGGGCCCCCCCTTTGATCCGCTACTGCTAAATAAGTCGTGTAAACTGGCAAAATATTTGCGGTCCTTTGGCAGGGGGCGGAAGGATTCCCCGTTCGTCAAAAAGGCCTTCATGATGGCTCTAATGAAGTGTTGAACACTGTTTTTGGCCCTTTGCCATCGGCCATGCAGCGTTGACAGGTCAGCATGTTGAAATTATGCCAAAGTCTCAGTCCGTTTCCATCAATATCAATTTCGGTTTTGGCTTAATTTGCTGGTTTTTAGGGGGAACCCTCGAGGAGGTTATTACAATTTTGTTTAGGGGCTAAGAGTTGGCAGAATGAGAGTTTATTTATATCCTTTTATTTGTGTTTCTTAATATTTCTTATTTTTACTTTATTGATTTGCTTTCGTTGAGAGTTAAACCTTTTTTAAGTAGTGTTTTGGTTTTATAATTAGTAGTTGTTTTTATTATTTATTTTTTTGATATCGTAAACAAATGCATCATCATATATAATTTTTTTTTTTGACACAAATTGTTAAGCTACTCATGTAAATTCTTTTGAAATGAGTAACAACATTTTTTATTAAGATGGATTGCTTTTAAAGATACCCAACTTAATCTAATTTTTTGTTTACCTTCTAATTTGCTTTCATTACCGTGCGTTAATATTATTACCTACACATAATTTTTCCACGTTCCAGAGAAAAAATCAAGCTCCATTTTCATAAGGAGTTTTGACTTTTAAGGTGGAAGTCTTTGACAGATTGATGGGGACTTGCCCACCTTTCCACACCTGTTCTTCCTTCGTGGATTTTTCTGGCCTGTCGCTCGACACGAAAATGATTTTAAATTTGTTGTTTTTGGCGCTGGTCTTTTGGCGCGCTCTGTCATTGTCAATTATTTATAGCGGTGGGGAGCGGATCAGGGAAAACGCCTCGGGCTTTGGTCTGCTGAAGTCCTGCTGCCCCACTCCTTGAACCCCGCCTCCTTCCCCATCGACATCTTCCTGTGCATCGCGTGTCAACTACACTGTGTGCCTTCTTTTTTTCCGCGTCATTTTCTGAAATTGGCATTTAGTTGGCGACGAACGGGATTTACACAAAACTCACCCGCAAACGCACACATAGCCAAGCACTCAGAAATTCACAAATACACTGGAAAAAAAATTCTTTGAATTAAATAAAAAAATTCGGAATTAAGAAATTAAAGTCATCATATAAAATGTATTTGAACTTGAGCTGCTTTCGATGTATATTTATAACTTTTAGTAAGAGAACTTTTGGAATACTAAGAGTCTTTTAAATGACATTTTATTATTTATTTATTTCTATACTTTTGTGTGAATTTAAGAGATACTGACTTATGTATTTTGTGTTGTGTAAATGAATTGATCTTTTTAGAACTCAGTTTTAAACATAGTTTTGTTCTTTTTGTTTTTGGAATTTTAAGACTTTTATAACGATCTGAATTTTAAGGAAATGTTTTTGAGTGAAGAATAACTTTTCTCGGTGTACCTGCATATCTGTGAAAGTTGTCTGCCTTGCGATGGTTTTAGTTATACAATGGGTGCATTCACCTACGCGATGTCCCGCTGCGAAATATCCCTCTCCTTTTTCCACACCCACTCCATCTCTCTCTCTCTCCCCCATTTTCTCTGCCTGTCGCTCAGCATTTGGTTTTTTCTCCAGTCTGCAGCACTTCCTTTACATGTGTGGGTGTGCGTTCTCTTTCTATCTCTAAGTCCCTCTCTCTCTTTTGTGGGAAAAGTGTTGCCAATATCTGTTACTGCATCGCTGCGTTTTGTCTGTCTGCCCGTCTCCCTCTGCCGCCCACTCTCCGTCTCTTTCGCCATCTCACATTTCGTTTATTAAATGACAGCACGATATCTGCAAATGAAATTTTCCTTCAACGCATTTAGCCTCTGCCGACGTCGCTGCAATTGCTGAAATTGACAGTCAGACAGATAGATTGACATTTAAGCAACACTCTCCTCTGTCCCTCTCTAACCATCTCTATCCGTCTCTTTCTCGGTGGCATTTGGACGCATCATAAAATTTTGTGTTCTACCCGCGAGTTTTTTTTTTTTTTTTTATGGGCCGCAGCACTTTACCTCGAGAGTGTTGCATACTTTTCGGCTTCCTGCCTTCTCTTTTGTTACTTTTACTTATCAATCAATTGGGAATCAGTGTAGCGCTTAAAAAAAAAATTTAATTGGGAATAAAAAAATCGCAAAATACCTCTGTAGAAAAATAATTTCTGTTCTTAAAATATTATTAGTAAAATAAATATCTTCATACTCATAAAAAATTCTTTATCAGATGTACAAAGTAAAAATTATATTAAAAAAAAAAATATGTTAACATTTTATCTGTAAAAAATCCAGCTTTCCAAGAAATTTTGGTGCCACCGCCTAATTTAATGTTAAAATCTAACTTAAGGGAGGTTCTAGTCACAAGCGACCAAAAAATTTTTTTTATTGCTTTTTTTCATCTTAATGGTCCTTAAAATGTGTAGGCAAAAGGATATTTCCCTATCTAATTGATTTTACGAGTTATAGCCTATAGACGAGAGAGCGCGTCGGCCGAAAAACAGGTCTTTGTCAAACTTTAAACGCGTTTTTCTCGAAACACCTTTTTTTGCGCGCGGGGCGTGATTCCGCTTCAACGGCTAACCCGATTTCGACGTTTGGCGGCTCTAATTAAAGCTTATTCAATTTAGGGGCCTTCTCGAAGCGTTTTTATTTTTTTTTAATTTTTAGTATTTTTTTTTAGCGTGAAAACAAAAAAACGAGGCAAAAAAGGTAGTTTTTTCTAAAAAAATCACCATTTTTTTTTAAAAGGGTTTTTTAAAAATCGGAAACCGAGAAGGCCCCCAAATTTCATCTACTTTAAGATTTTTTTGGTTTTTTCGTTTCCGATCACTTGGCAGGGCTGTAGAGCGCCCCGCGCACTCTGCCCACCGCCGCACACGACCGCCGTCATTGAGGGCTGGAGCCGCCATTTTGTTTTTTTTTACTATAAAAAATTTTTTATAATCTTTTTAAAGTATAGACAAAAAAATGCCACAAAAGTTTTTTTTTAAAAATACGTGTTTACTATCTAAAAAAAATCATGAAATTACGCACATTTTCGGGCCTCTGGACTAGAACCTCCCCTTAAAGTTTAGTTAGGTATATCACATAATATTTTTAAGAAGTCAAGTTTAACTAAAAGCTAGCTAAATTGTCAACACTGGTCGGTTGATAAAACACCGCATGAAAGGATTTAGGACCCTTCAGTATTGATTGGTTGCCTGACCAGTGACGTAAGTAATTCCATTACGAAAGAAAGCCCTTTCTTTTGCAAAATTATTAATAAAGCCAAACAAAAATTAAGTAGCGAAGAGGATTTGCAGGAGAATTCTCCACAGAATTATTAGCCAGAAAAAAAGTAACTTAACAGGGAGTGGCAGCAAATGAAAAAAACTTGCCCCAAATCTCTGTAGAAATCTTTAGCAAGTCCAATTAGACGTTTGGCAAATGGACACAACAGCAGCGAGTCCGGAGAGTCCGGCGGAGTCCGCAGCCAAACTAATTGTTTAACATGAAGCGGCAAAAAAAAGGAAGAAGGAATATTGCAGTCAAAGTTTTGCGAGCTTGTTGTTTGTGCAACAATTGTTGCAAGTCAGTTGGCGGCGCTAATGAAAAACGACAGGACTCGAGGGGGGTGAGGGGAAATAGTTTAAGGGGGCAGGGCACAAAGGCAACCGCCATTAAATTTTGCTTAATAAAGTTGCAGCTGCTCCTCACCAACAGAAAGCTAAGAAAAAATTGCCAAGCATCAGCACTTAATTGTTTGAACACTCTGCAAGGAGCAGGAAAATTAGGTGGTTCCCCCCTTAACTCCTTCCTCATATATTACTGGATACCAAATTCCGAACACCTGGAGGCAGTTCCCAATCCCAGCTTCTCCCTCTTGATGTCTTGATGATGTCTTTCCTTCTGCTCAAATTGAGTTAATTAAATGAAGACGGGAGGCGGAGATACATATATATTTTCGCCTGGCGAATGGAATTAATGAGCATAATGGGCAAAGGGAGAAAGTTTTCAATTACCCAGCATTTATTTTTGTTAAATTCTAATTAATGCAAAACAAAGAGATCGCAAAGGAGAGGTGCTGAAAATCCCTTGGCCCGCTGCACTTTAGTTTTCTTCGGCTATGTCAGCTTTTAAGTCATTTAAATTTTCCGCACGCATAAATAAATATTGACTTGTGGCAGAGTCGAAGTCTGCGGCTGTGAGGCAAATAAATATGCAAATTCTTTGACTTTTGTTTTCTATTAACTTTTTTTTTGTTCCAGCTTTCGTTGTTGCCTTCGCCGATTTTCTTTGCCTTTCTGTTTTTGCGCTGCTTTAAATTTTCTTCTTTGGCACACAGAAAAAATAACAGTTTTTAACTTAAAAAGGAATTATCATTTGCACTTTAAGTATATATTAAATATATAATTATTATATTATATTTATTTTAAATATTCTTTTTGATGTTTTTAAACTAAATTTATATAAAAAAAGTTTAAAATAAGCAACATTATCAAATAAAATCTAAGCTTAAATGTAAAGACGGTAATTTTCTTCTCTGCAATAAATTTCTATCCCAATTTTCTTGCGTTTAACATAAAACAATATTTAAGGACGACAAATCAAGCAAATTTGTTACATTTTGTGGCTCGTCCTTTTCCATATCCCCCCGTGTGGTTTACATTCCCGCTGACATTTTGAGTAGTTTTTAATGGGCTTCATTGAGCCCGACAAACTTGTCGACTTTTCTCGCTGCGGGCGGTCCAGAAAAGACCGGAAAATGTCCTTCGTTTTGGCCAGCTGCCGCACACATGTGAAGGGCTCTTCAGCTCATGAAATATTCTCCCCTTAAACCACAAAACTTGGCCTATACTGTGTACACTTTCTGCCCTCGAGGAAAACTTCTTCTGCTCGTGGGGAAAAGAAGAAAGGGTAAGAGGTCCTGGAACATTCATTAACCCATTTATGGGCACTGCAGGCAACTCCAACTTGTAATGGCCAGCTTTAAGTCTCAATTTCTTGGCTGTAAGTTTGCATTATGCCCGAAACCCTTTCAAGTCGTTGGCCACTAACTGGGATTTGCAATCCCTGCTCCCTGTCTCTCTTCTCTCTGCCAAAGAAAAGGTGGTAAAATGCAATTTTCCACACGACTGGCGGGTTATGAAGACGCAAGGATAAATACACATTCCCCAGCTCCTTTTCAATAAGCTGAAGTAAAAAAAAAAAAAGAAATAGAGAGTAAATTTGCATAAATTCCCCAGCACATATTGACTTTGAGCCCGCTGCCTGGTGGATCGGGGATTATGTCACGGCTTAATTCAATTAGGGCAGATTACGCATACGCCACGTGGGCGCCCTAAGCGAAGGCCAAAAGGTCAATGCTACGTCTAAGTTTAAGACGCTCCAAGTCAACTACCTTTTGTGCTTCGGAGTGGTCGAAACAGAAACAATCCGCAAACAAATCCTTGATTTATGCGCACATCCTTGGGCAGCCAAAGCCAAACATTTATTTCCTTATCCACTTGTGCCAATGTGATTTCTTTCGACCCATCCTCGAGCTGCTCTGCACTCCTTGCTTTCATCTATGGACTCTGGTCAGCAATCAGGATGAGCAAACGAATGGGGTACAGTGAACTCTGGCTAAGGGGATTAAATCAGAATGGAAATGTAAAAAATGAATAACCTTCCTATGTATTTGGTTGGTATTTTAAAGATTTAACACTTTATATTCCATATATTTTATATAAGTAGTAAGCTAAATATATTTACTATTTCTTAAAACATTTTGGTTATGTAATCCCTTGAATAAACTACCAAAACTGACCAGTAAAAGGATTCACATTATTAAGGACCTGCTGCACCTGTTCCTTGGAAAACTCTCGGTTCGTGCGCTGCGTTGATGATGATTTACTGTTGTGTTGCTGCCAGGATTTGCCCGTGTACTCGAGCGTGTCTGAGCATGCATTGTGCATCCTGTGCATCCTTAGAATCCCCAGCATCCAGCATCCTGCTGTCTGCTCATCCCGCTTGATACATAACCTTGAATGCGGTTTTGATGTTTGTCTTGCATTCGACTCGAATAGAGTCTGCTTTTATCCCTTTTACCAACTTCTCTCTGTTTGATTATTTGTACAAATGGCCAGCTTCCTTCAGCGACCCTCCTGCCCGCCCATTCCAGCTAAATCCTGGCAATTCCACTGCCACTGCCATGGCCATGGCCATTGCCATGCGAAAAGCGGATTGCATTCGTGTTCATAAATTGTGGAAGCAGAAATGGCTCCGATGGCAGCCAAGGAATGTTGCTAAAAAATTGCTGATAAATGATCTTTGCTGCCGCGCGTAGATATTTTAATATTTTCCGTCTCAAGCTCAAGCTCAAATGCTATGTAACCGGCAGAAGTCCTGGGGAAAGTCCTTGGCTGAGGGCAAATCAAGTTCACTGCTGCAGCTGCCGGTTGCAGTTGCTTTTCTGTCTGCTGTGCTGTGCTCACTTTGCTAATTCCACATAAACACTGCCAAATGGCAATCGTCTGAGCTCTGGGGCTGTGTTGTGCATTGTAGCTATTTTTTTGGTTAAATTTAGGTGTATTTTTAAAAACAAAAAATGTAGTTATGCAAAATCCAATGTCAAAACCAGTAAAATATTTTTTGAACATTTTTAAAGTTTTCATGTAATCTACAAAAAAAAATACTTCAGATCTCCAGTACAACATTTTTGAACAAAAAACGCAGTGGTCGTTATTAAGCTTAACAAATAAATTTGTTTCTCATTTTAAGTTATTTTAAAATTTTTGGCTCCTTTTTTTTGTCTTCAAAACACACAACACTAAAACAAAATCCAAATATTGTGGACACTTTTGTGTAGCATACTTTCCAGGAGAATTTTCCCTTTTCCTTACCCTAAGGACTTGAACTCTAGCCGTTACATATTTCCTGCTCACATCAATCTCGCTGAGCTGTCGCCAGAATTTGAGAGCTTCAATGTGGCAGTGGATCGGCCTCCTTAGATGTTGTCTTATTAATGACCCCGCATAATTACCCCTCCCGGATTTCTCGCTATTTTCTCTCTATTTTTTTTGGGATGCGTACTAAGCCAGCCCAGCGAAGAAAAGGAAAAACTAATTTTCTGCTGCTGATTTCGAATTAACTGAATGAATAAATGAAGGAACGAATCAGAGTGAGACGAAAGATATTTTGCTTGAGGTTTAGCCTAAGCTACAGTGCGTTCCATATAGGAAGAACTAAATTAAGTCTTAATTTTTGTTTAATTACAGAAAGGAATAAGTTGAAAATATACAAAAAAAAAAAAAAGGAAACCGAATTCCTTACCCACAAAAATGTAATTAAGACATTTATTAAGATAAGGTTACTTATAGGCTTTACACTTATGAAACACTTGTTATTACCATTTGTGGTTTAATTGCACCAAAAGGTCGCTCGGCACTTAGAAACTTTGGTAATTTAATTAATTCTTGGTGATTTTTATGTAAATGTATTTTTATTACTGCAAGTTAAACCGGAAATGACCCTGTTTTGTGCACCTGTGACCTGTAAACTTGGCCTAATCCCGATTTCTGGACTTGGAGCTGAAAGCATCCATGAATTTCAATTGCTTCACCCAAATTCCTATGAATTTTCATCATTTATTTAATGTTCTTGTCGCTGCCAGTGGCGTCCATAAAAATTTGATTGAAATGATTTCGGGCCAAGAAGCTGTCACAAAAACACAGATAAAAGCTTTACCTACGCGTGTGTGAGTGGTTGGTCCTTTATATTTATTTTATTCCTGTTTTCTTTTCCACGTTTGGGAGGCGCTTTTAATTAAAATCGAGTTTATGTGGCGTCCTCGTTGAGCCAAATTACTTGGCAACGTTTTCTGTCCGTCTGTCTCTTTTTCACCCACAGCCAAAGGCTCAATCAAATGCCTAAGACCCGCCTGCCACGCCCCCAATTTTTTTAGCCCTCGGTTTTCCACGCAGCGAGTTGCTATTATTTAATTTTTATGCCCCAGCGCTTTTGGCGCCGTAATTTGAGACTTGACAATTTGCCAACCAGCACAAAAACACTGAGGAAGCAAAATATCTTATAATTTTAGGTATTTACTTCTTGATTGGTGTTTGTTTTTCTGAAGAATACGGGTTTATATTAAAGCTTACTTAAATAATGATGAATAACTCAATTAAAAACTTTAACAAAATAAATTCAAAATTCCAGAGTTTTTATAATAAGAGGAATGAGAAATTTTAATATTTCATTGGTCTTGAATTAAAAGAAAAATGTTGTAAACTAGTAATCAATTTTCAAATTTGTTAAAATTAGTTTTATTTTCTGTACTTTGCTGAGTTATTTTTTTTTAACATTTTAAATTGTTTCTGGATTAGAGTAGGTATTTTCTCTGTGTAGCACTTTGAATTCACCCCAAACTGGTTACCAGGATAATTCTTCCTGACTATCTATGAAGGAAAAAAGATCTGTGAAGTACCAGCAATCTCCTAAAATGTAACTGATTCGATTTGTATCTGGTTCAAGTGCTCCGCAGCTCGATTATGACACACTTAATGGGTGTGGCGGCAAACCGCAGAAGATTTTGTTTATTGTTTTTGTGTTTTTGTGGTGACTGTAATATGATTTTGCTGCCAAGAGCACGAACCCAACTAGAACTTGAACCACATTTGCTTGGTGGCTTTTAACTAACGCTCTACATTTATTTTCACCAACTAATTTCTTGGTTTATTTACTTTATATCTTTCTAGTGCTGAGCAAGGGACAAGGTGAGACCTGTCGCTACCGATTTCTGGGAAAATATGGTGGCTACTGCTGGATAATAAGCCAGGCCACGATCGTCTACGATAAACTAAAGCCACAGAGCGTCGTTTGCGTTAACTACGTCATTAGGTGAGTCAGTCAGAATTCATATTTCCTACTTAAATACTGTATTTACTAATTGTAAAACGGGTCCCGAAGAGTCCGAATTGAGCCAATTTGGGGCGGGTTTTTGCATTGAGCCGGAACAATGCCGGATATTTGCTCATTACATTTTTTGGGGGGGAATTTTTATCTTTTAATTAAGCCACCAAGCAGGAAGTGGAAATTCTCTTTATTCCTGCCATTTTTAATCGACCGAAATTAATTTACCCCTCAAAAAATATTTGAACAGCCTTGAACGGGGGGTAATTGGGGAGTGGGTGGTGGGTGGTGCGTGTGCTCGTAATATTTGCATAAAGAATTCTCCGGCTTAGTTGACGCTTTATGTAAGCTTTTCCTCTCTTTTTCGCATCGATTTGGTTTTCTAATCCGTCATTTATTGAATTGTCACAGAATGTGTTTGTGGGCGTTGGCCCAGATTTTCCATTTGATAACAGGCCCAAAAATTAGCATCCCGCAATTGAATTTCTCTCAATTTCCATACTCATAATCCATTCGATATTTTCCTTACGAACAAACAACTCGGTTTCGTGCCTTTCCATTTGCGTTTTTATTTGTCTTTATATATTATACATTTTATTTTACGGACGTTGCGTGAGTCCACGTGCGGGTCAACAATGAATAATAAATTAACAATGTCTCTCTCTAATGAAGAAGCACCTCCGCCCCAAAACCCCCCTCCCCATTTACCCCTTACCCCAACCCCTTTTTTCAGCTCGACAGGTAAGTACCCTGCACGATTTTATATTTACTTAATTTAAGCGTGTATGAGCAAATATTGTGCATTGTTCCGTTTTTGTTGACATATCTTCGTTATATATATATTTTTTTTTTCGAATTTCACACTTGCCTGCTTTCAAATAAATCAACAAAAAAGAAAAAGGTTTTTTTTTTTGTGTATGGGGGCGTGTTTAGTTGTTTTACCAAAAGTACAAATTCATTTTTAATTGTACCCCTTTTTTGTGTGTTTAGAGCCTCGTGTCGGTTTTCATATAAATTCGTTAATTCGGTAGCTCATGGGAATTAGCATCATCGGAATCATCGGCCACTTTCACTTGGCCAAATGAATTTTCAGTCTTTATACGTTGAAGAAAATAAAATTATTTAAATACCTACTATTTTTTCTAATCAAAAAAGGAGTTTACTATTCAAAATAAAAAATTGCAATGTGTATAATATAAATTAAAACAAAATTTGTGAATATTTTGTTGTAAGGTATGTTTTGTTTGTCAAAGAGGGAATTACCCAATTTTTTTTATTGTGCACCCCATTCTTTACTTCTAACCCGCATATGATGACGAGTGCACTGATGCGGTGCAAATGAATGCTGACAATTTGCTTTTAATTCACACAACATGTGATTAGCCTGCCCCCTCTCGTTCCCCCATTTTATTGTTCTTTTAACTGCGTCAATCAAGTTGATTCAATTGTTCAATTCTTGATTAAACTTCTTACAAATCGATTGTGTAACTACGCAATGCGTGTGCGTCCTACGAACTAGAAAAAGAGAATTTAAAAGAGAGAAAGAGACCCATTAAGGGGGATTAATATAAACTTACAACTAAAATTAGGTAATTCACTTAAATAAATATATTAAATGTTATGTTAATTCACATTTATTAAATTGTAAATACTTTAAAGACAAAATTGGAAACTTTAAGTTACATCAAAAATACTTTTTTGGATCCTTTCCTGTTTGATGCTTTAGTGTATTCGATATTCGACAAATTTCAAAATTTATTTGCAATCGTTTTCAACAACAAATAAATTGGTTTGTTTTAGCCTACTTTGTTGTTGTTTCAGGTTTTGCTTGTAATTGCCGTTTGCCTAATTGAATAAATTCAATATTACACAAGCAAAAAGAGTGAGAGAGCCTTGGACACACTGCCAACAAAAGAATCTCTTTGAACTTTGTTTACCTTTTTTGTTTCTCTGACTCTTATATGAATGTTGTTTTGGTTAACAAGGGGCTTGCCTTGATTTATAAACTCTGTGATAACAACATTTCATAACAACTCACACAAGTGATAACTTTCACACGGAAAATAATATTTAAATCATTTTGGATGATGAAGTTATTAATTTTCTTTGATAGTTTAGTATATATGAATGATCAACAATGACAA
The DNA here is from genome assembly GCA_018150695.1 of Drosophila oshimai. Lineage (NCBI taxonomy): Eukaryota > Metazoa > Arthropoda > Insecta > Diptera > Drosophilidae > Drosophila > Drosophila oshimai. The sequence continues at coordinate 140,135 of JAECWM010000058.1, read as the reverse complement.
AAGCTGTTAGCATATTTTTAAAAAGAATAATTAAGAGGTTTTAAATCAATTTGTACGTGTATTTTTAAAAGATTTTTGGGTTAACTTTATGCAAAAAATTCTTTAAATTTTGTGTGGTATGATTATATCATATTTATTGCAATGAAAAATTGCGTTTTATTCTTTTATGAAACCTTTAAGTATTAGGACAAATTATATTATTTTTCAGTGCACAGCAAGCGTTCTTCCCTCTCTTTTCCTCCGCTCTCCCTTAATGAGCTTGTCACTCAGTTGGCAGCTGGCTCAAGGTCGCTTATCTTGGGAGCAGTGCAATCTGTTTCAGATGCGTAATTGCCGCTGCATATTTATAGATTTCTACATTTTCGCAAAGCCAAAGAAAAGCGACGAGTTACTCGCAAAATTCCCACGCCAATCCAATTAACATTGATTAGTTGATGTTTTTTGGAGCAGGGCTTGTTGTTTTTGGGAGAAATTTACATTTTTATAGCTAGTCCTGCATAATTCCAGCCACGCGTTGCTTTTAATTACCAAATTTTCGCTCACTCTTTGTCTTGTAGATGCTTTTGCTCCTGCCCTTCCTGATTTATCGCACTTGACAGAGCCGAAGGCTCAGGAATTGCTCCCCCTTTCCCTGTTAGGCCCAAACTTTTTAGCCCTAATGGAATTTACACGAGTTCTTAACACTTTCCCCGAAAGTTTCCCCGGTTTTGTTGGGCTTAGGACGCCATTTTGTGGCCGGGCGACTAAAAATTAAAACAATAAATTAAGGCCGAGGATAAAAATCATTCCAGGGCGAAATGTGTTGCATACTTTGGGGCAATAAAACGGGCTTTCATTATGATTGCGCCCGACCTGCCATAAAATGAACTGAAAGATGGCCAGATGAATTTAAACGGAATAAAAGAGAGCGAGTCCTTTGTATTTGCCATCCATTATTCATGCTGCTGGGCGACCTTTTTGTAGAGAAATTCCATTTGCAGACCACAGCATAAATATTTCATATACACATGCTCTAATCGGGATTATTGACGGCTTCTCCTTTGGCCAAGGCACAGGCAAAGGGTTCCTCAAGTTTATGTTCTCCATCCCAAAGTTTTTCTTTCCTTTCGGGGCTTGATGTTTGCGTGGTCGTTACTCTGATTTTGATTTCTTCCGAGCGATAACTTTGGTCACCTGGCTAATTGAAAAAGTTGAAGGCAGTTTCACCTTTTTTTTTTTTCTTCCTTTCTTTTTCCCCCGTTGGCCTTAATTGCCTTGGATCGATTTTCCACTCAATCCGCACCTGCACATCCATTCCCATCCCGACTCCAGTGTCTCTTTAATGGAATCGTATTTGGCAGCAACACCCGGACAGGCGTTAAATTGCCCCGGAGTCAGTGCAGTAAGCCAAACGAGAGATTTATGGCCACACAATTACCTAAAGGCTGTTACAATGGTCTAGAAATGTGGGGAGTGAGAGAACTATTCACGGTAGCTGGTGGCTAACAAAATACCTACACTGAGAAATAAAAGCAAACCTAGATAAATTTACAAAATTTTGTGAAACATTCGAAATTTTCAGTAAAACTGGTTTAAATCTCTAGCGATTTGCAAAGCGATTTAAAATCTCTAATTCTTCTATAACAAATATTAAATAGTAAAACAATCTGATTGATGGATTGATTTAAAATGTTTTTGATAATAAAAATTACAAATCTCTATGTTTTGAAATCGCTAAAAAAAAAACTCCAAAAGATTGCAAACCTCTAGAGATTTCAAAAAAAGTAGAAAAGCTTTTACGAAAAAAATGTAGTAAAAAAAACAACACGTTTTACTTACACTGTTTTCCCTATGTAGTGCTGAATGAAGAATAACGTTCTTTATCAATTTTCTCCTACTTTTGCCGCACCGATAAGGCTTAGTTATCTGGTCACGTAGTCGGCAGCAGTTCGATGGTGGAATCCTTGGGCAAGTCCTTATTAAAGCCGCGTTATTAATGCGGCTGAGCGATGAAGTTATTCACTCGCCTTCGATAAACCAGGCTGGGCCAATTTATTATGCTAATGTTGCCCTTTTTTTTTGCCTGCAATCCCGAAAACTGAGCCGAAATGTTTGTTGATTTCCGGCGGACTTAAGTGGGCGCTGTGACGTCAGGATAATTAACTGCAAATGAGGCAACTCTTTAACTGGAAAGGCTCAAGGGATGCGATGCTTGAAAACTTTGGCAGGGAGGAAAAACATTTTACACACGTGTAAGCCCATAAAATTTTCAAAGCAGAGAGGAGGGGAAAAGTGGAATTTTCAACCATTTGACGAAGATGTGGGGGAGTTTTCTTTTCTCTCCTTGAGGAATTTAATTTGGAAGGAAAACGGAAAAGTCAGTTTATGGATGAGTGTTTTTTTCATGTATCCTTGGGCAATTGTTTGCTTATCCCACAGCCTTGCAGCTGATTCTGTTTTGATGAAGTCGCTCGCTCCTTATCTTTATCTTTATATCTGCGCTGTGACCCCATCAACGTCAACATTGCGTATACGCAACGAGTGTCGCCCAGCCATTATTTGTATAAATATTTTCATCATTCCTGCTGATGCGCGCCAACAAAATGACAAATTCATAGTCACAGCTGAGCCCGCTGAATCAACTTGTTTGCATATTTATTATTTGTACCTTGATGGAAAGTGTGGGAAAAAAAAACACAGGGAAAAGCAGGGTACTGCAAGGAAAAGTGGGGGAGAAAAGCTTGTTACAACAGCTCCACATGTGTGTCGTTAAATTATGTCCTGTGCACGAGTGGAAATTGCATTTTGATTGGCTTGTTGCTGCCGCTGATAGGACAGCATCTTGAGCTCTCTCCTTATTTATTTAGCTCCCTTTTCTCCGGTTTGATTGCACATGAAAACGTTTTTATGCGTGGCATAAAATTTTCGGTTGGAAAAGCCAAGCTCTTTCGGACAAACGGAACGTAAACGTTGTAAATTTTCCAGCATCAAAAATGGATCTTCAACGTTATCGAATTGCAAAGAAATCGCTTTGGTGAAGGCACTAAAAAAATTTAATAACATATGTTCATTTTACATTTTTAATAGATATTTAAAATATGTTTAATTGAAATTGTATAAAAACTATATGAAACATATATACGAAAGTTTTAATATCCTTCTTTATGAAAGCTAACTGACTCAATTAATTAACAAAAAAAACATATATTTATACGGTTAAATATTTTATAACTTGTTATTAAATATTCATAAACGAAACACATGCTTAAATCGATTTCATGCCACACAATGCTTATATTAAATATGATCCTAGCATTTATCTAAATTACAGCTATCCTTTCTTAGTAAAAGCCAACTTTCACCCAATATGTAAGCCTTTTTTGATGGCCTTAGACTCTCATTTTACCAGGCAGTTCATAATTTGATTGGAAGCCGCTTTAAGAGCAGGCTTTAAAAGTTGATGGAGTGCTCGCTTTCAGCCCCGCTGTGCGAGTGGCAGAGGGTTAAGAGTGGGGGAAAGTGCTGGATTACCATATTAACATATATCTGCGGCAAATGCCAAGGCAAGGCCTTGTGTGATACGCACAATAAAATCCGATAAATCCGCCCAAAATCACAAAATGTTACCAACTTGAAGACTTTTTCACACGCAAAGAGGTGACTTTTCCGGCGAAGTGAGGGGGGATGGAGGGACACACGCACACAGTGGGGTTTTCCTCTCTCCATTGGCTTTTGTATACGCGTTGGAATGATTTTCCTGTTCCCTCCTTTCCTTACTTTTTCTAATGTCGAGTATTCCTGGCCGTGCGTTGCATATTTGAATAAACGTCAATGTAATTGACACTTAACGGGGAATGCGAATGGGGCTTAAAAGGGAGGAGAATGGGAAGAAATAAGGAACAAAGATGAGCGACAATGGGTGGTGATTTTTTTATTTTTTTTTTTTGGGGTGGCCAATCTTTAAGGGGTTCCATTTTTCCCTCCCAAGCGGAAGTCAACGAACTGAACGCGTGTCTCCTTGTGTGTGTGTGTGTATGTGTGCGTGTGCTTACCTGTTTATTTCCGCTTCCACCTGCTTTTTTCAGGACATTGCGTATACGTCGACGTCCGTCGGCCAGCAAATTGCGTAATTTAGCTCACGAAATGTATTTTCTTTTCCATAATTTTAAAGTTGGACAGAAGGGCAGTGAAGGCGGCCCATAACCATCAACATTATTCATCTGGCCCATTTGCTTTTTTACCGCCTACCCACTCTAACCGCTCAATCTTGGTAGATTTAATACTCTGTTTCCCTTTTTTTTTCTTTTACACAGGCAGAAAATCAACATTTAAAAGAGAGTGTTTTTAACCAGTTTTGATCTTGTATCCTTCCAAATTATTTTACGATTTTTATTGCTTATTTTAAGACACATTTTAAAAAGGATTTTTATCACTAGAGTTTTCCAAACCAATTTTGTGGAACTCCTGATAAAATTCAGGATGCTGTTTTAAGGAATTAATTTAAATAAATGGTCCGAAATTAAATAATAAATAGAACCCATTATGAGTTCTCTGTGTACCCAACACTCTTTTTTTTCGGGTCGTATTTTTAGGCCCTCACTGGGACAGGGAATTCCCTGTTTTCCCCCGTTACTCAACAACGGCTATAAATACACGTGCCTTGCGATTTAGGAAACAATAGACCAGAGGCCCTCCCGCCCCCTCACTAAACACCCGCACTGCCACGCTTATGATGTGACAATTACCTAGCATACTTTTTCGGGGGGCTGTCCCTGACATTTGTCGGACAATAAAATCTAAGCAAAAAGGCAAATCAATTTCACCTCCTCCGCCTATTACAAAATTTATTTGTTTGTTCGCTGAGCTTTTTATGGCACTTCGATTTAACAGGAAAAACAAATGGGGGAAAAGCGGAATAAACAACGGCAACATCATCATATGTTTTGTTGTTCTTGCAAATATTTTTGCGTCGCATTTGTGTGCTTGCCTTTCTTTTTGTGTGTGTGTGGGTTTTTTTTTCTGTACCCCAAACGTTCTCTCTTTCCGTCACTCTCTCCTGTGTCGTTGACTGGTGAAAGTGAAAGTTTTGCTCATTTTCCATGCCATTGCACGAGCCTAAACGGCTCTCTCTCTTGTTCGCTCTTTCTCGCTTTCTCGCTCTCCCCGGAGGATTACATAACGCGGCGAAAGCGAAAGTGAAAGCCGAACGATTCAGGAAAAAAAAATCGAGTTCAAGGTCCCTCGTAGGCCGCATGCTCAAAAGAGAAATTTTCCACGATAAAGAGAGCACATAATGAGAGAGCCTGTCTCTCTCTTTTGTTGAGCCTAAAAGTAGGCCGTAATGGAGTGAAATGGAGCTGCGTAAATTCTTTCCCAGTCCCTCCCCCTGAATTTCCACCCCACTCCTCCTGCCCGGGGCGTGGGTAACAAGTTCCTGCTTGCACCAGAAAATCACAAAAACAGCTGAGCGGAGAATTTTCGGAGGTGTGAGATTTGTGGAGGGGGTGGCACGTGTACCGTTATGCGAAATGGAGAGGTAATACGGCTATCTGGTATATTGTCTCCAGGTGGCGGTGCCTTCTTTTATGTCCAATTTTCTTTTTGTAGCATTAACTTTTATTTTCGACATACAAAAAAAATAAAGAAAGAGAGATTATGAGACCAAGATGTTCTAAGTTCCTGGATATTTTACTTCTTTAAACAAAATTTTGTGATTTTATTTAAAACAAAATGTAGAGCACCCTATGTACTGTTGCTGTTTATCAAAGTTATATTGATAAGTAGAAAATGATACTTATCGCACTGATATCAAAATAAAATTGCCTATCGAAATCTGTTCGATAAACTGATATAAAAAAATCGCAAAAATATATATCGCACAAGTTTCGATAAAATAATTTAATTTAATTTCGTGGTAAAGTCTTCTATTGTGTGGTAAAATTTGGAAAGAGCTTTAGTTACTGCGAAAGTAAGACCATGATAGATGAAAAGAGATAGAAAAGGGGAGTGGGAAAGTGAGAGAGAGAGACAAGCATCTTATCGGGCACAAACATTTGGCATTGCATAATTTTGGGCGCAAACGTCTGACAAATAAACGAGTACAGAGGACCGAAGGCTAAAGTTTCGGTAAGAAGAAAAGCCTGAGGGGGGGCTGGGAAAAGTTTCCCATCGTAATTGCAAATTACGCAAGCGGGCAGAAGAGACAAAGCTCAGAGACCAAAGAACCAAGTTATCAAAATGGAAATGTTTTCTGCCATTTTGAGGGCGTCGAAGCGTCGGCCCTGAAAGTAGACAAAAGTTGAGGAGAAGTGAAGAAAACACGCCAACTACGCATAAAACTAAAGTTGACACAAGCCACTGTCGAAGACAATAAAGAAGACAAACAGCGGCTCAATGGCTAGAGAAATGGAAGAATTAGATAAAGGGATAAAAGAATTAGGGAAAATATTGCAAAACATTTTTACAGTCGGCCTAAAAGAGTAAACAAGCTGAAAAAGAGGGGGTGAATATAGTTAGTCTTTAAATTCTATCTAAAAGCCTTCTATAATAAAGGACCTCTTTTTGCGGTTTCTAAAAAAGTTTGAAAATTTGAAGATTTCTTGGAAAATATTAATTCTAAATATCTGGATATGACTGGATTATCTTTTCATTTGACAACATTAAATTTGAGCAACATAGATTTAAAGGCTTATGTTTTTCTAAGAGTTAATGACCCTATTTAAATAGACTGTTTTCGTGAATGTTCTTATATTATATTTTTAGTCTTGAATTATCAGGAAATTCTCACATTTTTAGTCGAAACCATGACGACATAAAAACTATATATCCTAGATATAGTTTCCTTTCCCTTACCGATGGAAGGTCAGCTCTTCGATTCTCTCTTTCTCCTGGTCTACGTGAGCTGGAGCAATGCCAAGGCCTGAAAATTTTTTAAAATTAATGTGCTAAGATCTTACAGAGAGCTGGGCAGACGATAAACAAATTCCGGGCGATCTAGCTATTTATATTAATGATAATTTGCCGTGCTCGACATCGGGCGACAAACCGCTTGACTATAATTCGGATCAGGGGGAAGCATAAATCTTTGGACTTTTCTCTTTCTTCCATTAATTCTTTTATTTATTTGGTTTGGCATTCTGCTTCTTGCCCCACTTGCAACATGTGACCCACCCGATGGCAATCCCACGCAATTCGCTTTAAATCTAATATTATTTTAATATTCGCAAGCCTCTTGTTTTTCTGTCACCAACCCATTCCACTTTTTTCCATCCAATTCCGCTCTGTTTCGCCTAATTCAATAAAAAAATTGTTTACACTCAGGCAAAGGGGGAAATCGGTGGAATCAAGTGAAATATGTTGTGCGAGGTCTATTTTCATTGGGCTGTGATACCCTCTCTAAACAAAATATTTTAGATTAGAGGGTTGAACTAGCCTTTATTTTTTAAAGATTTATGTTGTCTTTTATGTTTGTTTTTTAAAGAAAAATACATTACTTATTGATCCCGAGAATTTTACAGGACTTTCAATATTCCATCAAAATTGTAAATTAAAAAAAAAAATAAAACAAACCTGTTGCAGAGTTTATTTTAGTTAATTTACTATTATATTATATTTGTGTTTCTTTATACTTTCTCTTGATTAGTTACAGGGTATCCCAAGTCACAAAATTTTTAATAGGCAGCTAGCTGATCGCGAGTCACATGAATTTTGTCCCCGTGTTTTTAGATTGATTCGAATGTCTCGCGGTCTTGTCGATGCTGAAAGCCATTTTCATTTTTATTTTCACTTTCGCTTTCATGAGGCGAGCGTGTGCACACACCGAAAAAAATAAGATAATTTTCCTAGTTATATTTAAAGATTTAAAATGCATACACATTTTCCCTTTTTTTCTTAAATAAAATATTTTGATATTCAAAAATTTAAAAATAATTTTGTGATTTAAAAACAAGCCATTAAAAAAATTTGTTGCTGTGCAGAAAGGAATCGGATTGGAAATAGAAGTGGGAGGCATCGAAAACAGCGCGTGGCATGAGGTTTTTCCAAAATAGCCGAAATAAAAAGAGAAGAATAGAATTCTGGTCACATGCAGAACGATGAAAATGATGGCGGTGGCTGGGGGGGAAAAACTGAGGCACGTGGGTTGATTTTCATCGCACAGAGAAAACTAGAGAAAGAGAACGCGATTCGAAGAGCAGAAAAAAAAGGAAAGAGGCTGGAGCATCTGATGATACACATGTTCCTGAGTGACTTTTGATGGATGCCACGCCTCTGTTATATCCTGCAGGACCCTCGCATTCAACTGCCCTTTTTTTTTTAAGGCCGTTGTCTTCTTATCAATTTGGGCAGCAAGTTTATTAATTTTCCTGGCCCAAACTAGATTTATATGTGCAGCACATAATGCGGGGCATAAATCAGTTGGACAGATGCGGAATGTGGGCTACGAGGAGTTGTTTTGGGAGATTTATGAAAATATTGCTTATTTTTAGCGAGTTGTACTTTCCCATTTGAGAGTTTATATAACATAACTTGTATTTTACTTGAATAAAATGAAGGTTTTTAAACAAAAAACAACTCTTACCATTAAATTTTAAAAAGCACATTTTAAAATTCAAGTGAAGTCATCTTCAGAAAATTTGGTAGTGTGTTAACTGTTTTTGGTATCCAACTAGATCTTTAATATATTTATTTCCAATAACATTTAAAAAAAACTCGAAACAGCTGATCCGCAAACCACTCCCAACTCCGATTATGTGCACTTTTGGCCATCGCGTGCCATTTGGTCATTATTAGTGGACACTTTTTTATTATTTTGGCCAGACATTGTTTGGACAGCAGACCAAGTTTAATATTAATTCGTGACTGAACTCCCCCAAAAGGAATTAATACCCGGCCACCGGAAGGCCAGCAATGGGCCAGTCTTTTGGACTGGCTAACTAACCGAATGAATAAATGAGTGAGCGAATGAAAATGGGAAAATGGCTTTTCCTTTGATGACTTCGTTTCGAGGGCAGCTCGTCTGCATTGATGGAGCCAATTTCCTCGACCACAAACGCCATTCAATTGCGTTGCTTTTGGCCTTTTTATTAGCGATTCGCAGTGGAGTACCCTCCTCCACTCACCATCATCATCATCTCCGACATGCCAGCCATCAATCATGCCACGCCAAATTGTTTAGAATAAATGTTGTTTTAACTTATTATTATTATTGTTGTTGTTATTGCGTGTTGTCGGCTGTCTGGAATAATTCTCGCTGTTCTTGTTGTTGTTGTTGCGGTGGCTTGTTATTTTAATTAAGCGTTTCATTATGTCGCTAATTTGTTGAAATTAAACCTAGAAAGAAAAAACAAAACGGAAAGCACATGACAAACAATCCGGAACCCAGGAGAGCTGCAAAACGTGTGACACAATTTTTGTAATTTTCACAATTATTCGATGGCGATACCATCTCATCATTCATCCAAAAAAATGGAGAGACAGACAATTTTTGGTCATCTGCGGGCTACACAGGAAGAAATTCTAAAGTACTTACTTATAAATCGATAGAGTTTTAAGTTTTTGTAGTAACAAAGAAAGTAAAACTCTCTAATTTTTATCAATACTTAAAACTTAATGCATTCTTTTAAGAATGACTGAACTCACTTTCTGGTAACACAAAGTATTAAGCAATGATGTTGAAAATATAAATATAACTTTGAAATAATTATTATTTGCGATACTCGAAGAGTAAGCAAATACTGTAAACGATCAAATGTCTGTCTGTCCGTCCGTCCGTCCGTCCGTCCGTCCGTCCGTCTGTCCGTACAAACATCGAGATCTCGGGAACTATAAGAGCTAGAACCACCAAATTTTGCACACAGACTTCTGTAAGCAAAGCGCAGATCAAGTTTGTTTCAAAACCTGACCACGCCCCTTTTTACGCCCACAAACCGGAAAAAACTCTGTGGTGTCCACATTTTTAGTGCTAGAGAAAAGTGGCCCTTACAAATGTTGTTCTTATTGAAAATATCTACCCAAATATCTAATATCTAATATATTTTTAAAATCTGACCATTTTCAAGTAATTGTGTATACAAATGCGTTGAAAATTTTTATTGCGCTCAAAAGTATGCAAACCTTTTTTTTAAGAGAGGGCGCTTAAAACTGATTGCGCATGAAAGTAGGCTACACACTAATGAAGAGGGCTAGCTAGCTGTTTTCAAAGAGGGCAATGAGTATCGCAAATCTTATAGTCGGGAAACCCGACTATAGCGTTCTTTCTTGTTTTTTAATAAAAAAAAACGTACTTAAATTTTTTTCAAAAGGAGAAACAGTGTACCGTGTTTTTGAGTTAAAATTAATCTTCCCTTTTTTTCCTGTGCAAATGGTATGTAGCCATTTCAATCATCCGTTCAGAGTTTTGCCACTTTTTCACTTTTTCCGCAAACAAATGATAATTGTTTATTTGTGTTCTCACTGTTTCCACTCATATTCATCATTATCGGCATATCTGTATCTCAGCTATAACTCATCCGCTGCCCCCTTACTTTTGCTCCATCTTTTTTCTGTGGCTTTTGTACCTTTTGTTGGCTTTATTGCTCCGGCGCTTAGATAAACACACAGAGTGAGATACAGATACAAAACGCGGATACAGATACGTTTAGGACTTTTTGGCCTGTGTTGGCTGAGCGCACACAAAAAGTGTGATATATAATAGCCCAGCTGTCTCCTCTTGTTCCACACACACTTTTTTCCTCTGACAGTTGTCAACACTTGAGTGGCGCGTTGTTGTCCTTCGTCCTGCAAAAAAAAAAAAAACCAAAAATCCCTGGCTTATCACAAAGGATAAATCAATATTTGGCCGAACACTAAGATTTGTCCTTTGATTTGCTGTTGATTCGGTTGCTCGTAAATCGAGGCTTATCCAATTCCCTCCCCCAAAAAGCTTTCTGATCGATTTGCGTCAGCTTTAATAATCTTATCTGGCCCTGGCCCCCAATCCCGCAATTAGCTTCTGGTTAACTTATGGCCCATTTATAAAGTATTTACCAAATCGTTAATGGAAGTACAATGTGCACTGTAGGAAAAAAATGGTAACTTGAATTAATTAAAAATGATAATGCAATTTATTTTTTCAACTTAAATTTCACTGAATTACATCTTTTAAATACTTACACTTTTCAATGTATTTCAAAATATTTAACATACCTATATATTATATTTAAAATATTATACTTTTATTATATATACTGTTTATATGGTATAAGTAAAATCAGTGATAAACAGCTTTATTCAAATTTTGAGGTGGTGAGATTCTTTAATTTCAACAAAATAGTTAGCAGTTTGAAAATTATTAAACCATTCTAAAAATCATAAATACTTAAATAATATGTTTCAATAAAAAAATGGTGGTGGCTCTTCTAGAAAATATTAATTTTTTCGGTGTCTGTATTTTCTATGTATTTACCAGCCGTTTCACACCACTTCAAACACCTGTTTGCTTAAACATTTCAGTTGGCTGATCATTTATCAGGTCGATTATCCAACATCATCAACTGATGCGAGACCCAAAAAACAGTAGCATTTTAGGTTGGCAAAAAAAAGGGAGGATATAGGAAGAGAACCCCCAAATTATAAGAAGAGCTTCCCTCTTCTCTTTCGTTCTTTTTCATTTTTTTTTGTGTTTTTGTGAATATCTCATGATTCCCTATTGTTTGTGTTTCTGTTTTTGGACCTTACTTGCACACAAAGCTTGATTTGATTTTTGGTCTTCTTGTTTTTCCTCTTTTCGTACGACCCACTCTCCATCACTCCCTCTGTACGTGTCGTGTCTGCCTTATCATATGGTGTGTTCCCTGTCTGTGCATTGCCAAATCTTTTCTCGCCGACTTTTTACGTTTTCAAATTTTGGTTGCTTTTGTTTTCTTTATATTTTTGCAAAGTGCTTGGAGACGCCCGTCGTTCGGCGAAGAAAACCAGTTCCACCAGATGCCGGCCGGCACATAAATGGAGAAACACAGACAGACGGCGGCACACATTCGATTCGATTCTGCCTGCTCACTTTTTGCACTTTTTCGGGGAGAGTCCCCTGTAGCCCACTTCCCCGTATTACCACCCCATAATATACACACTATATATCAACTCTCGATCGGTGAAGCACTCAACTCTTTGACTCACTCTCTCTCTCTGTATTTTGAGCGAGTTTGGAGTAGTTTATGCTGCCCGGCTTGGCACGTAAGCCAGATTTAAAGAAACCCCCATAACCAGACTAGCCCCAGACCAAGACCCACAATCTGTTGGAGGTTTTTCTGAGGAATTCCAAAAGCACCGCTTTGCACCTGTGCTGCGGCATGAGTCCAAGCACAAATATGGTTAGCTAAATAGAACCTAAAGTGGGATTTTGTATTACTTCTGCTTCAACTTAACTTTTAAATATTTTGAAAACAAACCGAGGTGCTACTAAAATCTCTAGAGACTAAAAATCTCTTAGCACATACTTTATGTTTTAAATGTATGTAATTTAATGTCGCTTTTTAACATTTTTAAACGGACTTCCGAATTCAAATTATATCGAAACTTTAAGAACACTTTATAAGTGATTTCAAATCTCTAGAGATTTTAAACACCTATGTTAATTTTTCTTTTATGGGGCCATAAATATAATTGGGCGAATTAAGGCTGATTTTATTTCGCTTATTATTTTAAAACATTTAAATTCTTTTACTCTGAGCTTTTAAATAACTTTTACTGTTCACCTATTAATTTCACCTCGGCTGTAGGTATCTATGTATCTGTTTATCTGTTAGACGCGACGTGAGTGGAACGACGTCGCCCCTTTCGATTTCACGAGTTTGCCGCCTATTCACTATGTTTCGCAAATTGTTGGCAGAATTACGTGGCAGCAGAGAAACAAAAAAAAAAGGCAAACAATGCGTTGTAACTGCCAGCGGAACTTATGAAATAATTCTCCAGATGCCTATCAGGGTGCGTCGCAGGGGAGGATTAGGGGATCGGGGAGATGCATCTGAACGATTTTACAACTGCGCAAATGGTTTACTCACTCGTGTCTAGATCCGATTTTCTCGATATGGACATGGATTTGGATGTGGATATCGTCATAATGCATGTGGGCAGATATATAGTAGGTATTTGCTCACATAAGTCAATTTGTGTTCTGTTTTACTGTCGGTTGCAAGCATTGCGATTTTTCAAAAGCCATTTAGGTTATATATTTGAGGGAAATTTGCACAACTTGAAGTAAAAGTAGGGGAGAGTGGGGATAGGTGAACCATGGGGATAGATGAACCAGTACAAATATTTTACCTTCTGACATGTTTTTGTGCACCATTTATATGTGTGTTGCTTACTTAGTCGTTATCCTAGCCTCACAAGCACGCACAATCGCGTCAAACGATTGGTGTCGTTTTTATCGCTAATCGAAGTTTTATTCCCCGTTTGCAGCTTTAATTGTGACCTTACGTTTTCTAGGAAAAATTCTATCGTTCTTCGTCAGTGGCATTGAACTTCCTAAAATTGTATTTTATCGTAAGTAGACGCAAATTATGATATTTTCATGGATTGCTGACGCAGTTCAGATATTCCATGTTTTCTCCAAATCACTTCCAATTGGCTTATGACTTGTGGGGATACATGAACCAGTACTTGTGGGGATACATGAACCAGTACTTGGGGAAAGGCTAAACCACGAAAACAGACGACTCCAGGAAGAAAACGAGGGAGGACTATCATTGCCACTGACTCACCGCAGAAAAATTGATCGCCAAAAAGCACAATCAAAAGACTCAAGAAAACCTTCGAAAAAAGAAAGAAAAAAAAAAATTAATAAATAAATATTTTTATTGTTTTATTCCATGCTGTAAATGTGCAATGTTTATATTTGAACAGAAAAAAGGCAAAAAAAAGGCAAAAAACGTGACATATAATTTTCACAAAAAACTTTAAATGCAAAGGAATGAATGCTCTTTTAAATTCCTATAAACAGCAGACCCTAACGTCGAATTGTTTAGACATAATAATGTTCAACAAAAAAAGTGGTTCACCTATCCCCACTCTCCCCTAATGTATTACAGGCACGTTTATTATTAAAAGTAACTAAATGAGAAATGTTTTCTTAGTAACTTAATAATTAATTATCTATATTTATTGTCTTTCATCGAATAATATTATGAAAAGGCTTCCCCCGTTTTTTCCTAAAAAATATATAAACCAGATAAGTAAGCTCAGTTTCAGAGTGCTGACGTATTTTATTTTTACGGTCGAATTCCGTCAATGATAAGGCTTCCCCGCACCGACTTTGCCCAATCCCTGTGTCATCGTCTTGAGTCATCGTGGGTTGGTGTGGCTCTGTTATGCTTTCGGGTAACTTCTAGCGACTTTTAGGGGGCTTGTCATTCCGTCAGTCTACGGAGCATGATGAAGCACTTTGAGATCTGACAATCGGTTTGCATATTGTCTAGAGTGTAAATGTATATTTTAAAAGTATATATAATGTGTAGACCGGTTTATCTGGACGCCTGATTTATTTGGGTCATATATTCTGGAGTTCCTGGGTGCATGCTTTTAATGTGATTGAAGTCCGACAGTTGATTTGTATTTTGTGGCCAAGTGCATTGCAGAAATATTTCAGCTTGTCTGCGGTGGCATCCAGTCTTTATTTTTCCCTTTTTACCTCCCAAAATCCCCTTGATGGCACTGCATCATCCAAAAATAAACTCAAAAGGGGTGAAAATTCCTTTCCAGCTAGCTAAAGATGTCTTTTTTGTCCGGTTTTTATTTTTTGTTTTTTGCTTTCCTCTTGGTTTGTTTTGTTTGCTTTTGGCACACTTTGTGTTTATTTTTAAAACAATTTCCATTGCTGTTTGCTTTGGGTTCCTTTATGGCTCGCAAAATATTCCCATAAGAGATGCTGAAAATGTCGGCGCTGACAAGGTGATAACTGTTCGATCTAGTCCAGTCAACAAGATAAATAATAATCGATTCATTAAAGAGTCGCTAATGGATTGAATGGGCATGGGAATTCGTCATGTCGAACCACATTCCAGTCCACTCAAGAAAGATCAATTTTTATAAGTCGTAAATGGGACATTTATTTTGATAATCGATGTTTTTTGTAATTCGTATACTCGAAAAGTATTGATAAAACTTGTTACTATTACCTTTTGTTATAACTCTTCAATAATAACCTCTCTTGAACCTAATTATCACCATATATTTTTCTGCATGGTCACACTGCCCATTTATGTTCTAAATATTTTTAAATAAATTAGAACACGCTTCTAATTTAAATATTATTAACAAGTTTGTTTGTGTAAGATGAGGTTAATCTTGTGCATTCCTGAGATTAATATTTTATTTACCCAGCTGTGAAAATCTTGAGAATTTATATTTGAGTAACATGTGATGTTCGCAATAATTTGTATCTTTAACTTGTCTTTTATTTATTGTTCGCTTCGCTGTGGAAAATGTTTGGCTTGTATTTAATTTGAATTTATTTCTGTCGTCGCCAGCAACAAAAACTGCATAAACATTTGAAATTTATATTCCTTCGTTTCGTCTTTAATATGGTGTTTGCCATGTTCATTTCACCTCTCTACTGAATTTGTTTGCTCTGGTTTGGGGAACACATTTCTGGGAATATTCTGGCATTTTAAAGTGACGAGTGGGAGGTGGAATCACCTTTTTCACGCCCACATTTTTTGTTCACCTTTCCCATTCCGCTCTAAGTGAGCTTTTAACGAAGAGGCTCACGAGATTTCATCAGCGAGTTGTGTAAATTTGATGCACTCGAAAAGTGAGAAGACAAATACCACTAAAGCGGATATACATACACACTTACGCACTCACCTACACACTTAAACGCTTTATTTCGTTTTCAAGGCAAATCGTAAAATTCTGCAAATACTCTTGTCTCTCTCACTCTTTCGTGCTCTCTCTCTCTCTATTGCGCTTCGTGTTCGTCCTGGCAGGCCTATAATTTATTCTTCTCTCTTTCTGAGCGTGTGTTTGAGTGTGTGTGAGTTCGTGTGTCCTTTTTTATGCCCATCACGCAATGGCTTTAGTTTTATGGCGAAATTAGCGAATTTCGACTTGGGCAATGCCAGCTCATATTTGGGAAATATGGGTTTATGAAATACAGAGAAAAATTTGACCTTCTATATACACATGTTTGTATTAAAGAGATTCCCTTTCGAATAAGAATGAGCTATAAATATCTGTACAATGGTATAATTATAGTTATTACATAATTATTTTAAAATTTATTAACCAACACGGCGAATGTGTAATATTTTGTAAATTGTAAAAGATTAAACAAAATATTACTCATTCGCCGGGTTGGTTACTTTGGCCTTATTTTGTCCAGCATGGTCACACTGCACAAAATAATAGAAATGAAAAAAGAATTTAAACCTTTATATTTAGCAACTTCCACTGAGTTTTTACTGTAAAGAAAATGTGAGAAGCAATAAGTTCTTGTTTCTAACTGATAAACATGAATATTTTTGTGGAATACTTTTTTACGACTTTTATTATCCTTGAGCCCACGCATCGATTCTCGTTTTGTCCCTTTAACGACTATTTTTCCCTTTCTTTAATGCCTGTCATACTTTTAGGCGCCTGTGACGCTACATAAACAAAAAAATAAATACCTGGACATTGGTAATACTTAGTCGATTTAGCGTTATCAGGGGCTATCAGCTGATATTTCGGGTTCAACGTTTAATGCTTAATTTCCAGATTAGGCAAAAAAAGAAGGTATTCCACTCAAACTATAGTGTTGTGTTTTGAAAAAGGGGGAGAGAGAGAGAGAGAGGAAGAGTGAGTGCTTAAGAGGGGGAGGAGGAGCCGCTCAGCTGATTTGTTTGGCATAAAAACAATAATAAATCGCTAGTGAATTTTTTCTCTCATATTTCTACTCACACTTGTGAGTACTTTTGAGTGGGGAGCAATGAGTGTGTTGGGGGAAAAGTACTCGGAACACAGTGCGCCGGCGTTGTGCTCCCCACTCAGAATTAATCGCTCTCTCTCTCCGGCGTCGCTGTCGCTGTTCCACTCACTTGGCTCTCAAATGGTTCCCCTTAAAGTCCCTCTCTCTCTTAAAGCTTTACAAGGGTCCTTTGCTAGTGTCATACAAACCAGGACACTTGGAAACTCCACTGGATAGGACCCACTCAAATAGGGTCGTGCCTTCAAACACGAGTCGCGAGCATCGAACCCGAGCGTCAAACATTCGACACGGCCGTCGAGTCAAACTTGCGGGCAGAGCAAATGCTGCCGCTCTTAAAAATAAAAAATTACTCGTCTCTCAAATTTCGCAGCGCTCACTTCACTTTTCCGTGCACTGCTCCTCAAAGAAAAATATATAAAACGCCAACTCAAATTAAAACTTGAACCGAAAAAAAACAGAGAGGCGCACTAAGAAAAAACAAAAAAAAAACTATTAACTAAACTCTGCTGCTGCCGTCGCCGCCGTTGCTATCTCGCTCCCACCTCCGGTCGCCGCGCCGTGCTTAAAAACAATCGCCGATTGACGTTTTGTTTTACTCCGCCAGCTGCCGTCGAGTTGAGTCGAAGTGCAAAAAAAAGTTAAATAAAATGCTAAATATCTGAGAATCAAATACTAACTAAACACAAGCCCATAACGGAACTGTAAATATTTAAATTACCCTCTTGCAAAAAAAAAAAGGCGTTAAACAAGTAACGTTCAAAAGGTAAAAGATCAACAACAAATTAAATACACCTAAAAAACAAATGTTAATAAATTACATAAAATGTCAAGAGGCGCGAAATGCCTACAGTTTTTTTTATATATTGTGAACGTCGTGAAAAAATAATAAAATAAAAAAGGCAACAAAAAAATAAAACAAATGACAAAAATAAACTTTATTATGCGTGGAACACTCACAAACACACACAAGCGGGGGACTATATGCTATAAAAAACATATAATTGCTATTTTAATCAGCCGCTTTTGTGTGTGTGTTTGTTTGTGAGCGATTATCAAAATCTGAAACGGTCCAGTAAAAAAATATACAAAATTAGCAAATTAAAAACAAAAAAAATAAGAAACTCATTAGAAAAGTGTGCAAATGTTTGTTACCCGCTGCCGGAGAAAAGCGCTCAAAATTGTATAAATGATCATTACAAAGTAAAATAATAAATTAAAAGCAAAATAAAATAAAATAAAAGAGGCAAAGTTTTACACAACACTCGTTCCTAACCTGTAAATCCGCGGCTGCTGCGCTGCAACTGCGACGCCGACTGCAACAAATTGCATTCTGCGTGCATTGTCCAAAAATGAAATCCTCTCTCTTCGCTGCTCTCTCCTCTCGGCTCTTTCTTCGCCTCGCCTTTCGCCACATTGCAATTGCAAATTTGCATTACATAAAAATGCTGAGCATTTGCAATTTGTTTATTAAATTTTATGGGGTAATTTGTGGCAAAGAGTGCGTGTAATTAAATACATTTCTCGTAGTGCAACCGATTACACAACTCTCAGTATAAACATAAAGCCCAATTCTCGATTCTCCACACGCTCTTCTTTTGATCTCTTTTGTACTGTCTTTTTCGTTCATTCAATTTACTGCACACACACAAACGAAAGCAATTACTGCTATTTAAGGGGGGGTGGCTGATAAAGAAGCGGGGGCGGGGCAGGAGGCTACCCGTTATTGCTCTGCAATTGAAAGAAGGGGAGCAAAAAATAAAAAAAAAAGGAAAGGAAAAGAAAAGAAAGGAGGGGCAAAGGAGAGCGAATTTACAGCCTCTCGCTTTTCAGGCAATTTGTGTTTGTTGTCGTCTGCTTGTTTTGTTCTTCCTCTCTTTTTATGGTCGCTGATTTCTCGTATCTCTTCCTCTGTCTTCTGTTCTTCGACGCAATTTGTTACACAATAAGAAAATGTGTTTTGGTTGCATCGAAACTCCTGAAAGGTATTTATTTATTTGCAATCTCTGTATGTCTGACGAAAAGTGATTATTTACATTCCATTTCCGATTCCCATAAAATGTTTTGATTTCTTGGTCTTAAAAGTATTTTTATTCCCAAACAAAGCAATCTGAATGCATTATTCGAAAACTGTTTATGCATCAAAATATTTTAATAAACCTTTACAAATTCCAGTTTTGCCCAAATTTTGCGATTTTAAAAACGAGAACCGGTTAAATAGTTCTCTTTGCATTGTTACGCTTTATTTGTTTTATTTTTTTACTCAACTTCAACTTGTTTAGTTGTGCTGGGTAATTAATTTGTGCATATGCGAAAATCAATGGGGAAAAGGGGGAGCGCGGTAAAGCGGGGAAGAGAGGGGCGCGGCAAAACATCAGGCGATCGAGCAGCGCTGCTGACTTCGCACTTCGACGTCGCACTCCACAACCCATCAGAACACTCGAAGATCCGCAAGCCGCGTTCCACATTTCACGTTCCACTCAAGTTGCACACAGTTCAAGCGTTTGGGAGGAAAGATCGCGGGTGCAGTTTCTATCTGTATCTCTTATCAGTCGTTGCAGGCGTTCTCGAACAATTCATCAACACTTCACTTAGTTGGAGTGTTTGCTGCCAGTGTCTCTTACAAAACAGCAGCGATCGTAAAAATAGTGCTCTATCCCAAGTTCAAGTATCTCACATTTGAAGATCTGTGTAGTTGTGAAAGAATCAGGAAAAAAAAATTCCTAAAATCAGTTTTTTAATAAGGGGGAAATTCCCATATTTAACAGGTTGTAATAATAACAATTGAGATAATTAAAAAATAAGGGCAGAGATGTATCATCGTCTAATTAAAAATAAATGAGGGTAAAGGATTGATGTAAAGAATTAATTTCGTAACTTCTACAAATAACGTCTCCATATAATACAAGGTACCAAATCCCAAGAATTCATATATCTCTACTTAATCCAGCATTGTTTTAAAATCTCTTCACGTTCTAGATTAACTAATACAATATTAGTATGCCAAAAACGATGTCCAAAAATAGCCTTGCTTTAACTGGGTTTTTATTACCTTTCTCCACATGCTCAGACCCATTGTTAGTGCTATCACTTGAACCATGGCTGTACATATTTACTTGTGTATTTTTTGGGGCTTTCAATTAATAACGTGATGTAAGCCTTCATAGTGGATGAGGCCAAGCCGATCACCGGTACCGAACGTCGGTTCTAACTGGTTGCAACTGGCGAGCCAACAATTGGCGAGCTCAACAATGAAGATGAAGCAATTATTTAAGTGTAGTAGTATGTAGTAGTAGTTGTATCTATATCGGTAGGAAGGTTGTATCTTTTGTTGTCCACTCAGTGCCTTCCGGCATTAGCTTAGTGTGTGTGTGTGTATTTGGCCAGGTGGGTGTGTTTTTTGCGTACGTTTCTCAATCATTCCAATCAATCCAGCCATGTTATGTAACCCCAGCCTTGTGACACTAGTACCCTTTTCCGCCCCAAAGTGGGCTGGTCACTTTTGAAGAACCTAGATCTCAGATATCTTCAATGTCGAGCTGCCCCTACTTCTACTTTGTGAACTACGTATTTACACTATTTCACCAGAGGGACGAGCCCCCAAAAAATATTTCAACGCGTTCGTTGTTGTTTTTGCAGCCACTGGAAATTATAAATAATACTCGGCTGTTTGTTTTGGCGCTGGGTGTTATTCATTCCGCCTCATCATGTCCAGCCACTCGACTAGAGCTGAGATATCGTGCGATGTCGCTGGCGCCTTATCACATCGCCAGATCAGTCGGAGCACGCATTCCACGGGGGTTTCACGGGGGCCCCACGGGGCCTTCACGCGTTTACCGCTTGACTCTCAGCCGCTCCGTGCATGCACAGTCGTCGTCGTTTTGCGGGCCATAAACGCCCGTAAACGTAGCAGTCCGGCCGGAGACGGAGACGTAGCAGATCGGCTGACTCGGCCGATCGCTCGAAAAAAAAACCTAATGCTATCTTATCGGAGAGCGAAAAGTTCCTTCAGACATAGGTCCCAGTTGCTGGGTCTCTCCGGATTTTGGGCCTGGGTCTCTGGGCTCCACCGGATTACTGATTACGGGGCCTTATCAATCTTGCTGTGGTTCTTGTTATTGGCTTGTCGGACACACCCACCTAGTTCCGTGCTATCTATCACGCCTGGAAAAAAATGCGAACGATGCTTAGTCGTCGTTTCGATTTTGCCTGGATAATTGATAACGCATTGGTGGTGATTCTCTAAAGTCGGTCTGGCATTGGCGAGACGTGACTTATCGTCGGACGAAAATTTTCCTATGGCAGTTTTGAAATCTAGGAAACCGCCCAAAAGTCGCTAAATCGGAATGGGAATTGTCGGGGATCACGTTTGACCCAGCAGGTTCCGATTTTTAAATACTGCAATAATAACACACATAAATAGTTTTTTGTTGTTGTTGTCTTTCAGTTTGACTTTAAAAAGTATCGTTAAAAAAATATTTATATAGGTTTTTGATTAATTGGACACTATAGAAACACTTTTAAACAACTCTTAAGAAAACTGAAAATATGACGATAAGCTTTTACTCTATAAAACGTCAGTTAAAACTGAAAGCAGGCAATTGGTGAATTTTTTTATCGTAAACTTATCTAGTTTTGATTTTTGATTGATAAAAAATATTTATTGTTTTCCGTGTACTACGAGTGGGAGGTGAAAACTGCTAGTTTAACTCAGGAAATTCCGGCTCAATTCGGCTCATTAGGGGACCCGTATAGTTAATTAAGTCTGGCTAATTGGTATCTACTAACCCAGAACAAGTGCCAAGCAGTCGCGTCAGCTGATTGCTCGAAGAGAGTGCTGTATTCGGTGTCCTCTCTCTTTGAGATACAATGCTTAAAAAGATACATTGTTCAGATACTTTCGAACGAATCTCGCGAATCGCTTTTCTCGCCGTGGTGTAACAAACGAGTGCTCGCGAATAAGTTAACCGCAAATAAGCATTTCAATTAAACCATATCGAAACGCGTTTGTGCATCTTCATCTTGCAGTAATCTTGAGAATAAACATGAGATATACTCACTCGCTCAACAAACGGCGGCAAGTGAGCAAAAGGAACACCAATCAGCTGAAACCGAGAGCCACCAGCAGGAGCCAGAGAAAGCAGCAACTCCCGAACTCAACGTCCAGGAAACTAAGGAAACAGGAGATACACCTACTCCAATAGAGGTTGAAGATAAGCTGCAGCCAGCTGAGAACAAGGACACAGAAACAGAAACCAACGAGGAAGCCTCATTGGAACTAGCAGAAAGCAAAACAACTGCAAATAACCCACCAGCAACTTCTACAGCAGATCACATTAAAGAAATCTTCGAGAGCGATCCCCTGCAGCTGGTGATCAAGCGGGAGAATCACTCTCCAGGACCGCGAACCATTACCGCCCAGCTGCTTAGCGGCAACAGCGGCAGCCTGCGTCTCGAGGAGAAGCGTCCCAAGTCGGTGACCGCTTCGGTCTTCCGTCCCAGTCCCGCTCCACCCCTAGCCACACCATTGGCGGCACTCTGCAAGAAGACACCTCTTTGCGTGGAGCCCACACTGCCGCCCACAACCACTGCAACGGCAGCCATAATCTCCTCGAGCAACCAGCAGCAGCAACTGCAGTCCCAGCAGCAGCAACAACTGCAGAATCCACAACCGGCTCAAGATATGAATAAAGGATTCTGCTCGCTGTTTGCTGACGATGGACGAGGCCTAACAAGTAAGTAAAAAGTTATTATCCTTGATTAATTGTATAAAGGGTGTTGCAGAAATCTCTAAAAAAAGCATATAAACTTAATAGAAAATATAATTGCATTGTAAAATCGATCCACATTTAAGATTTGAATAAGATTTATTTAAAACAACAAAATTTTAATGTAATCGACAGAGATTTCCGCGTCAGCACTTTACAAATTTCGATTGATAGAGATTTCTGCGATAGCCTTGCACAGGTACAGGTAACAAAACTCAATTCGGTTGTTAGGGAAGGTTTTGCCTAATCAGCTGATAAGTATAGAAATAATAGAAAAACAGGAAAGATTCACGAACCGCTTTGGAGTAGTTTTTGTGTGAAGTGCATCAGGTGCAGTGCGGCGTTCAAGGCTAAAGTCAACGTTTTCAGCGACAACAGCGCCAACTTATACATATGCATTCCGGTTGGCTTGTTTATAAATTCTATGCAAAAATAAACAACAACCAGAGGCAGCGAACTTAGTAGTGACGCGCGCTATTTGATGTGATTTGACGCATTGTGCGGTTTGATTGGTCAGTCGTTCTGTCTGTCACTCTGCCAGTCTGTCACTCTGCCCATCAGTTGGTCATTCTGTCCGCTATTTGGTCAGTCATTCAGGCGATCGTCGGTTCGGTCGCTTTTGCCTTTGGCTCGCTTATCTGTGGCCGCAATTTGCGCAAATAAAACTATTTATTTACAGAAAGAGCCCACGATTGCCCCGCCAACCTGCCGCTGAAAAAGTGCATTAGTAAACAATGTTCAGTGTGCTCGCCTGATAAGTGCATATTATATACATATAAAAGTACATACATATATGGAGGGCTATACTGTGCGTTATATATGGACAAGGTCTGGGCAGGGGGGCGGATTCTCATCCGCAAGCCGGTTGCCGGTGCAATTTGCTCGACTCTTATGTCACATTTGCCGGCATTACGCATACGCAGCGTTTTGCACGGAACCCCTGGGGATCGGCTATTGAAAGATTAGAGTTTGACGGTATTGGGTTTGTTTTTAACTGAAGATCGCGGTTATGAAATCTTTCAATATATATTGCACTGTAAAGTGGGTGACTTTGGGTAATCAAAGGGATTGTTCCAAATAGTGTTTACGCAGTGTGTTACAGAAAAAGCTAATTTTGTTTCTAAATTAAATTTGATATAAACATTTTATTAAAAGGTTCAAATTATGACTAAGTTTTCACGCTCTTAATGAATAGCTTTTTATAGAAAGTAATTTTTTCATTTCATAAAAACTATTTTTGTTTTGTGAAAATCATCATGAACTTTTCATTCTTATATTTTCCAACAGAATCATATGATTAAATTATTCAGAAAATCGTCACCGATTGTTTGTGCCACTCTTTTGTATATTTAAAATGTTTTTTGTTTGCCATCGAGTAAATTTTTCCACTCTTTATTTTTTTTTTTTTGCTGGCAGGCTTCTGCCGCCTGGTGACAAAAACAGAAATATGAATATTAACTTGAGCCAATTAATATGCTAAGCGACGTGGCTGTCGTCGGGGGTGGAGTGGGGGTGGAGAAGAGTGAAAGCCAGGGGAGTGGAGAGTAGAATTTTTGGCGCGTGTGCCAAGGTCCGGCCATGGATCAAGCGGTGCTGTCTCGCATGTGTCGCCTTCTCCTCTCCAGAACCACCCATCCCCCTTGATTTTCGGGTATTTTCGACACTTTCCGCCCCCTTCCACTCAAGTGGACCTGCAGCCTCTAATCGCTTTCGTTTTCGATCAGTTTCGGCCTCTTTATGTTGACATTTCGCTGTGCCTGCAGAGACAACACAGATACATTTAAAGACACAGATACTTAACTTTCTTCCCACCGCGTCTATATTTATTTTAGTTGCGTGGTACGTAGATAAACAGGGAAACGCCTCGGCTTTATTTTGGTCTACAATCGGGATTCCTTAAGGGGGGGATGATGAGTGGGCAGTGATTTTATGTAATTGCTGAGACACCTCTGTTGTTGTTTCGGTACTTTTCCAAACAGCTTAAATATTCCATTCGACAGCCTAATCAGTTGTAACACTCGATCGCTTGTCAGATACTCGCCATTTCAAGGCGTTACAGCACAGATACAGATAATCAGGGGGGCATGTGGCTTCTTCTTGATGGCCAAACAAAAAGTTGACAAACAAAAACAAAATCGGTCTCCTCTGTAATTACCTTATGCTTTTAGCCGCTCGCAATCTACAAAAGCAAATATTTGTAACGATAACAGGAACACACTTGGCCATAAATATCAATTGGGCCCATACATTTATGGGTTTAGTCAGTGGCTGGGCAATTATGCTCGGAATTGGAATGGGAATGGAAATTGGGTTTCGGGATCGAAGGGGAATCGGACAACGCACTTCTATCGTGATTAGCACGCGTGATAAGCACGCCCATCACGACCAAAAGCACAAACATGAATAAAAACAGACGGACGCATGGATGGATTCTCTCCTAATCACTCGGGTTCAAGTTCACAGCTGATATGATGAGTCCAAGTCCGCTCCGCAGTCTGGCTACTGTGTAAACTGTCAATATTTTTGGGGCGCTTACATAAAGCCTAGAGGCTTTAGCATCTGTCCCCGTTTTGTCTCTCTGATCTCTCCAAAAAAAAGTTCTTAAGTGCCCGTGTCCGTTGTTTACATATTTCGATTCTGATTTGGAACTACGTCACATCACGAGTCGCCGCTGTCTTCAATTGCAGATGATGACATAAATTTATTTAAATTGAAGCAGTTTGCGCCCGGGTCTCCAACTGCCCCAAAAGATTCCTCCCAGTCACGCGTTGAGCATGAATTTCGGTGTGTGTGCTAATGCGGCAACCTGTTCCCTCGATAAACTTTCGAATACACACGCCTCAAGTGCACCGAATGTGGCTCAAGTGCAGAGATGCCTTTCACAAGTGGCTCACGACCGACCTCTCATCGCTTGCACAGGGGAAAATATAAGATTTTTTAACATTTATAAAGTAAAGCTTAATGTTCTTGGTTTTTTAGCCCATTAGAAAACTGCAAGAAACAGTTAAAGTTAGGAACATAAAGACAAAATAGTTCAGTTACAAAATATCTGTATACATTTTAGGGATAACCAGGGTTTATAAACTTCAGTCTATTATCATAAAGGAGAGGATCAAGCACGTTTCTGAATAGGAATTGTTTTAAAGTCAATAAATGAGTTCGTTTATTTTTAAACCACGTTAATGAGATAAGTAAACAAGGGGTTTTTTCTTTTGATATTTATAAGCACGTGCAAAATATTTCTGTTTAACGAAATTACGTTGTGTCAGTCCTTAACGTAATCACTGTTTTTTTTTTTTTGTGTGACATGGTTTCTTATTGACCGGGTGACTGGGTGACTGTATCACTAGGTGATGGTCAAGTCACAGTTTCACTGCAGCTGCAGCTTCTCTGTTCTCCTAGCCTTGCGTGTAGGCCCAGTTAGCCAGTTAGCCACTAAATGCCACTCCCGGCCTTGCACTTTGGCGAAAAACAACACATTCGATGAGTTGTAACATATAAGTAGAATCACTTTGCAAACATCTCATAAAATGCACTCGATTACGATGACTACAGATATAGATATAGTATAGACCCCCAATGGGCTCTGAGTAGGGGTTCTGGTTATGTGTGTGCCTTATATTATCATGCGCCATAATTTCTGTTGTTTTTTCCGCAAAAGCTTTGGCTACGTTGAGTAGCACTCGAGTGCCATAATTACAAGTCACACTGCCGGGTGGGGCCTCTAGGGAACAAGGAGTACTGTAGAGGGGGGTAAGACCTTTGGGCGTGCATTGTTAATTAATTTGTTTGTGTCGAATGCAGCGACCGCAAGAGCAAGCAGATGCCAGGGGAACTGCCGCTACAAGCTGTGCAAATCCCTTACACACTGCTAATCTGATCTTTATTGCTTTTGCCATGAAAATGCATTTGGAATATGTTCTGCACGGAGAAAAATTAATATATAAATGGATTTCAATTGGATTATATTCAAATATCATGAAGGAAATGCCGTAATAAACATCTTAAAACTAGAATCTTATTTGACATAAAGACCATGTGTGACCATGCAACATAAAGTAATCTCACAAACAGGATAACTAAAAGGATAAGCATAAGGAAGTAAATATTATAGTTTATTCTCCGTGTAAAATGCATTAGCTTAGCCGTGTGTGGGCTGACGAAGAGCGTAGAGCGAAGAGCCTATTCCAGGCAATCTGGCTTATATGGCTGCCGCTGGCAGCTGCCGCAGTTGGGATTTATCCGTATTGTATATGGCTCTTTGATAGAAATAAGCGGCTGAGCCAAAGGCAAACAATGCACTCGCACTCGCACTCACATTCACGAACTTGAACTTGCATTTGAAATTCTATTTGGCCTGCGGTCTCCGTTGTTTTAGTTAGTTTTTCATTTCCATTTTGCAACTTAATAGTCGGCACACACAGGCGGTTGGGACCAGTTTTATTAGCATACCATCTAGTATAGCAAACCCCATGACGGGAATGGGATGGGATGGGATGATAGCTGGCTGGGCTAGGCTTAGATGTTTAGGAATTTCTGAGTAGGCTTAGATGACGCGCGTCCCAGTCGAAATCTACCGAGAAGATCGGCCCCTGGTTCAAGACCCCCGTTGATAAGAGGCCTTGCACCTGATCTGGGCCGATGCACCCGATAGTTATTTAATTCCGTAAAAATAGCCTGCGATCTTGGGTTCCTGTTCCCAGATTGTTTGCTTCGTTTGCATTCATTCCGCGTACGTCAATAGGCCCAAAATGCTGATTAATGAGTCGACGGGCCATAAAAATCATGGCGAACGCAATTGGTACGACTAATTCACGAGCAAAGCGCGTCGCCTTCAATTAGATTCAATTGAGAGCTGTCAATTAGAGGCGACTCTGGCGAGCGATAATTGAAATTTCGGCAGCACAAGAGTTAATTAACAGTAGGCGGAGACAGAACCGAATTGAGATCTGGCACCCCACCGCGAACTAGGTGAAACCGATACTAACTGCATCCATTTCCCTCCGATTTCAGTGCTTAAGGAGGAACCCGACGATCTGTCCCACCACCTGGCTTCCACCAATTGCATCCAGCTGGACGAGATGACGCCGTTCAGCGACATGCTGGTGGGCCTCATGGGCTCCTGCCTGCTGCCCGACGACATTAACTCCCTGGACTCGACCACCTGCTCCACAACGGCCAGTGGCCAGCACTATCAGAGTCCCAACAGCAGCAGCAACTCTGCCACCAGCAACAACAGCAGCAGTAGCAACAGCTATGCCAACAGTCCGCTCAGCCCGCTTACACCCACTCCCACGGCAACTGCCAGCAATCCCAGTCAGCAGCAGCAACACAACCAGCAGCAGCCACAGCAGCAGCAGCAGCATCAGCAGCAGCAGGCACATCACCCCCAGCACCACGACAATAGCAACAGCAGCAGCAACATCGATCCGTTGTTCAACTACCGCGAGGAGTCGAACGACACGAGCTGCTCCCAGCACCTGCACTCGCCCAGCATCACCTCAAAGGTGGGTTAATTGTTATCAATAAAGCCTCTAAACTCCATATTAATCTTATTTAATACCCTGACTAACATGTGTTTATCTTTTTTGTTACAGAGTCCCGAGGACAGCAGCCTGCCATCGTTGTGCAGCCCAAATTCGCTTACCCAGGAGGATGACTTCTCTTTCGTGGACTTTGGCATGCGTGCTCCCTACATCCCGATGGGCGATGATATGCCCCTGCTCACAGAGACGGATCTCATGTGGTGCCCACCTGAGGATCTACAGACCATGGTGCCCAAAGAGATCGACGCTATGCAGCAGCAGTTGCAGCAACTCCAGCAGCAACATCACCAGCAGTACGCTGGCAACAATGGCTACCAGCAGCAACAGCAGCCGCAGCAGTCGGGTGTCCACCAGCAGCAGCATTTCTCCAACTCCCTGTGCTCGTCGCCCGCCTCAACGGTCTCCTCATTGTCGCCATCGCCAGTGCAGCAGCAACATCAGCAGCAGGCGGCGGTCTTTACCAGCGATTCGAGCGAACTGGCAGCATTGCTGTGCGGATCCGGAAATGGAACCCTTTCTATTCTGGGAGGCAGTGGTGTAACTGTGGCGGAGGAGTGCAACGAGCGTCTCCAGCAGCAACATCAGCAGCAGCAGCAGGGCAGCAACGAGTTCCGCACTTTCCAGCAGTTGCAGCAGGAGCTGCAGTTGCAGGAGGAGCAACAGCAGCGTCAGCAGCAGCAACAACAGCAGCAGCAGCAGTTGCTGAGCCTCAGCATCGAGTGCAAAAAGGAGAAATACGAAGTGCAAATGGGCCCCAGCTTGTGTAATTCCATGGAGGAAGCATTTGAGAATGACTACAGCAAGGACTGTAAGTATCTTTGGGATGGGAAAAGGGGAAAGAAGTTAAAAACTTATAATTGTGCAGTTATTGACATAAAGGTGTAAATCAGGATTGCGTTATTTAAAAATCTTGATTAACTATGTTGTGGTATTTAGTAAACACATAATAGATAATTTTAAAAAATACGAGTACGAGTCATTAAAAATGAAATTAGATCATAGGGCAGATAGAACAGAAGTGGTTGAAAGTTTGATGTATAATTACTCAGTGGAAATTTTACGACAATTTTGTTTTTTAATAGAAAGAGACTTTTGATAGGTTTAATAGAGCTGAATAGATTGATTTACTGCCCCTGGGACTTTCCTCCCCCTTCCGGCTTTAAAAGTCTTCCACAATTTTGTCTCCTGCCTTTGGAGAGGCCTAATTTTATGGCACTTCCCGACTAAAAATACTCGGGTAAACTTGCTTTATTTTTTATGATATGCTGCCAACGCACACGCACACGCACGCACCCCAACGCCTACATGTAAAAATAGCGGCAAACATAAAGAAAATTTCTGAGTTTTTGGTTGCGTGTCGCGGAAGATGTCACTTGGTCGTGGGTTGGGTTGGTTTGAGTTTAGTTAGGGGGACTGCGGGTGAGCTAATTGATGTGGGTCCAAGTGTACTGCTCCACTCCAGTGGTTTGTAAGCGATTTGCGTAATTTTCACACATGGTCCTCTTACCTTTGACACATGTCACGGCACGAGGTCTGTGATTGATGCCTTAGGATCGGCGGAATAGATGACACCAGCCCCAGGCCCTGTCAATTGTATTGACTGCAAGTGCTGGGATATATGACAGGCAGTGAAAGGGGCGGGAATGTGTAGGTGGGCCCATTGACAGATGCCTCTAGGCCTTTATGAATTTTCCACTAGTTTGGTAGCCACCTTCAGCTAATCTCCGCTGATTTATGTCGCACACACCAGGCGAGAAAAAGCGAAACAAACTGTAGATACTGGCTACTTATTGTATAGATACAAAAACACTGACATACGGAGACAAAGGAAGGCAGAGAAACAGATACACATGTGTGTATAGAATTTATTTATTTATGTGCAGAATGTTTGCGGCAGCCAAATATTATTGTTTTAAATTAGCACCAATGTCATGGGCAAAGGAATTAATTTTGGCTGGCATTTGATTCAATAAATTTGAGGATTATACTGCAAATTTCTTGAAAATGTTTCTTATTTTCTTTCTTACCTTTAATTACATAATTAACGTTTATTGATTTGCTTTTTTTTTAGCCACAAATCTGGACTGCTGGGACCTGCTGCAGATGCACGTGGCTGAGGCGGCTCCTGTGAGCCCCACAGCCTCATCACCTGCTCCCTGCAAGGTGACAACCATCCAGTTGCTCCAGCAACAGCAGCAGTTGCAGCAGCAGCAACAGCAGCAGAGCATCATATTGAATGCCGTGCCATTGATTACCATTCAGAACAACAAGGGGTTAATGCAGCAGCAGGAGCAGCTGCAGCAGCCTCTTAAGTTGCTCAATGGAGCCAGCATTGCACCAGTGACCACCAAGGCCACCATTCGCCTGGTGGAGAGCAAGCCGCCCACGACACAGACGCGAGTGGGAAAGCTGAACCTCATCCCCCAGCAGCAGCAACACGGAAACAAGCGCCATCTGAACAGCGCGACAGGAGCAGGAAACCCTGTGGAGTCCAAGCGCCTGAAGAGCGGAACTCTCTGCCTGGACGTGCAGTCGCCGCAGCTCCTGCAGCAGCTGATCGGCAAGGATCAGGCACAGCAGCAGACCCAAGCGGCCAAGCGGGCGGGAAGCGAACGCTGGACACAGTCGACGGAGAGCAAGCAGCAGAAGCAGCAGCAGCAGTCCAACTCGGTGCTGAAGAACCTGCTGGTTAGCGGACGCGACGTAAGTGCCGGTTACTGCATTGTGCCCATGCGGCCAAAGAAGCAGCTGGCCAAGGTCTAGAGTCCCAAGACGGAGACCTTCACCCGCCTCTCAATTAGCTAATGGAAGCACTCACAGCCGGCTATGATTAACCCAAGGATTGTTAGGCTAAGCGCATGGACAAGCCCATTTCTACAATTTGTCTTTGTAAATGGATCGATTTTATATTGCTAAAACTAGAACTACGACTACCACTACATCAGCTAAATTGTAAACTGTAAACTGTAACCAACAAAGCAACCTCCTCCCGCTGCGAGAGGCCTAGTTTTAGTCCGTTTTTGTAGTCCCTTAGATATATAGCGGATAGCTCTAGTCTAGATGTGTAAGAGAGCTGCAGTTGCAGCTGCAGCGTGGACTTTAAAATTATAAATTTGTAGACTATTTAAAATAGTACTAACCGATCAGATCCGATCCGATGCGATGCAAACCAGAGCGATTGATCGACGAGGATCGATAATCTTAAGTTATAGCTTGGCGCGATTTGTTGATTTCTTTTTAAGTTGACCCTAAGCCAATAGCCGTAAGCCCAAACATGTTGTTATATCTTCTGTTCTGTTGAGCAAATTCTGTTGTACATACGAGGAGCGGTAGGATTATACGAGTAGTTATAGCGAGTGATCACAGCGCCATAGAAGAAGAGCATCACAGCGGATCGCAGACGCACACTCCGGACGTAGTTTAGAGATGTAGAGGAGGAGAGAAATGCGAATCAGAGAACGATTGCAATAAAATTGTAAACTATATAAATTCAAATACGGCAACTTTAAGTTTTTTACTGTGATAGCATTTGCTTTTGTTGTTTGAGTTACCGGCACATCAGGTTTACTTTCTAGACCTTTATCCCTATGATTTCTGTTAACTTATTCGAGCAATTTGTTAGATGTGTAAGCTTTGACTGATGAAGAAGCAGCAGCAGCCAGCGGCAGTGCAGAAATACGGATACGAAAGATTCAAAGACGGGACGCGTTTGTTTTCGAATTCATTTTTGGCCTTTTTGTTGTCGTCCATGACGGAGCACAAGCAAAACCCATGTAAATTGTCAAAATTTGTGAACGAAAAGTAGCAAAATTGAAAATTGAAATTCGAGCGCTGAAGGTACAAAAAAAGAGAAATGGAAATCCCTATAGGAAAGTTAATAGAAGAAGAAGCAACTTTAAGCTAGACAAATATGCACACTAATTCTAGTGAAAAGTCAAAACTAAACAAAACAAAACACAACACATATACATAGAGCAACTATTAGCAATTAAAGAACAATCCTCGTGCCGTAAGCGTTTTCTATCGCAGTGTAGATACGCCAACGCACACACACACACACACATATATAAATAGATATATACCTAGACTTAGTTGTATAGATATAGTGCGTATATAGAACAAACCTCGGGTCGCCACTGAAGCTTTAACCTGGCAGGAGCTTTTGATTCATATTAGTTATCGTTTTAATTTAGTTTGTAGTTCCTTTGTTTTGTTTTTATTAGCGTTAAATACACCTAAACGAAGGAAAAGTACATTTTCCCAAACGAAAGAAAAACCAAAAAACATTATCTAACGCTGTGTTTGTTTTGATTACCTTATGATTTTCCTGTCTTTGCCCGTGGCCCTTGAATATTTAAAAACCCTTATTGATTTTTCATCGTGTACTGACCTACATAAGTGAAGTGGGTGGTGGTGCAGGGCTTGTGAGTGTGCGTTATAGCCCAACCAATTTCTCATTGTGTCGCTTGCCAGCTTAATTAACTTTCTGGGACTCCTGCTATGGTGCGTGTCTGACGCACATCGATGGCAATACGAATCCGAAATCATAAATATATCCAGCTGGCAAACATATAGCTGGATAAGGCAAACAAATTTACACGCAACTAACCCCTCGTTCGTTGGGAATTTAAAATGCCAAGACTCCCACTATTGACACTGCTTTAGTCAGGCCATTGAATTGGGATTTGAGCCTTCTCCAAAGGGCCTTCTTCCCACAGCCCACATTCCACATCCATATCCCACATCCATTGACATTCTGATAAGACCCGGAGGCAGCGCGTGCCGCATTCTAGCTTGAGTTGGAGCTTCCCATTCGTATTGATTTTGCACCTCCAACTTGGGAAACTCAACTCCCAAAAAAAAAACCACCCATCCGGGTCTATCCTTTGCCTGCTTTATTTTCCTTTCCGGTGCGCACAGCTGACGCTCTTTTCTCTCGGCCAACTTTCACTCTCACTTTGACTTTCACTTTTCGTTTGGTCTCTCTCTTTTCCTTCTCATTTGTTTCCCGGTACGTGTTTCTTATGTACTCCGGGTTTGGGGTGACTACTCGGCTGGTTTTATGGCCTTCACGAGCTTCCCACTCTGGACGACATTTTGCGACACGGCTGGCACTTTTCCGTAGTCCCTGCATTAATGAATCGCCCGGCTCCGTAATTGGCTGCAGCTTCTCCGGAATGGAGGGCCCAATTTGCATTATGCTCGGGCGACACATGTGTGTACGTGGCCAAATATTTGCTGCCTACTTGGGTTCTACGTCCTACGCCTCGTTTACTTTATTTACTTTGTTACTGCTTCTGTTTCTTTTGTGTTTGTCCAGGAAGAAGCTTCTCGGGTAAAATAGAACAATTCATAGGAGCAATTGCCAGATAGATCAGATCGTAACCGCATCTACCTCGTGTGGCAAAATCGAATAACTGAAACTGAAACCGAAACTACCTCCGGATCAGCCATCAAAATAGTAACCTCAACGAAACGAAGGCCAAAACACAAAGATAAACCCAGGCGCCCTACTAGAAAATTTTACTGTTAGCAAAATGACAAGCAATCCTCGAGATATAACTAGACAAATACCAGAGACAACCTAGCATATATATTCCTCTCGATAATCATTTAGTCAGAGCTCCAAGGGGGGACTTGAGAATATTTGAATAATTATTATAGCCCGAAAAGACTGCGAGCCGAAAACTCTGAAAAAATTATATACACATAGCGCGGAACTTATACATAGATCTAAGCAGGGATGTAAATAAGGATACATAGAACGAGGCAAACACCAGAAAAGCTAGTAAGCTAGGACAACACTCAAAATTAATCGATGTGGCTTTAACTAAACTTAAACTATAGGTCTCCAAGCATGGGGAGCAACCAGTAATCTGCCTAGTATTTAGCTATATCGAGATAGTATTAACGAACCCCCCCCCCCAGCAAGTCAAATTCGAATCGACTAACGATAACAATAACAATAACGACTTGCTAGTAGAGACGATCATCACGGATCCCAAATCATCACATTTAGTTAAAATTTTCGCGTTACGTATGACAGAGAGAGGGGAAGGAAAACGGAGGGAGGGAATCGAATGGGGAAGATGGGTAGCTTTATCGCGACGGAGTGCAAAATCGGGAACGAGAATCGAACAGAAAGTACATACAATACCACAAATATACCACATATACCTCAGTACATGCATAAGTACGATCGTGTAGGCCGTCGGGGGACATCCCCTTCGGCGCTCACTTACATACATACCTCGTGTATACATATAACATTAACTAAAATATACATACATATACCTATCCTAAAGCGTATGCCTATTCCGACTTTTGATAGTTCAATACACCTTAGTGAATGTTGTGTGCGACCCTTTGATAACGAGCGTTTTTTACTACCTCCAATTCTTGTTGTGTGTGTCTCGCACTTATAGCAAAGAATTAACTAGACCCCAAAACCAAACCTAAGCCTAATCTTAAACCCAAAACTAAACCTTAAACTAAACTAAATTAAAGCTAAAACATCTCTAGAGCAAGTAAATTAAAGTAAACTAAACTAAATGTTGTGTAATTTTTATAGCCTACTTATGTGCGTCGAATACCTCGAAGAAAAAGCTTCAGTAAAGTAACGAAAAGTAAAGTAAATTTAGTGAAATTTTGTGAGTCACCTCAACACACACAGCCTCCCCCTAAAATACAGATTTATTGTGAAACTTTATTAGCTGTAATTTCGGGCTAGCAAATGAAGAGAGACACGCGAGCATAAGGCCACCTAATGCTACACATACACCGCCCTTGACATATCCGGTTGCTGTAGCTCTCCTCTTTTTGGCCAACTCATCATAACTCAAAGAAGAAGTCAAGGTGACAGGCACTTTGTGTGCGTTGCAATTGATTTGGCGGCTGGCTGATTTTGATTAATGCCCATAACCACCAGGATTGAGAGTCATCTGAGGAGCTCACTCACCCACCCACCCAGCAGTCAATTTGAAGTTCTCACTCTCGTTTTTGCCTTGATTAATTGTGCGAGCATTATGCAAAATTATATTATGATTGGCCTGAGATCAACAGGTGGCACAGTTGTATCTACGAGTGTAACCTCAGAGTGGAGACCTCGGCCCCGGGACTCATTTGTCAAAGTGGCAAGCAAATGAAGAGTCATTTTCATGGGGCATTACTTTTATTTGCCATGCCAACAAATCTCTAGAACCTTTCGGTTAATTTGCAACAATTACTCGTGTTTGTCGGCAGACTAAGCTGCTTATGTGAGACCCAAAAACTGGAACCCCTTTCCCACACGAACTCCACACACACACAACACA
This sequence comes from Drosophila oshimai, assembly GCA_018150695.1. Taxonomy (NCBI): domain Eukaryota; kingdom Metazoa; phylum Arthropoda; class Insecta; order Diptera; family Drosophilidae; genus Drosophila; species Drosophila oshimai. The sequence continues at coordinate 104,590 of JAECWM010000058.1, read as the reverse complement.
ACACCGAGAATACCTCCAGTCCCACAAGATGTTAGCGTAATTTGGAAGCGTAGAGCGAAACTAGCCTTCAATTAGACTCGAATAAGGCAAAACTAGTGTGTAAACGCCGCAAAGTATGCAATATTATACATATATACACCTATATACATATAAATATATATATACAAGATGTCAAGCAACTTATACATATACAAATCAAGCGAATGTAGTACGATACGATATGGCATATGATATGATATCTGGATTATAAAGTATTTTAATAAACTTTTAATAAATATTTTAGTAAATCCAATAAAAACAATAAAGCCGATCCCCAGCGAATCAACTGATGCAGCAGATAAGAGGAAAACGTCTCGGAGAAAAGCAGTGGGAAATTGTGTTTTTCTTTTGGTAATATATATATATATGAGGAGGAGGTGGCTGTTTTCAACTTTTCCCCTCGATTTATGTGCATACATTGGGCCCTCGAGCATATTTGTATTGACAGGACAGGACAGGGCCCGTCTGGGCCTGGGAATTGATTAATCTCCATTCAGCATTGTATTTGCCTGCTCTGCTCCACTGACTGGCAATTTATTAAAATCTTTTGATTGGAATAAATGATGCTGCCAGCTAATCAAGTTGCCCAAACTTGTCCTGTCCCTGGAATTGAATTCCTCATTGTCTTGTGCCTTCGAGACAAAACACTTAAGTATGCCGAGCACATCTAAACACACGGATAACTTTCTCTGTTATCTTGAGATTTTCTTTTTTTTCGTTTCACTTTCCGTTTCAAATTTAAATCTTTCGCTTCGTTTGCCTGTAAATAAATGACGAATTTTCGTCACACACGAGCGCTGTGACGAAATTAAATTCCGCACAACCTCACCTTGAAAATATTTCTAGCGACAATTGCATTACGTATACGCCGCCTTGCCCCAAAATGGCTGCATGAGTTATTCAAGTTTATTGGTTATTGATTTTGGGCCCCAGTTTTCAATTTCAATTTCACCTCGTTACGCAAGGAGGGCAATCCTTTCGAGCGTATTCCCAGAAGTCGTCCAAGGAGCCGAATTACGCAATGAGAGTCTCGAGTTGAGTTCAATTTTTACTGTAGTCCTTGAGTACATTTGCTGCCTACTTTTCCTTTTTATTATGCGGTGACAGCAGATTTTTCTGCACAAACTTGGTGGCAAAGTGAAAGCAAAGTTTCGCGTTAATTGCTTTTGTTTTTCTATTGGACTTTCGTGTGGGCCATGGGCGTGGCACGCAGCGAGGCGTCGATGAAATGCGATGCCATAAAAAGGAAAAAATCCAATTAGACGGCTTTAAACGCGCGGCCCTGCAAAGCCAACTCAGCAAAACACTGAGGAAATCCGCCATAAAGTCGAAGCAAAGCTGCTGCTGCTTCTGCTGCTGGCTAAGACATCAAAGTGAAGGAGCTGGAGGAGGACTGCCAATTATTGTAATGCTTTGGCATTTCCGGAAGACCTTTACAGGGACAATGGCGTCTTTATCTAATAGTTTCGCCTTTTGCGTGGCAGCCAATTGTCTTTAATAATTTATTAGAGCATATTAGAGTCCTGGCAGGCACGGCACTCAATATATCAAACAATAAACCTATTACATGGCCCCTACATTTCCCATCGATGTCCTGAGGGGCAGTGCGCGTGCCATCGGATCTTTCGTTACGCATACGCCCTGTCAGCCGGGGACAGGGAAAAATGTCTCCCCATCGCCCAAAGGAGCCTGCTATTTCTGGGACAGATGTTGTGGCTCCAACTTTCACTTTCTTTGTCCTTCGGTTTGTTTGCCCATCGCTCAACTTACAGCACTTTCGCTTTCGGTCCGTAATTGCTGCAATTAGCACTAGCTGCAGTCGAAGACTACAAATACGCGATGAAAGCATGGTAAATAAGTGGGCATGGGGTGCGGTTCAATGGACTGCACTTGAACCCTTGAATCATCACAGCCGTCGGGGTTAATTTTTGACAATTTTATCTTCGTCATCGGCCAATCGGTCAATTGGTTGACAAAGTCTGCAGAGAAAGAAAAATCTAGGTTGTTGTTCTTTTTAAATACTTTAATTCAGTGAACAGCAATATCTGCTATTAATATTCCACTGCTATGATTAATGAAAATGTGGAATCGATATCTATATGTTTCTTTCTCTGTAAGAGGAATGCAGGCAGTCACCGAAACTGATATATTCCCCACTTCCTGTCTGTCTGACTGGCAGGAATGGAAATGGGAACGGACTAGCAGCTCTTAGAGCGAAAGTGAGGGCGTTCTTTGTGTCAATCCAAAATCCAAAGCATAATAATGTCCCGCCGCTGGATTCTGTTTCAACGCGAGCAGCAGGACCCATTCCCAACCATCATTAAAATATGATTTATTGCGGGCTCCACCCCACTGCCCACATTCGTTTGGACTTTCCCGCTTGGCTTTTCACTGCTTGAGAGCTTCCTGCTGTTGCCCGCTATCCGGGGGCTTTTCCACGGGGACTAGGGCTTGAGCCTGTGTCTACGGTGACTTTAAACATCTTTATGACTCCGACTTAGCCCAGTTTTTCCGCTCGATTTTCATTTTGCTGTCAAGGTATCAAAGTCTCCCTACAGGTCCCATTGAGTTAATAGCCGGCATTTGCATAGGAATTGGCATGGAACACAGGGTACTCTAGGGAGTAAGTTGCTGGGGGACTCGGGGAGTAATTATGCTGCAAATTGGTTAATTTAATTTAATTCACGCACAGATTGCGCTACTTAAGATGTAATTGTAATTTCAATTGTAAGCTATTAGTTATGAATACCAATAAGTTAAGATTAAGTGAGGCAAATAAGAAGAAAATCGATCCATTTACCAAAACATATTTGTAATAATAAACACTTGTTAATTTTGTACAATCTTGTGAGCTGTGGTGTGCTTTCTACACTGAAAGAAACTTTGATATTTTTATGATTATAATCAAAAATAATGAAAAATTATTATTAACCTTGAACTAATTTATTTTTTTGTTATTTCTTCCCTTTTCTCTGCCCCCAAAAAACAGGCTAACGAAACCGAACCAATGATGATCGATGATGACAACTCCCTGGAACAGTCAACCACTTTGGGCAAATATGGTTTGCCCCTGCATTGTCACACCTCTACGTCGGCGGTGCTGCGTGACTATCACCACAATCCGCTGATTAGCGGCACCAACTTCCAGCTGTCTCCGGTCTTTGGAGGCTCAGATGCTGGAGGGGTTGATTGCGACACCGTTTCGGTGACTTCCTTGGATGATTCAGTGCCACCGGGCTTGACAGCTTGCGACACGGATGCTTCCAGCGACAGTGGCATCGATGAGAACAGCCTGGTGGATGGGTCGTCCAGATCACCACGTAAGAGGATCGTCAGTGAGCAGGCTGAGACTGCACCACCACCACCGTTACTGGATTTGGTGCCTCCAGTAATCCAGCCATCAGGAGAAGAGGAGCTGGAGGGATGCGGAACCTGCAGCAATGCCCCCAGCAGGAAGTCCTCCATTTCCTTCCTGGACAGCAGCAATCCCCTACTCCACACACCGGCTATGATGGACCTGTGCAACGATGACTACATCATGGGCGAGGGCGGCTTTGAGTTCAGCGAGAACCAGTTGGAGCAGGTCCTGGGATGGCCAGAAATCGCCTAGGACGATTAGCTTTGCATGCACTGCATTTGAAAAGAGCGCATTTTTGGGCGGAATAGGAGAAAACATTGAAATTAAACTGAGAATCAAAGAGGAAGTTAACCAAAAGATTAATTTTGAGCCTTGCGCGAAAGTAAATTCCCGCACAACCAACCTGACAACATTCATCACCCCCCGACCGAACACACTTGACCCCTGACCCAAGCTAACCGACACATTTACAAACAGGAAGGGTTAATCACACTTGAATAGTTTTGTAGCCATGTTAACTGCCCAGAACAGATGAATATACACGTATGTAATTTAGTCTTAATGTTTTTCTATACGCAGACCATTTACACTAGAAAGGATGAGGAGCAAAATAGAGGAGGAGTACCAGTCGAAAAGTAACGATTAACTAATAATATACGTAAAAAAAAATATCTTGGAAAAAAATGTTCATAGTTTTTTGCTAGAAGGCTCAAACAAGTTTTTTGGTGATGGTTGTATTCTGTTTTATCACTTTCAAGCGGAAATGCTGTGACGAAAAAAAAAAAACTTTTTGAACATGTTTTACAATAAATACAAAAAATAAAAAGTAAAAAAAAAATATAATATAAATTTACAAATTCCTAATTTAAGTCATTAATTTCAATGTTTTCAAATGCTACAACAAAAGTTTGTAGTGGTTATAATATTTTAAGTATAATCAACTAAGTAAATGTTTACCGGATTCACTTGATCTTAACTTCAGGCTATACTTTGTGCATTTCTATCAAATAACTTTGTGTCAATCACTTTCAATTAATTTCTTGATTTTTTTCTTCGTTGATTACCGATTCTTTATGTACATTAGTTTTAATTCTGTTTAAGGCGCATCATACAAAACAAACTGTTTGCTTGCTTTAATTCAAATTCAATCAATGTTCAATGTTTTAAACTTGTTTTTAATATATATTGGCAAATAAATATAAATATCATTTCGATGAAAGTTGCATGCAGAAATTTTGTGATTTTTATGGGAGGAGAATCGTGGCTTTTTTCTACAGGTTTCACCGAGAGTAGAGAAATGATATTTAAAAAATCAAAATTAATTCGCCGTGTTAGGTAAATTCGCTTACACCACTTACCCGAGACACAAACCATGTGTAAAATTCATTTAACTTATTTACACTTGTGTGTAAAAACGTAAGTAAAAGTAAGTATAAGAAAATATTCAATCGTTCAAAGATTTAAGCATTGCAACTAAAAACCCTTCCTCAGATCAGTAATCTTAATTTATTATTTTAAAAAGATAACATTTATAGGCCATTTCAGCTGTGTAGCTTAATTATTTCTTTCCTTAGTAAGCAAACTCATTCAGAAACAAAATGTTGTTAAAAGCTTAAAATAAAAGTGATATCAATTATAAATTTATTAAGTTGAAGACTATTTAAACTGCACATTATTGCGCAACAGTTCCAGGATTTGGTCCTCTGGAGCCGTCCACTTGCATTGTGGATACTTGATGCTGCAGTGTTCAGGCGAAGTACCCTTGCCGGCTTCGATGGCCTCTCGGAAAGCGGATTGCTCCAGCCAGGCCAACAGCCAAGACCAGTTGGTGGCTCCATCCAGTAGATGCTCCATGTCCGAGGCCTGACCTTTGAGGACATTTTCTTTAGCTCTATTCGTTAATGTGCAAATAGATTTGAGCACGCAGACGGACAGATCCACGTCGTTCTTGAGAAACGTTCGCTCAATGGTACCCAAAATACTGGGAAGACTTGTAGCTAGGAACAGAAAAACAGGCTTAAAATAATCGACAGAAAGTTTTAAGATTTATAGTTTTAAGATCAAAATTACGTATATAACCTAAGAATATTTTAGAGGTTTTTGTTTTCTTTAATAAGTAGTTTTGTATTTATTTTTTTACCATTTTTATGCAACGTACCCACACGGTCTCCAGTTTCATTGCGGTAGATCAGCTTAAAGTTGTCAAAGATCCCAGGAAAGCTTAAATTCTCATTTAACAGACTTCGTGAGGTGGCATTGACAGCACTAGGTTCTGATGCAGAGGACGAAGGCTCCTCCTCTGAAGTTTTGGGCCTGGAGGAATTTCCAAGATTAGGCCGAGGATCGTCTCCGGTAATGGCCTCCAATCCCATGCTCCGGATGAGGTGGCCCACAAGGACTCCACCTACTACCACAAGTCCGCAGCTAACTACTGCCGCAGAGTTCACTATTACTAGCGGCTACGATGGGAGACAATTTGAAATTTAAATGTGTCTTAAGAAGGTATTTAAACAATAACCGAAAACAAAACCTTTTCCAACATAATCACTTTTTAATCACTTTAAAAAAAATCTAAATTGTAAGTCCATTTGCAGCATTAAAATCACTTTCTCATAAACATCACAGCTTTGCACATACCTTTGGTGGAGCGTTGCGCTTTCGCTTGACAGGAACCTCCAGAAAGGGCACCAGATAATCCAGACCCATCGCGATGTTTTTACCCACTGCATCGAAGGAAATGAGCTTGAATCCCTGGCCAGGATGTGGCCTTGATTGTTGCTGCCTCGGTAGTTTAACTGATCCCTGCTGCTCCTCCTGTTCCACCTCACTGCTGGAGGCCCAAATGACGGCACAACTGGCCAGGAGAGCACAGCTCAGGTACAATAGCTTCATTTTTCCGCTGACAGATCCGTCTGGGTGGGTGGTTGCCGAACATTTGAATTAATTTCCCAGACGGTGTCACCAGCAGACTTTTAATCCACCAAAAATGCTCTGCTTCGATGGGTTACCAGTGCACTGAAAAAAATGTATTGTCAACATTCTAATGCGAGTAAAATAGTAATATATTATTTTTAAATTATATACAAAATGTTGTATGCGTTTAATGAAGAATATTATTGTAGTTTTCATTTAAATTCTTGTTGTTAAAAACATGTATATCAAAATTTCTTTCAGTGTAGCTGGGCGCATGATAACCGCTTGGCTGCCTTTTGGCTTTTTGTCTCAAACAAATGTTACAAATTGGTGAGTGTGACATAACCGGCACGCAGGTGAGAAAACGATTAGCCAGAGGAAGTGTCGGCCCAGATGAAAGCAGCTACCTTCTCTAATTGGCAGAGAAATAGCTAAAATTAATCTAATTTACCGGCATTTCCATTACATAAGAAAACATTCGTTTAAGGAAACATTGTTGTTATAATTACGGAGACTTTTATTAAAACGAAAAGGAACACATAAGAATGTAAATATTTATATTTAAAGGCTAAGAAAAGTTTATTTGTAGTCTTAATCTCATGATATAAGGTTAACTTAATTTAACTTTAATTTAAAGCTTAAAAAAAAGTAACTTGTAAAGTACTTTGCATCTTTTTCAACCATTAAAGAACTTTAGAACTTGTGGCACACCTCCTGACTTCCATTTTAAATTATTGGACCATCGACATCTGCGATATGTGTGGTTGCAACTACGACTGCTCCTCGCAGATTGGACTGCATGGTAAACTGCAGTTCCATCAATAAAAGAATGCAGCCAGGGGGAACTGGAAGTAGGTAAAATAAATGTAACAAAGAGAATTTAAATGTATTTTAATTTTCTATTTCAAAATTAGTTGTTGAAGACTAAAATCATAATTTCATACCTGGTCAACACATTTAGGACCCGCGCATATCCGGAAGACAGGTTTCGCTGCAGGTACTGGCAGATCATCCGTTGTACACAGACGGACATGTCGATGTTGTGCTCCTCCAGCTGAGATTCCACTACATCAGTTAGCCGGCGCACTGTTACAGAATATGTATGTTAGATCCAGTTTGAGAATTTTTATTTAAATACTTACTGCCTCGATCTGGATCAGATTTATAGCCGTATCCATTACCCAATGAGGTGATTACTAAGGGGGCTATAAGAAGTCGAACTACCGCTGCGATCACCGCTCCAGCAGCCACCACAACTGCTGTGTTTAAAATAGCTCCTGTTCGCAGATTAAGAATGTTCTGGACAGCATCACGGGCCAGGTTCATGCTCCTCTTCACAGGCACTTTGAGGAACGGCACAATGAACTCCAGTTCCACACTGACATCCTCACCGCTGGCATGGAAGTGGAAGCCACGACCCTCGCGTTCTAATGCATGAACTTGGTCTCCTTGTAAGTCAAATTCCAGATCCATTCGCTCACTTTGCTGGCGAGGCTCGAAGTCGCGGAATCGAAGCATTCTGGTGTTACTGGCATTGCCGTAAAAATCGCCGTAGCTGAGATCACTCCCATCCACGCTTTCTCCAAAGTAACCCAAAGATGGAAATAGGGCCATTACACCCAGCAAGTACAAAATTCGCACCAAGCACATGTTGTCACCGGAGCGGTTGGAAATCGTCTGAGCGACTCCCACAAACTCGAGGCACGAAGTCGGGGAATTACATGCCCCACGCTCCGGCAATCAAGAAATGATATTCATTTAGTCAGAAACTAAAGTGTAAGACGGAGGCGCGACTTTAACGCTTCGTGAGCTGCGAATTTGGGAACCCGGGATGGGATGGAATGGGGGATGGGCAACGATTGATTGAATAACGATAACTGATTCGCAAAAAGATAAGGACACAAAACATGCCAACTTAAAGAAGTGATTCAACAAATTTGAATCAACGCAGATGGTGCTTCTGATGGAGCAGGTGCAACAGTCCGCAACGAAAGCGACACGCAGAGAAATAAATGTCTTTTTGAATTTTTAAATAATCTGTATCTTCAAAATTAATATGTAAATTAAGGCTTAAGAAATGAATAAGATATCTATATAGTTAGGGTTTTAATTATCTTTGTGACCAATCTGAAATTTGAGTGTAAGCCGCTGAGTTTTTTTCTTGTGCACTGGGAATCTAAGGTAAACTCGCCTTATTAGAAAGACATTTGTGGTCGACTATGGAGCGTAAAATTTGCATATGCCGCCAAGTGAACTCGCTTATGGGCTGCAGTTATGTCATCCAAAGTGCGACAAAGGTTAGATAAACAAAACGGGATTGAGCAAGGGCCCCATGGGAAGTATTTAAGACTTCCTTGGTTCCTCATTGCTCTATCAATTTTAGACTGTAAGTATGTTAAAGTGTTAAGGTTAGATAAACAAAACGGTGTTGGAGTGAAGACCGCAAAGGTATTATTAGGGTTAGGGTTAGAAAAACAAAGATATGATCTATGGAGTATTCACTTAGTGTTATTTGAGGTTAAAATACGAGTATGTTAAGGTTATATAAACAAACAAGCTTTTAAATATTAGCAAAGTAACTGCAAAAATATGATTAGAGGTTTCAATTCAAAAATACTACTTTCAACGCTGCTAAAGTATTATCAAGTGTTATTAAAAGGTAAAAAACCAGGAATTGAGAAACTTTATGTGTAAGTTGATAGTGTAAGTGTTAACCTTAAATGGGACGGGTTGTGCTGCCTTATTGAATGTTAACGAAAACGACAATCCAAGAAAAAAGCAAAATCTTAGTTTCCCTATTTATTAAGACTTTTAATTTTAGGCGGTTGACTGTATTCGGAACATTGGTGGGCAGTCTAAAATCTTATGTGGATGGGGATGTGGATATAAAAGCGACCCGTTTTAATACATTCAGCTGTTATAGCTGTCCGAGGAGTGGGGACCGATGGTGGGATCAAACCGAACCATTTTTTTCGTCCTCCTTTTAACCCGTCGCCGCTGCCGCTCCTTGATCATTTCCAGGGCCCAAGGCTCCTGACGCTGTGGAGCGGAGGGCGAAAAGGCGGCCTGGTCAAGAAGCCTCATGTGGTCACCACTCAGCGGGAGCTCAGAGTCCGTGGAGTAGTTCGGAGGACTGTGAACAGGCGTCCACTTGTGTGTTTGAACGGAGGTGCTGTTGACTTTGCTGTAAATAGAGGAGTCCTGGTACTCCCGACCGGCGAAACCACCAGCCACGCGGCCCGGCTCCACCTTCTTCTTCTTCGTCTTCTTGGGTATGTTCCTCATCTTCGGAGGCTTGGGCTCCACCTGAATGACACCCTTGCCATAGATCCAGTTGAAGGGCTTCTGCCGCTCGCCCATCACACAGCTCTCGTACTGAACCGTGGCATCGGGCATGTGGGGATAGAGGCTGGGGTTGGTCCAGTCGCTCTCGTCGTACTGCGTCTGCGAGTGCTTCACGTGCGAGGTCTTCAAGCGCTCCGGATGCATTAAACCCGCCGGTGGCGTGACCCCGAAGTCGAACTCTGCCTCGCTGTCGGATGTGTCCGATAGCACCAGATCACATTCGCAGGGATTAATCTGACGACGTTTGCACTCCTGACGGACCTGGTAGACCAGCCGCTTCTTGTCTATGAAACTGCGGCAGTGGCACTGCATCACCGGCTGGTGGCAAGAGCACCTGCTAAATCCCATGCCCTTGAGACAGCGCTTCATTTCACGCAGCTCCTTGAGCAGCGGGTTCTTGACGATCTTAAACTGCACGGGCTTCATGTTCACGTAGGGATTGGCGGAGCGTGCCAGTGTGCTGGCATCTTTAAGTGGCCGCAGGGTGATGGTGTACACGTCGTTCTTCTTCTCTATGTGGAGCGTGGGCACCTGGACCAAGTCCTCTGCCTTCTCACAAGGCGGAGACTTTGGTGGCTTCTTGTGGTTGTAGAAGGACATGTACTTGGACACAGGTATGGTGTCCACGGGAAAGTCCTTGAGGAAGTATCGCATTAGACCGCGTATGGAGCGACGTATGGCTCCAGGACGCCAACCCGGCTTGGAGGCCAGTGGATGGGCTGTCCACAACCAGCCCATGTGGCTGGGCACCTTCGTTTCTTCTTCTCTGCAATCCGGTGTCAGTCGTGGTCTATCCCTCGGTCGATACAGGGAGTAGAACCTGGACTTGTAGGGACGCTTGCTCTTCATGCGACGCTTCTTTCGCTTTTTAGGGACATCACAGCCATCCTCGGGCTCAACAGGTATTCCATCTTGTTTCCTTTCTGGAGATTGCCTACGACTTCTTTTGTTCTTTTGGGATTTGGCCAGGTTACAGGCCTCCGTGCATATGTCCTGAATCCTCTGGTTCTCGTCGGTAGTTTTAACACTGAATAAATCCCTTAGCTCAGCGAAAACCTTGACCAAGTCCTGCGGCTTCGGCTCGCCCTCTTGAGGCAGCAATGGCGCTGATTTTTCTTTCACCGATTGGTTAGCCTTAATTCTTGAGGATTTGTGGAAGCTGCGCTTCAGCAACTGGTAATCCCGCACTATGGTCTCAAAGTCCTCTGAAGTCCTTCCAGGATCTCCACGCTGTCCGTCCACCGAACATCCCTCCACCGATCCCATGTCAAAGCTAAGCTCCTCCACCGGGTTATCGAGGTGGTCTAAAAGGATCTTTTGTGCCGTGGCTTCCTCGTCATAAGGTCGTTCCTTAAACTCCGGTATTGGTTTGTAGCCACAGCCGGGACAGGCGGCCACTTTGGGTAACCAAGAGATGTCCTCGCCGCACAGTTGGCAGGAACCGATGGTGCTGAAGTGCATCTGTCGCAGCTTGGGTGATGAAAACTTTTGGCACAGCCGGTTGGTGGACCCCTCACCCAGAATGTTCCTTTGACAAGTGGAGAACTGGGTGGAGGGTCCTGCTGGTGGTTCAAAGGTCACGCAGCAGTCGTCTGTATTTGGACAGGTGTAAACGGGATAGGGTCCTGCCATGTCCACTAGCCGAGGGGTGGGGTTCTAAAAAATAAGGTAACAGATAAAAGACACTGAAAATCAGGGACTATGATTAGCTTTCCTACTTCACATCCCTTGAAATCCAGGCCTGTATCTCCTTCTGGACAGCTGCGGGACGTTAACTCCGTCGTCTCGTCCATGTCGCTGGGCATGAAGCCCATGCAGGGATCAATGGAGAAGGAGGAGTAGTTGCTACCCGACATAAAAGAGACGTCCTGCGGGTCCACGTGGCTGTCCAAGCTGCTGATTGTCTCCGTAGAGCAACATCCCTGCTCCTGGCCGCCCACCAAACGTCCGTCCGCAACTCTATTGGGGTTCAGGTGCTATCGCATTCAGGCGGCTCGAGGATCAAGCCCATCGCTACTTACTCTTTGATGGTCTGGCAGCGCATCAGCATGGAGAAGCGGATGCTGAGCAGGCCCACAGTGCAGCCTTTGCAGGTGAGTTCCACGTTGGCATCGTGCACGACCTCGGTCACCTCGTTGACCATCCGGTTGACCACTGCTGCTGGCGGAAAATAGCAACCGCGAGCTGAAGGGGATTAAAGAATTGAGGTAAGTCTAGTATCTAAAGTACCCCCTTGAATACACTTACCGATCTCCTTGCCCATATAAATGACTGCTATGCTAATGCCCTCGGCGAGCTGCCTCTGCAGGCATTCTGCCTCCATCTGAAAGGTCTTGGCAGGCTCAGCGGGCAGGCAGTTCACGTTGATGCGGCTGACGTCCAGGCTGATCTTGCAGCCGCGGCACACGTTGGCCCTGATTTGGAGTCGGTCCTGGCACTCGAAATCCCTGCCGGGCATGTTGAGCTTCTGGACGATGAGGTTGGCGGCAAAGCAGCGTATGTTGTCCTTGTTGCGCTTGCCCTTCTTTCCGGGACCCGGACAATTGGGCTTGTAGGCCTCCGGAGGCGGAGAGGAGGAGCAGCAGCAGAATTCCTTCTTTTTCTTCTTCGACTTGTCCTTGGACGTCTCCAGTTTGTTGCTTTTCCCTTTATAGGTGGAGCAGTGCATGTAGTCATCCTTTTTGCTAACCAACCGCGTGCTGATCAATCCGCGGTGCTTGTAGTAGCTATCCCAGTCCATCAATTCCTCCACCGGCTTCTCCTTTTTTTCCGTTTCTGCAGGCTTGGTATCCGCCTCCGGCCTGGTCTCTACCATCTCCATCTTGACCGGCAACCAGCTGAAACCGGGTCGTCCACGAACCAAAAAAATTTCCTTGCACAAATAATTTATAAAAGCACACAAACAATGCCACGAGAATTCACATAAATGTTAACAATTTAAATGGGGCTTGGGCCTGAAGCGATCGACCTGAACTACCAATAGAGAATGACATGGGTCTGGCAAATCAGTCCAGAGAATCAAGACGAAGCAAAACCCACGGCATCCTAGGGTTGTTTTATTTTAACCATTTATTAAATGGATTATTTTAGTTATTGTAAACAAGTTAAACATGCAATTGACAGGTTATAAAAGTTAGATAATTTTAATAAATTTAGTAATAATAAACAAGCTATTAAAATACGCTGTTTAAACCAGTAGAGACATGTAACTTCATCCAAATATAAAATGTTTAACTTTGTTGTTTTCGTAAAGTCACCCTTATTCGACTGACACCCAAACTTGACACATTTATTTTTGACCCAAAATTTTTTTTTTTAAATGAGACTTTTGGAATAAAATGTTATCGACCGTCATCTGCTTAAAAGTGATGAGGATTAAAATAATATTTAAAACAGTTCGTCTTTGGTCTGTTGGTGTTGTTTTAGCCAAGTTACAATTCAAGCACCGGTCAATAAAACTTGTTTTGAGTTTTAAAATAATTTTTGTTCAAAACCGTTTCTTTGGTTTATTTTTGAGACTTTATTTGGAAAGCCAAGCCGTCATCCCACATAAGAAGATTTTATATTTTATTCACAATTGAAAGATTTAAATGCGTCCCGAGGAGCTAGCCGCTTGCCAAGGTCTGTTCAGCGGAGTGGGATCAAAACGGCGTGGATCGTCGAAGCCACCGGTACTGCGGAACGGCAGCTTCTTGCGAGGCTTTTTCTTAATTGGATTTCGCAACAGGGGCTTCGGTGGCTTCGCGTGGACATTGCCCTTTCCGAACAACCAGGGAAACACCTTCTTGCGTTCGCCCATCACACAGCCACCATATTGGGCCAACATGTTGGCCGGATGGGGATACAAGGTGGGTGCAACCCAGTCATGATCCACGTACTGGGTCTCCGCATGCGCCCTGTCAGGTTTCCGGACGCGATCCGGCTTTATAACCCCCGCAGGTGGGGTGACCCCGAACTCGTACTCCCGATCACTATCGTCATCCTCGCTGTTCGGGGAGTACACGAAGGTATCGGAGTTATTTGGCCATCCGCGCTGGCGACACTGGGTCTCCACCTCGTACTGGATGAGCTTCTTGTCGACGTGACTCCGGCAGAAGCAGCTGGCCACAGGTCTTCGACAGGTGCACGGTGCGAATCCCTTTTCCTGCAGGGTCACTCTCATCTGGCGGAGGGCCGCCGCCATCGGATCTTTGGTAATCCGGAAGACCACTGGTTTCATGTTTGCATAGGGATTTGCACAGGCAGCTAGGGACTTGGGGTCCTTCAAAGGACGCAGTGTGATGATGTACTCATCACCCTTGCGACTAATGTGGAGCGTGGGATGCTGCACCAGCGGTTCCTCCTCCGGATCCTTCCGGCACTTCCTACGGCGATAGTGATAACGCGATAGGCAGATATTGTCCGCAGGGAAGTCGCGCAGGAAATAGGACATCAAGTGGCGAATGGGTCGGGCAATGGCTCCTGGGCGCCAGGACTTGTGGCGCGCCATCTCGCTCTTGGTCCACATCCAGCCCATGTGGCAGGGCACCTTGCAGTAGCCCGTGTATTTGCTGTCCGAGATGCAGTTAACGTGACCATGATGCAGTTTTTTTGGTCGCTTTTGGAACTTCAGGAAAGTGTAGCTGTAGAGGAAGATGTTTTTCGAAATAAATATGACCTTGGGTGTGTACCTTTAATCTTACCATCTGGATTTCTTGTGGTTGCGCTTCCTCTTTTCTCGTATCTTGGGTTGCTTGGGATAGGCCTTATCGATATCGTCGAGAGCTTTTTGGAGACACTTCCTGGCTTTTCTGCGGGCCTTGGAAGACTTGCTATTTCGGCAAGCCTCCTCGCATTCCTTGCGCAGCTCCTGATTCCTGAGCATCCGCTTCGACGGGATCTTTCTTCTTGCCATACATGTTCCGCATCTCCGTGAAGATGGAGACCAGTTGAGCCCGACGCTCTGAGATGTCGGAGTTGGTCTTCTTAACCTGACTTTGTTCAGGCATGGATTTAGCCTTGGTTAAAGATGAACCATCGGTTAGAGCCTGTGGAAGTGGCTGAATCGTAGACTCGTTTTTCCTGAAAAAATCCTCGCACAGCTTGCGGATGCGGCAGCGGGTGCAGGTTTTCCCATCTATGCATCCACACTCCTTGGAATCGTCCCCAACACTGGACTTCTTGACCCTATCTCCCATTCCCCCGTCCTCCTCATCGGAAGAGTCCAATGCGCAGGGTTCCCTACGGAGAGAGTCCCTGAGAAGCTGCTGGGCTGTGGCTGTGAGATCGTAGGGTTCTTCACTAGGCTGAACCTCCTCGTAGATCTTATAGCCGCAATAGGGACAAGCGGAGATTTTGGGCAGCCAACTGATGTCCGAATGACAGAGCGGACAGAGGTTGGGTGGCTTGTAAGCAGCATGCCTTAGTTCGGGCTCTGAGAGGGTACATAAGCCCATGCTCCTGCGACGAGCATGTTCCGCTCTAGAAGCAGTCAGAGATAGGGCCTTCTTCATTTTAGAAGACCTCTGTTCTACGAACTTGTTGATGTCCCACGAGGAAGTGTCCGTGGTGGAGACTGGCAATGAGCACCTGCAGTGCCAGCGACGGGACTTCTCATGTGACTTCGGCGGCTGGGGCACTTTAATGTGGTCCAATCCCAGTTCCTCAACCAGCTTTTTGAGCGCAGCCCGCTCTTTCTTCTTTTCAGCACTGTTATCCTTATCCCGGACTGCTTCCATTCCTGCCAGAAAGCAGCCACACCCACCACCTCCACCTTCCTTGCTCGCACTGGGACATTGGAACGGAGCCCCTGCGTGCGACATCAGACGCTCATCGGTGATACAGGCACTCGTGGCACACTTCCCTGAGCGTCCCAGGGTGAAGATGATATCGTTTTTATTGATCGTCTGGTCCACTGGGCGGCAGACGTCGTAGCAGCCAAAAGGAAGCATACCATGGCTGAAAATAAAACCGGGTTAAGAATTGTTTCTAAAAATAATCCAATAAGCAGAAGTTTATCACATAAGAAAAATTCTAAAACATAAGAATTAAAAAAAAAAAACATAAAAATAAATACATGGCTGTCATTCTGCTACATTTTATATACGATAAAAAATAAAGAAGAGATAGTATAAAGCTAGAAATATTCACTAGTTTTCCCAAATTTTCCTAATACTCACTTGACATCCGGATCAGTGGAGCCGATTTTTATTAGGATGAGTTTCACCTCACCAACTAGCTTTTTGTTTTTGGTTAGCTCAACCGAAATGCTTTTGGTGACCGAGAAGGTGGGTTCCGTTAGCTGTCGCAGGATCCCGGGTCCTAGCATAGCACTACCCGAGCCTATAAGCTCGTCGTTCTCTTTTAGAGTTACGCTTACGCCCTTGGAGGTCAGCGAACTGATCAGCTCGCAGGGACTGGTCGTAAACGCAGCCAACGATTCTTGGGGAAACCTCTCCACCAAGAGGCGCTCCATTGGTAGATCCTCAAAGTCCTCGAACACCCGGACTGCGTAGACGGGCTGCCCGCTTAAACTTTCGGAGGTATCGGGCATTGGCAAAGTGGAATTCACCAGGATGGCATCGTAAAAGTACGTTTGCGTCATTTTGTTGGAAATTTTGTTCACTGTCTTCCGATTTGACTAAAACTAAGATAATTTTTTTAAACTATAAAACTCTAGTCCGAATAAAGTCGGTGCAAACATAACCGTTTAAGACTATAAATATAATGACGATAGTTTAACGGTCAAAAAAAAATAAAAAATAGTAAATATAATGACAACGAATGCTTAACTCAGGGATTTTCAGAAGAAAAACTTGGCAGAGGTCACTTCTTAAAAAAATATATAAACAATTGTAAAATCAAATTTTCAATACTTTTAGATTTGCCTATATTTTCAATACAAACAACATTTATAAGCGCACTTTTCTCTACATAAAAATATACTAGAAAAGTTGTGCAATCTTGAAACACCAAGATAACTAGTGAACTCTATACAAAAGTATAAACTGCTTTCTATTCTTATCTCAAATTAAGCTACCTGATAATACGTTTTTAATCTTTGCAAGCTTTTTAATATAAACAAATTGCAAAACTCTGTTCAACAAACGTAATTCAAGTGGTCAATACTTTTGCTTTTATAAAGATTGCCTATTAACGAATTCTTATCAAAAATTAAGTAATAAGTTTGCCAGTTTAAGGTCCACAGAGGTGACACAAATATGTATAAATTTGCCCACTTTGTTGTCGCCAAACCATTTGCTCTCTAAAAATAGCTAAAGCATTAACATTTTTGCAAAAAATTAAACATCCGTGTGTTTTATATATGAGTAAATGAGTAGCGTGTAATTATTGCCAGAATAATTTAAGATTTTCACAATGAACTATACGTTTAACAACAGGGATGTGTGTAGCTTTCTCGCAGGTAACTAGGAATTTGGAACTCTAAGAGCTCGGTGGTGGTGTGTGCGTAATGCAACTTGGAGTCGAGGATGGAGTCCAAGTCCTCCCCTGCGGGCAGTTCTCTAGCTGCGTTTGATCGGTGCTGGGAGATCGGACTGCTTAAAGCCTGGCGTTGATGATGTCCACGAACTCGGGCTTCAGCGAGGCACCGCCCACCAGGAAGCCATCGATGTCGGGCTTCTTGGCCAGCTCCTTGGCATTGGCAGCGGTCACAGAGCCACCATACTGGATGCGCAGGGCGGCGGACACCTCCTTGGAGATGTTGTCGCTCAGCCAGGAGCGCAGGAAGGCATGGACTTCCTGGGCCTAAATTAAGTAGAGGATATTGAAAATGTTTTACATAAAACTCAAGAAGAAAACTGACCTGATCGGGAGTAGCGGTCTTGCCGGTGCCAATGGCCCAGACGGGCTCGTAGGCCACCACCACGTTCTTCCAGTCCTTGATCTTCTGGGCGTAGGCGCACATCTGGCGGGCCACCACCTCGTTGGTCTTGCCAGCCTCACGCTCCTCCAGGGTCTCGCCAATGCAGGCGATGACCTTGAGGCCCTCGGCCAAAGCGTGCTCAGCCTTCTCGGCAATCAGAGCATCCGACTCGTTGAAGACGGCCCTGCGCTCCGAATGACCCAGGATCACCCAGTCGGCACCGATGTCCTTGAGCATCGCCGGCGAGATCTCGCCGGTGAATGCGCCCTTGGCCACCTTGTAGGCATTCTGGCCAGCCAATCCGAGTTCGCACGGCAGCAGGTTGCGGGCGTACATGAGGTAGATGGCCGGGCAGCCGATGACCACCTCGGTGTTGGGGTCCAGGCTGGCATCCTTCAGGGTCTTGGCGATCTCGGCGATGGACTTCTGGTCGCCGTTCATCTTCCAGTTGCCTCCCACGCAGAACTTTCGGCCGCTCATGTTGTTGCTGTCGTTGCTGTCGGTGCTGAAATTGGCGTAGAACTGCCGATGGGTGGACAAAATTAAGATTAAAAGTTAGTGGAGTGTTTGAAACTGATAATTTGGAGTGACTGGAGCCTCGTCGTCAACTTTTTCTTTTAGTTTTTTCCTCAATTAAGAGCGAAAAACCCGGCACACAACACACCCACCTCGAAGTCCGTTTGCTGATTTACTAACCTTCTTTTGACCTTCGTATGTCTTCCACTGGCACTTGAAAAGCTTTGGAAAAACAGCTGTGAACTTGCCCAAAAGAGCTTGCGAAACGACGCCTTTCAGCACATCCACCGTCACACCACCCACTGTGGGTTGGTTGTGCTCCATGCTTAGGAAGTGCTGCTGGTGGAGCCCGAGAAGCAGTCTAGGTGGGATGCGCTGGATACCTTTGCTATACACTTTGTGGAGCACTATCGAATGCATATCTACTATGTCTCCAGAGCACTCCGAGGGAGTTAAATATGTATATCTTGTCAAAGGTTATAAAATAGTAAATGTAACATTATATAAGCGGCTTGCTGACATTTTAAAATTTATTTTCGGTTTGAGTTAGCAAGGTTTTCTACCCACTGATGGGGGTGTTTTATGGAGAAGACATACAGCTGTTTTGGCGTCTCTTCCAGAAAGCTCTAAAAAAGCATTATCAAAAAAGAATTGCCACCCCACTAACTACAAAAACTCACTAAATAAAGAAACAGCTTATACCCTATCATAGATCATATTCAAACTTATGGCAAAAGTTCTTATTGAAATATAGAAATTATGCGAAATAATAAGTCTTTTAAGCTTAAATGCGTATTTATAAAGCTACCAAAATATTCTTAAATGTAAACTTGCCGCCCATCAGTCTGAACTCCACAAAGATTTTTTCTATGATCTATTTTTCTTCACTTGCTTTATTCCCCGATATAATGTTTTCAAAAAGACATTAATTTATTTACATACCCCTTTTTCTATTAATTTATTAAATCAAACAACCCTTTAGTTAACATTCTTGTTTAATCGCTTTATTTAACTTCAACTTTAAAATTCATTTCGCACGGCTTAACTTGGTTTTCACAGACGTTCAGGTATACATAAGCAGACATATACACATCAATATACTCTAACAACATTAAACATATGTACATAATTAACTACTCCATAGAAACGTTATACACTCAAAATAAATGCGCGTAGCTCCTAAACTCTACATGTATTTGTCACTACCCAACTAATTGATCTAGGTCCGATAGAATTTGACAACGGTTTAGCTAATCCGAAATAGAGAGCTGGGAAGTACTTAACGTTAAAGCTTTGACTTGCGAGTATTTCCTCAGGGGCCGCTGTTGACCCCGTCCTTATCTTCCTTGTGATCCTTTTCCACCTTCCTTACAGGAGGTCAACTTTCCGCAGTGGCCGCCAGCAGAGATGGTGAGGAAGTGGTCAGGCTCACTGGAACCGCTTCCTCTTGGAGAACTGGAGGCGGTGATGGGGTGGGCGTGGAGGCCGAGGACGAGGCCGTCGATGAGGTGGGACGGGCTGTGTTTGGCTGGAGGAAGTGGAACAGGTTGGAATGCTGCATGAAGCTGCTAACCGACCGCAGCGGACTGAAGAAGTTCTCCGGCGGGTGGTTGGGTGGCTGCTGCGAGGAGGACTCCCGCTGGTCGCTGAGATTGCTGCTGGGCTCCTCGTGAGCCCCTCGCCCTTTGGCACAGGAACTGCAGTTGCAGGACCTGCTCTTCTTCATAGAGCTCCTGGTCAGAGCCGTACCCTTTCGGTACTTGGGTTTGTGGCCATTTGAGCCCGGACTCGCCTCACTATCGATCACGAAGACACCACCCTCTTTGGAGGCGGGACTAGAAGCCGATCCCGGCAGGCAGTGAGCGGAGTTGGAGTTCCCAGCAAAGAGCTTGGCCCGCAGAAGAGCTGGAAGTGGGCCATTGGTGGGCGAGGTTTGGATGGAAAGAGGTCTGTCCCTGGACTCAGTATCTGCTGGGTGCTCCTGAATGTTACCCATTGGCCTGGGATCCGTGTCATCCGATCGGAGTTTTTCCCGCATGACCAAGGCCAACGAGCGACGCAGTTCCACAGGATCTATGCCAGATTGTGGGGGATTAGGTACTGAGCTGGCCGGCACAAAGACATCCTCAAACTCCAGGTCATCATCGTCGTCCTCTTCTTCATCCTGGCTAAAGCTATAGTTGTGGTTGTCATAAGAGGCGGACGGAAGTGAGGGCTGGACAGGAGCAGGAGGTGCAGGTGGAAGGGTGGAGCTGCTATTCCGTTCACTGCTCCGCTGGGAAGCGGGAGCAGGTGAGGGAAATTCGTAGCTGGTCTCACCCAGCTCCGCGCCACTTGAGGCCTCCACTATGTTCCACATCTCCCGCTCGATTTCTGTGGTCACAGAAGCCACGGCTGCCACTGTTTGGTTGATGTTGTTGAAACACGGAGACACCACTCCACACTTGGGCAGAAGCTGGGAGTTCTTCAAGGCCTCCTGCTGTTGCCTCAGCCAGATGGGTGAATCTACAAGTGGGAAGAATCAGATTTAGAGGGGTCTGCAGAAGATCCAGGAAGACAACGCGCACTCACACTCACCCACATAGAGGCGCGGCTGCGTGGAGCGCATATTGGAGTCCATGGATTGCAGGCGGTGTTGACTGGCCACCGAGAACCGATGGATGGCCTCCGCCTGCTGATCAATGTCCACACCCATCATCCGCAGAAGAAGGTTTTTCAAGGCAGCCCGGAAGTCCTTCAGGTGATAGGCATACAGGACCGGATTGACAGCCGAGTTCAGGTGCGAAAGGATGATGCAGAAGAGCGTGAGCTTGGGGTGCACATAGCAGTCGGGACAGAAGGCCTTGATGCAGTTGATCGTGTACAGTGGTATCCAGCAGATCATGAAAAACAGCACTATGATGGACAGATTTTGGGTGGCCTTCACATCTCGTTTCCGTGCAGCACCCAAAACACGCAACATCGTTCCCGTGTGTCCGCTTCTTCCAGGTGTAGTCACTTGAACCACTGCCGCCGAGGAGCGACGACTGAGATCGGAGGCGGGGTTCATCGTCACGATCTGACGGACCTTTATTTGGGTGGGTTTGATTAAGGGAAAAACATATTAAAATTAATTAAAATAACCAATTTAAGTTTAAACACCATTTAAGAGTGAAACTTTTGGACAAAATAAATTATAATTATTTTCAAAAATTGTATAAGATAATTTCAAATTATGACAGATTTTTGTTTAAAACCATTCCATTTTGAAATTTGTTTTTAATAGGTTGAGTTAAGAGCAAAGAAGTTAAGGTGTGGGTTGCCTTTTAGTTAAGTAAAAAATTTATTTACTTTACCCAGTTACCCGTAGTAGCAAGAAGATGCAGGTATGCACTCTTTACTTTCACTCACCTGCTTGATGATGACGCGGTAGATGTGCGTGTAGAAGGCGAGCATAAGTAGTGCCGGAGTGATAATCGTGGCAAAGTAGAGGAAGACAAGGTAGTCGTAGTCCATTACCTCCACGAAGAGGCACTCCTGGTTGTGACCCACGTTCGCGTGCCAGCCAAATAGGGGCAGGAAGCCCACTATCGTCCCGGCCACCCAGCACATCGAGATGATGACTGCAACGAAAGACCGACAAGGGTTAACCAGAGGGCCATGAACCGAAGCCTGTCAAGATGAGCTTCCCCAGACGTCATATGAGGAGATTGCAGCAATCCCCTGAAGCCAAATGTTTGGCTTTGCTCTGTCTCCTCCTCAACTGAGCTCTATCTTGGCTTTAATCGAACTGCAGGGAACTAAACTGACAGAGAGGCTAAGTATTGACCAAATGACGCAAATAATGTGGCTCTTAATCAGTCATCTGACATCAACAAACTACACTGGGTCATTGATTTTGTTGCACTTAGTTATTGCGGCTTTTTATTCTATACTATAATTCCAAAAATATTTAATACTGAAATGTTTGACCATAAATCAAAACTAAAGCTGTTGGATATTTTTAGCTTGAAGAAATTTCTGCTTCCGGGTTGTCATTAAAAATCTTAAAAATTCAAATTTTCTTACTGAATGACATTCTCAGAACAAAAATTGTGGAACATAAGTTGACAGTTTTGTAGAGAATTTTCCCTTAATTAATATTCAATACTTCAAAGTTATGTCAGTTGGAATATATTGTTTTTCATTTTGATTTACTACTTGAAGACTTTTATTATTGTGTAATGTTCTTTTGGCATCTGTTGGGTTGCAGTCCTTTGTTTTAGCCAAGCCACAACTCAAACATGGTCGATAGCAGGAGGGAGGAACAATGTGGTGAATATTAGCCATCCGGAGTAATTAGCATCTCAGCAACAAAGGCATTATAGTAAACAATAGCCACCACAAAGCGAGAACTGTTTGACAATACCCTGCTAAAGAGGGTAAGCCAGAAAGCATTGTCGAGATGCTCTTTTAAGGAAGAACTTTGCGAAATGTGTATATTTAAAGGAACTTTCGTATACTTATGTATGTTTTCAGCCCACTGATTTTAGCTTTAAATGATTTTCCGCGAAGAATCACATTTATTTTCAGACCATTAGGAAGTGGCTGCAACTCTCAAAACCCCAACCTCTTTTCCCCAAAAATACTTACATATCGCCGTGCGGGTGCGAACATTCCTCGAGTAGGCCATTGGATAGAGGATGGCCCAGTAGCGATCCACGGAGACGGCCACCAGGCAGAAGATGGAGATGGTGCAGAGTACCACCAGCAGCGAGACGGTGAAGAGGCAGGCGTGCAGGTTGCGGGGCAATCCTATGGAGGCCAGGATGGCGAAGGGTATGCCCAAGCTGCCCACCAGTAAATCTGCCATGGCCAGCGATACTATGTAGTAGTTGGTGCGGCGGCGCAGCTTTCTCTCCCTGCGGAAGACGATGATCACGAGGACATTGCCAATGATGCTCACAATGGCCACCAGCACCTCGAAGACGGTGTAGGGTATGTTGAGCTCAGAGCTGGGGCTATCCGAATCCTTCGACTCCCGACTTGTGGTGGGCGAGTGCAGCGGAGGCAGTGGCCCGTTGAAGGAGAAGTCCGTGATCGAGAAGTAGCGGAAAGCGGACATTTTTGGAGGTATTCGTGTGCGTGTGAGTTTCCCCCTCCGATCGAGTATTTCAGGCTGGTATTCAGCCGGTAGAGGGTGGATCAGGGTGCGGACGGTGTGGGTTTCAATTAAAGTGTCCGCTGGCGTGTGAATTCCCTAATTGACTCGAGGTGGCCGTGGCAGTAGCAGCGATAGTAATAGCACATGCTGCGCATTGCGTATACGCCATGCCCGCCGCCCTGCGGTTGCTCCTTTTCCCGCTTCGCTTCGCTTTTGCTTTTGCTTTCGCTTTCTCTTTCTCTTTCAGTTGATGTATTTATTTTCTGCTGTTGTCGTACTGTATTTAGCTGGAAAAAAAGAGGGAAAAACTTAATCATCGTTCGGCACGTTTGTCACACACACAGCCACGCACAAACTTAATTGCAGCAATTTTTTAGTGTAATAAATTGATAAATATTTGCCAAAAAATACATGTCGATATCGATAACGTGGAGGCGAACAACATGAAAACACAACAAAGAAAAAAACAGAAAACAAGGCCGCCACAGATAATCAGATAGTACTCGAGTCTATTATTCGCCAGTGGCCATCAATTTCAGGAGTCCCTTGAAGTATGCTCAAGGATTACATTGAAAAATGTTGAAACTTTAATGGTCTTTATGGTGATGGTGGTTTATGGGGTATCTACATCCACAACTCTATGAGTACACAAAGCTATCTGATTCGGTTGCAGCAAATACAAAGCTCGGAAAGCAAACAAGTCCCGGCCAGCAGCAAAATCAATTGCCAGACAATCGAACAGGGCGCTGCAGAACATAATAAAAATGTGTATAAAAAAGGACGGAACAGCGAGAACAACACAGAAACAGACGTCCCATAAATAAAAGAGCATCATACACTGAAAAATATAATATATTAAAGGTTTTATTATAAACTTATTATTTGACAAAAATGTTAGGCTTAGCTTTATAAAAAGTGAAGTAATGGGTCGTTTTGTAATAACAGTCTGACATGTATGGTAAATAGTTCAAGAATCAATTTCTTTAGCCCTAGATTATTTTCTAGGTTTTTTTAGTTTAAATAATTTGAATTTTCATCATCTTGACATATTGTTTCCTAGTTTAGAAAATACTTATATATTAACTCCATCAACATTGGGCTTGATTTTTAAAACTTTCTTAAAACAAAACGATTTTTCTGGGTGCACTTTCTATATCTCTTGGAGTATTTCCCTTATTTACCGCAACTCGAGCGAAAAGTGCGGCGGAAAGAGGTTCCGGGATTTGTCCTGCAGGAAGTCGTGGTGATATCAAAAAGCGTGTAGAATGGCTGGCTTTATAATCGTGGTTACCAACCGGAAGCCGACACTCAGGACCAGAGACCAGAGTGGGATAGGATGGAGGAGGGGAACGAGAGGGCTGACTGCTCAATCGAGTGTTTTGGCGGGGAGAATGCATCCATCAAGGCACGACACCAATTCGCGGAACATGAAAACGTTTTCCATTTAATTGGCCCAACTTCCCCCTCCACTAGCCAACTTTATGCCACGATTCATCAAGTGAAAAGTGAAAAGTGCAAAAGTGGAAAGTGAAAGGCAGCGAGGTCACAGGGGTGGAGGTGGTTTGGTTATTGTACTTCATCAACGGAGAGCACTTAGGAAGTGGGCACTAAAGCCGGGGAAAGGGCTTGTCGAATTAACGCCGTTATTTAGCCAGCCCTTATGGGAGACACCCACTTATTGCCCAACTTATTGGCTATGGAATTTATGCAGCCACTCCGCCGGAATGGAATGGAGATGGAGGGCAGAAAAGGACAACTCCCGGCGGAATTTTGTTCGCGTGCTGAGTCGCGGGTCGCGACATTCGGAGCAGGTCGATTCGCTTAATTGCCTTTTGCCTAATTAATTCAATCGCCGGGCGAGGGGCAGCACAGCAACAGGCAGTGACATTTGCATTCCCACCTCCACCATTCTCATTTCCATTCCCATTCTCATTCCCATTCCCATTCCCATTCCGATTTCAGTTAAAAACTCAATCAACAAATGGCTCTACGATTGCCCGATTTAATTAATTTGGCAAACGCAATTAGCGATCGTGGCCATGGACTGCGTGAGGCCAATTCCAAAGTGTCGCCCTCAAAGAGAGGCTTCAGGTCAGTGCACCAGACACCTGGTGACTTAATGGGTGCACGGTAAGAACTTAGGGGGTTACTTGGAGATTTCTAAGGAATTTGGGGTCTGTTGGTGTCCAAAATTTTGCAGAGCTTTCAGAAAACATTTTTTGTAGTATACTTTCTTATACTTTTTATAAAAAGTTTTCTAACTAAATACATTTTTTTATTTTCAGCATCTATTAATAAACATATATATAATTTAATAATGTATGGATTTTTGATTTTACTTACTATAACACTCGGGGAAAATCAGTCAATTTTAAAGATCTCAAAAAACAAGATTAATTTCGCATTAAATCAAAAATC
Organism: Drosophila oshimai; assembly: GCA_018150695.1. NCBI lineage: Eukaryota > Metazoa > Arthropoda > Insecta > Diptera > Drosophilidae > Drosophila > Drosophila oshimai. The sequence goes on along the minus strand of JAECWM010000058.1, from coordinate 79,015 downwards.
TTGTATATTGATTAAAGAACTAATCGATTTTATTTTGAATACATTTTGTTCGTGTGTACATATGATTTCTTTGAATTAATTTGGTGAATTAATTATGACACGCTGCGAATGACAAGCCATAGCTCAATCACGAGCTGCGACTGAAGCTATAACGCGTTCATAATTTGAATTGCTCTCTAGGACAAGTTTATGGAATGCCATGTTGGTGGTCGTACGTGACTGGGAATTGGAATCTACGGTGGCTTGGAGTGGCCAGAGGAAGCAGTGCTCCAGTTCAAGGCGGTCCCGCTTCTTGGCAGATCGCATTACTCATACGCCCCGAGGTTCGCCACCCCTTCCCCCTAAACAAGTGTTCAAACTTTTCGCGCATTTGTCAGGCTCATGAAGGGGGTGGCAGGGGATGAAGGGGATGGGTTTTCCCAAGGCCTTGCTCTGCCTAATCCCAGTTGCCTTCATGTCCTGGATGTAAGCGCAGGGGCTGTCAAAATCAGTTGGCATTAAGTTTATTACCATGTCGCCATCGAATTGGCCACATTCTTGCTGGCCTTGCCTTCATAGCGGAATAACAGCCAGAAAAGTGTTTCCAGCTCGCTGCATCTACAGTGCACACTTGCGCTTTCCCCATTGCACTGAAAAAACAATCTTGGAAAATTGCTTATAAGTGTGACGTACTAACTTTTTGTTCCTATATTTTTAGGAATAGTTTTTTACATCTTAAGTTGTACATTTTATGTTAGATTTCATTAAGTAAAATTTGTTGTTATATTTGTAATACTTATGCACACTTTTCACAAATTATGAAAAATGTCTAAATGTTGCTGTAGCGTCTAATCTAAAACATTTTTATTTGTTGTTCATTTTTGATCAAGAAAATTATTTTTTAGTTAAAGAGAGGCTTAAAAATATTAACGTAGATTTATTGAATAAATGTATATTATTTTTCCTCAGTGTGATTGCTATTTGAGCTGCTTGCCAGCAGATAAAGTGCGTTTCTATTACACGACGCTATCTGAGAGAGGGCGCTGAAAAATGACGGTGGTGATAAGAAGTAAAGGACGAAGGACCCTTTGTGCATGGCCCCTGCTAAAAAGTTGAGTTGCCGATAGCTGCTAACTTGCAGTAAACACGTTCTCCATCTGTTGGCTCAGATTCAAATGTATCTCGAATGAGGCGAAACTAAATCTTCCTGCGGCTGCTTGAACTTTAAGCTTGCCTTTCACATTTTCACTTTATATATTTTCCCCAGAAACCATTTGTCTTCGTTGCGTTTTTTGTGCGTGGTCATCCTCCGTCGCTTCACACGTTTAATTACGGCAAAACGAGGAGCTGCAGCTGCAAAACTACAATGGCCCTCCCTATATTACATATATATATAGTATACCACCCAATGATACGCAATTTTTTCTGCTTTGGAGAGCTGGCAAATTAATTGGGGAAAATTTCTTTCTGCCGGCCTGAGCTGATTGCACTTTGCATAGTTCTTTTGTAATTGAGAATCCTTCTAAATGGAGTGAAATACATCAGGGTAATCGACTGGAGATGCAATATAGATTCCGGTTCCAACTGGTTGTGAGTTAAATTGTCGGGCTAAATATATATCACTCGCTTAGCAGGATATCTGCAGTGGCTGGAATAAAACCATAAATAGCTCAAATCTTCACACGTCACAGGTGACTTATCGGCCAGTCATCATTACCAATATCGGATTGGGAGCTCAATTGCTTGATTCCGGTGTGGATTGCATAGCTCAAATGATTGCACGTTGACATCACGTGCAACTGGTACTAAAAATCGGAAATAGTTCTTTGTTCTGGGACATTTCCCGGACTCACTCGCAGTTCCTGGAACTAACAATTGTGAAATAATTGTAACACCCTTTGGGCAGATGCTTACATTGTCTCTGGGGAACAAGTGACGAGTTTCCCATGTCAGGGCGCTCTGGCATGTTGATAGATAACTACATAGTAAGTATGAGGGGTCTGGTGTGGCAGATAAATACGCAAAAGTCCCAGGGTGAATAATCACCCGTCACTATGGGTCACAGTGGATCAGTTGAAAAGGGATTTTTACGGACAAAGCTAATGAAATTTAAAAATACCATCATTACAACGTGAGTAAATTACTTTTAAAGATGGGAATTAATATTGAAACAAACTAAATATGATTTAAAACTCATTGTCTTTATTAAGATTCTATTATTATTATTATATCTTAAAGTAAAAAAAACTCCACATAAATAAATCTTTAGTTAAAGCACTGCTCATTACTACCCATCAAACAAATAAATGAAAATATTAAGTTTTCAAATTTTGAGAAACAAAATTTAGGAGCTTACAACTTTAGATAGTTTTGATAGTGTCCTAGTTTTTCTCTATTTAACTCTTAAATAACAATGTCCTATTATAATAAATATTCTGTTATACTTTCTGACTAATAAAACAAAAACCCCACCATTCACAAGGTTTTTGTGTTAACTAATACAATTATTTTTTGTTGATGTCACAAATCATTCAAAGCTCAACCCACTGTTCACTGAGGTGGAGGAGGTGGGCAGGATGACTCCCTATTTGGCAGTTGACAATCGCCAAACGGCAATCGGCCTAAGAGTTATATGGCGGTGGGACACGAGCTAAGTCCGGCGGCTACCGCATTGCCCAGTGACAATCACAATCGCAATGACAGTCACAGTGACAGTAATGGCGATAGTGTTAGTGATAGTGACACCTCCACCCACCTGAGCACTATATATCAAAGCCTTCCCACCCATTGTCCTGAGGTGAGCAATCGCTAACGAAGCAGCTATAACTGCGAGATCAGCGTTTTGGCCCGCTTATCATGCTGTTCTCGCTCTTTTTTTGTTCCTTTTTTTTTTTTGGCGGTGTAAACATATGAGTAAATTGTACGTAATTAAATGTTATGAGTTTGTTATCTGCGTGCCTTGTTTTCGAAAGCCAGGCTGTCTCCCAATTATTTCGTATTCGTATGTGGGACACACACTTCGAGGGGTTTTTTTTTTTTTTTTTTTGGGCAGGACAGGACAGTCAAATCAATCAAGCTGGAGACACAACTCCTGACCCCGCTGCCGTATTTCACAAGACAGGGCATTATGGTCGTCAGCGAAGTACAATGCTGCGTATGCGTAATATTTCATACGAATCGTATTCCCCCAGCGCCAGCTGCCATCTTAATTTCATTTTCTATTTCAGTGGAAACCATAAAGGAGCCATCCATCCCCCCCAAGGATACCCCAGCCTTTCTTTGTGGCCCATTAAGAGGTCCTGTGATTGAATTCGGCTTACGCATGAAGAGTCAGAAAGAGTCAGAGGCCGCATCCATCAGATTGCCCCACTCCAGTTCAAAGTTTTAAAGCGGCTTAAGATGTCCGCTGCCAAGGACAAATCCTTGGCTTTGCATAAGCAACCAGAAATTGAGGGTACTTTAAAGGGGTGAAAATTCAGAGGGGTGTCCACCAGAGGCCCACTAGAGGTGGAGCTCAAATATTTATGGAGCCAATAAAGATTCTATTGTTGTTTGCTTGTTCTACACCAGTCCTGACCACTCTGACACATCCCACGGCTTGGCAGATTGGCATTTCATTGTCAACAGGCCCCGTCTCCCAATTGTTTCCCATTCTTATGGAGGGTGACCAGCATCCCTGTCCACACATGTACGTATATGTGTCGACCGGCGACAGCACACATCGTTTCGTCGTTTGCATTTCTGTTGATTTTGGCGCAATGGCACGCAGCTCGTTACAGTTGTCGGCTCACTGGTCCTAGCCAGTTGTCCATTTCATCCGACCCCGAGACCCTCGGGAGGATTTGCGCAGCAGTTCACTTGGGTCTGCACGTCTACACTGGGAAAATTGAACTTCAGGAATGTGGGATCACTGTTGTCATTTTAGACATTCTTAATCTAAGAATTTAGCTTAGGGTCTGGTTATCAAAATAGTGTACTTCTTTAGGAGTAAATTAAATTGAGGAGAAGGAGATGGAACATGTATATCAAATTAGTTAAAACTCCAAATGGTCCTTGTTCGATTTATTGTCAATTCAGGAAAGTTGAAATTTGTTCACAGGATTATGTTTGTTGTTAGGAACTTTATTAAAAAACAATAACTTAAAAAGTTTTCAGTGGAAGATAGGGTTTAAGAATTTAAATAAATATAGGGTCACAAAAATTATAAAGGATGGTAAATAACACATATGTGGTTACTTATTTGAACTCGTTTTAGGTATGTTTTTAGGTCATGTTGAAAATGTTGCATTTTCTTGTCTTTAATTTGGGGTTACTGTCTGTAGTTTTTTGGAATTTTTAAACAAGTTTTTTTGTTGAGTGCACATCTCTCCGTGCTCGAGAGCTTGCGACCTGACAGCTCTGCATTCCGAATGCCATTGAGAGGGAGGTCTTGAGGATGAATGTCGGGGCAGGACAGGACAGGACAGAGGAGCCGAGTCAGGAAGGCATTCGCATGGGTGTTAATGGCGCATTATCCTGCTGGAAGGATGGAAGGATCTCCGGGAACGCAGTTCTTTTTTAAGCCACTTGTCAGCTAACTGGAAAGTTTGTCTCCATCATGGCCGGCAGTTAAATTTAATTACACTGCCCGAAAAGCTAGCCTCCTCCCCATTTCTCAATGGCCTGTAACTGGAGTCACAGGAGGAGCCGTAGGCCGCCGCTAATGATGTGTGGAGCTGTTCATTAGGACCCTCAGAGACGTGACCATCGGGACCATCTATTATCTCGCCATGTGCCATGTCTTTGTAATGGGAACTTGGCCAACAAGTGGCGCACTTAGTTGAAACTTAATAACTTGGCCGGGAGGGGAATTTGGAGTTGGCTTAGCCGCCTCGGACAGAAGTTGCTCATTTCCGGCGGATGTGATTCGCATTGTCCATCGTCCACGACTCTACAAAGTTGCAAGTAAATTAATGCAGGCTGCGTGCTGTGACATCCCCACTTCCATTCTTATCCCTCCCACTGGCCATTAACAAACACTTTTTAATGCGGGGGAAATTTGCATTTAAACGATCTCAGACTCTGTTTACCGAACCGAACCGAATCGAAAACGGCATTAACAACAAATTTCGTCGTCCATTGTCGTTTAGGGATGCGCAGTTATAAAAATTTATTACATTCTGATTTGTTTTCAGCTCGCTTTCGACCATTTTGGTTGGACCGTGACGTCGGCAGAAAGGATTGTCGCGTGCCGACGTGCACCTGCTCAGGTAAGCCATTCCCATTCCCAATCCCAATCCCACCCAGCGGATTCCACCGGATGTGAATGTGATCAAGAGCTATGGATAATGGGATTAAACTGGCGGTGCTATAGATTGGTTTTCCATATGGGTTTTAAGCGTGTCTAATTCTTGTTTCTATTTTGTATTTTAATTAAAAAAATGTAAACTTCTAAGTTTATTTGATGAAGTAATTACAAAATTAAAAAATGTATAGGAGAATATTTAGTTCGTTTTTTTTAAGCGCATACAAATATTGGGATAACTTTATTCTGTCTACTATTTATGATTTACTTTAAGGTACTTATATTATACTATTTTTTAGTAGGAAAATTTGGTTTGATTTTAATTTGGCCTGTTTAAATAATTTAAATAAAAAATGTAAAAAAAAAAAAAAAAAATGTAATATGTTCTTCAGTTAATGTGAGACTAATGCTGTCACATTTAATTATTCATATTCCTCTAGAATATTTAGCTAAATATTCCACTTAAAGGCCCCAAAAGCTGTAAACAGTTTTACGATTCCTGAATAATTTAAAGTTTCAGTTTCGCCAATATAGCTAAATGTATGCGATGTGTTCGAATGCAAATAAATATAAAAACAAATTATTGACTGGTTGAATCCAGCCTCAAATGGATCACAGTGAGTCATCAATTAGAGGGAGAGCTTCTGGCGGTGTGTCTAATGGCATAAATCAACAGAAGATCTCCAGGGGCTTCTGGGTGCCAAAAGGGGGAATTATCACTTGTAACGTCTGAACAGATGACTACTACTAAATATATTTCGCGGACTTAATTCGAGCATAATTAATGCAAAGCCAGCGCCTCAACTTGTTAATTATGCAGGCAGACAACTGCCATAAATGACCAGCTGACTGAACCCGAATCCGAGCCGCAATTAATGTGCATTTCATGGGGACTTTCGACTGGTATTCTGCTATTTGCACAGTCCATTGGGTGCCACCTCAGCTCCTCTCTGGCCGCCTCCTCCCTTATTTTTCCCCATCACGTGCTGTCCCTGAATCATGCCTCGATGCTCGGTTCTATTTTGGTATTATGTAAAATTTTCAAATATAATAATTTCTCATTTCGGCCAGGCGACGATTGCTAGTGGGTGGATGTATGTATAAAATAAGCAGGGAGCAACCCACTTTGATCCACCCCATTGATAATGGCCTCATGCGGGGCCATCCCTGGGTTTAGTGAACTAATCCACGCCGAGAAGCTGCATCTGCAACATGAAACTTTATTCGAATTGACTCCCCCTGATCAATGCAAATTTAATGCAATTGGAATATGTTTCTTTCACCCTGGGATATATCCTCTATTGGTTTTTTTTCTCGTTCTTTCCAACAACTGTTGCTCGGATCCGCCATCAATTCAAGGCAGGATAAATGTAATTGAAGGGTACGACCAGTGGACTGGGGAATGGTACGAGGACAATGCTATGGCGATTGCCGGATAAAAGGGAGTGGGGCCATCCAATAACAATGCTCACACAAAGGAAAAATATCTAATAAAGTGTTCTTAATACGGCGGAACATTTTTAACATGAGGATTGTAATTGTAGCATTTAAAATATACAGAAAGATAAATACTAAATGATTTAAAAATTATAATTACCCATGGATGATTTGAAAACATTTCATTTAAATAGTCTAAGGTTAATGTAACTTTATAACTAAGTAATCAATCAAATAATTTAAATAATGTGGAATGAAATACATCATATTTGTAAAGTTTGTTTAAAAAATAGAAATAAATTATTCCACACATCGTTCCTACTTCTTCATTGCTTGAAACAAAAGTTGTTTCTTCCTCTGCACAAAGTACGGGATCAAATGGGAGCGCTAAATTGGCCATCAATTGGTGTCCACTCAAGGGCACTTCGCTCTCCTCCGGTTCAGTTGAGTTCACATCGCTCTTGCGCTTTATCATCAGGTTGTAAAGGCAGCCATAAAGGCTGCCATTAAATGGCCAAGTGATGTCAACATTAGGTGAGTCCCGCCTACTTCCCACCACCCCAAGCCCAGACCCATACACAAGTGGGTCGAGCTCATCCACTGGGATTTGCAATATGTCGCCAGCATATTCATCATATGAGGCCCTCCCCCTTTTGCTTTTGCTGTCAAAATATTGACAATTGGTCTTTAGTTGGCGTGAAGGTCAATTGCACATTAACTGCAGGCACTCAAGGACGAACTTTTGGATGGGTTGAGGCTTGTTATTACAGGGCTAGGGCGTGGCTTAGGCCCCGTAAATCTGCGACACTTTTGGGCCATCTCTTTGCGACCAGTTTACAGAGGGAATTAGCGGGCGATTATCTTCTAATTGAATGCTAATTCCCAGCCGCAACCCACTTATCCCCCATCCCCTTCCTTGGGGCAAGGGGAACTGCTAAAACCTGCCAGTGTTTTGCCACTGCGTGACTTACTTTAAATTCGTACAATCGAATCGAAATCAGATTTGGCCAAGCTATTGACTTTTCACCACAACAGTGGCCAGTTTGGAAATCGGCTGCGTCGCGGTTTGGATTTTGGCAAGTGCTGCGACGTTCGGCTCGGCGGAGGTTGTTGATGTGCCTGCCCGAATATTTATAGAAGCAATTGGGATGGACGCACATGATTGGGAGAGAGGGTGCCAGGCGGTGCCAGGAGAAGCCTAATGAATCTATCTCGGGACTTGACTCTCTTGTCTCACTGCACAACGTGCTTCCCATTTGGAAAGGTCAAAGGGTTTATGAAGGGACCTTCAAAACGTGCTCGAAATAGGAAGTTAATAACACAGAGAACTGTTGAAAGACAGTTGTTTTGTTTAAATTATAGTATTTTTGTTAATTTAAATTCTTAAATTGATTTGATATAAATTTTTAATGGATTTAAATTACTTCCCTTCAATATACCCAGTACTTTGTAGGCTTACTAAGAGAACAACAAAATTTATAAACAAATTATTTCATTAAAGCAGTATTAACGGTCCTTAATTTATATATCCAAGGCAGATAAAATATGTAAGAAGGTGATCACATGATGTAAAACGCTATTGTAATGTAATAATATTCCATTTTAAGATATTCAATCTTATGCAATTTCCATATTGTTTATCAGAGTTACTGCATACCCTTTTGTAATTTTTTGCATATATGTATCTATTAAGTGCCCAGTTCATTGGACCAGCTTAAGTTTGTGATAAGAGGAGACCATTGCAATCAAACACAGGGGAAACCCCAAGAACATGTTGACACAAACGACTGGGTTTGTTTTTATTTACTTTAAATATTTGTTCATAAATCGAGGGAAAGTAAGGCGAAAAGGTGCGATTATCGGCTGCTCCTCGAAGTGCCAACCCCAAGTGCATTGTGTCTTCTGCAATTTCAAATGCAATTGCGTCCGAATGCCGCGGTCGGCGTTTGGAGGCTTAACCGGAAACTTTTAATTTAATTAATTTATACACAAAGGCGCAATCAAGAGCACTCGCCAGTGACTTGCAGCGGTCGAAGGGCAAGGGGGTGGTGCAAAAGGGGGTGTTCCATGCGAATTGCGGTTACAAGCGCCGTGTGCATCTGATAGATAGATAGATACTACCTACTGCCCTTCCCGCCGCTGCCAAGATAAAGCGCTTTTGATGTTCACTCGCCCGATTCTGCTCGGTTCATTTCGTTTTATTTCGCTTTGTTTCCCATCGAGCGTAATTCCAAAAATCCGCCATAAGTCAGAGGCAGTGCATCCTACAAGATACAAGATGTATCTCTAAATGTAAACGAAAGATGTCTTTTGGCGGCGGGGGGCAACAGGTGAACTTTGTTTATTGATGCACCCATTGCGCTAATTCGTTTGCTCGGGATGATTTAATAAACATCCCGCTGGCAGGGTCAAGGGTGGACGAATAGATATATGTATGGATGGACATACTGATGGATATATGTATGTCTGGCTGATGGATGATAAGCGGAAGTGGCCGTTATCAATTAGCCAATCAACAGGACATGCGATACAGGCAACAGGTGAAGGCTTCCCCACTGCCAAGAGCAAATATTTAATTGCGGCTAGCATAAACATAATGCTGTGTCCGAATTTTATTGATTAATTGTTGGGGCTCCAACATATGTTGTTCCCTCAAATGTTTCCAGTTTCAGCATAAATAAGTAATTTAGTGCGAATGGGCTGAGTAAACAATTTATATACCTAAAATCCGGCGAGGATCGTTGAAAGGAGGAGCCACAGGTGGCTCTTTTTTATAGGGAACACCAATACAGCTTTTATTATCTGCGATCCAATCACCTTTTGCGCCTTGATAATCTCTCTTCAATATTATATTTTTTCGGTCTCCGAGACGCTAATTCAATTGACACTTTTTTTTTGGGCTTCGTTGGCTTGCCATAAAAACTGTATGGAAAACTTTTCCAAACTTATTTAGTTGGGCATTTTAAACACAAACACTGGCACTGGCACTCTGCGATTTGTTTATTAATTTTTTATGGCAGTCGAAATAAAAATTCAAAAATTTGATTCCGTTCCGAAAACTGGGATTCTTCGACAAGCGGATATGCGAAATATCCACCGCGCTGGCCAACGCTCGACGGCAAAATGCGCGACCGCTCAGAACGGACATAAAACTGAAGCGTTTCGGATTCGGATTTGGGTTCGGAATTCTGAATCGGGTGCGGGTGCGACGGGCCCCCGACCTCCTCCCACCACGGACGCCTGTTGCTGGAAAGTGTGGTGAGTTGGGTGAGTGAGTTGAGTTGGGCTGCATTTCTACGGCTTGGCCTCCGTCCGGAAATAATCGTCAAATGGGAAATGGGAAGTGCGAAATAAAATATGCGTAGCTTTTATTCTTTATAGCTTATGACTTATGGGCCGTCGCCGAGATTTTTCCCCCCACTCCTGGGTGCCACTGTGAATCTTTTTTACACTTCCAGGGCCACATATACTTAATTGAGACGTAAACCGAACGAAATGGGCGATATGTATTTTCTGCGACTAACTAATGAATTTGAGTGCCGCAAGAATTGACGGCGCTCTCAATCAATCGACTCATTGAAATTGATGGCCAGCTGGTTGATCCTTAACATTGGAGGGGGGAACCCAAGAGGGCGGTTCGAGGCGGATGTGCCCAAGAGCACGCAACCCCCGAAATAATCGTTTGGCCAAAATCAATTTGTGCGACTTTGTTGCTTTATGGGCTGCCATCTCTGTCATAGACCCCTCAATAAAAAGCCCCCATTCCGTTCCATCGGCTTGTTAGCAGTTCATCAAAATTGTTGGCCGCATATTAATTGCCCAGTGTTATGGTTGCTTCTGTTCCCCGGAGTGCGATCGTACTATTATTAATGCCCCCGTTCCATCCATCGACTGGGAGTATCGTTTTATTGACATTTGGTGCACGTGACCAGCCTGCAGAGGCGATTGCCTACAGCCAGGCCAATAGAATAGTCACTGCTTTTAATGTGCAAACAAAGTCGAGCGACGGAATCTTGCTGCAGCCCATGCGGCGTATACGTAATAAACACCAGTGACTGCCTGGATTTGCGGGATTTGTCGGATTTTAGCCACCTACTCAATGCATATGCCCACGTGCTGGCTATTTGCACGTCCATCTTGGGTTCTACAAGGAGATTTGCCTGATTATCGTTTTAGTCCGACGTCAAATCGCACAATTTACGGGGGTTCTCTAATTGCTTTTAAATTTTTAAAATTTCAAAAAGTGTGCGAGGGAGAAGGGACAGAGGCAGAGGGACAGAGGCAGAGCTTTACCACAGCAGCTCTTCCTCAACTTGTTTTGTGGTGTAAGCTTGTGAGATACTTTTTCAGGTTCGTGTCTCTGCTGACTATACAAAAGATAGCTTTTGCATTATGTGTGTGATCTTTTAATTTAAAATTCGTGGGGATTTATTAATTATTTCACACATTTATTGTTTATTGTGTATTTGGTTAATGCGTAAAACAAATTTATATAATAAATAAATAAATAATAATCAATTTATTTGAAGCCTTCATTTTATTAAATCTTCTAAAAGTTGTAACAACAGTAAAACATATTTATATCATTTAAATAATTTTTAGAATAAATAAATAATTAATAATAAAATAATTACTGTAATAAAATGTTGTTGTGCTGGATTTAAAAACAGCCATTATCCAAAGGCATATGTTGGCCACTCGTCTCCAACTTGTCTCGGCTATGTAGAGCCAAAAGTAATCCGATATGGAAAAACTCTTTCCCCCCGAAAATTGCAGGCACACCCAATGAATTCAGCTGGCAAGGGAAAAAAAACATGCGGACGATCGGGGGAAAAACCGAGGGGAAGAAAATTCATGAGTGCTAAACGTTTAATAATTGTCGCTGCTTTTACACTGAAAAATTAGTTACCTAACTTAATGACAACATTTTATTTGCTTTTTAAAATGAATGTACCTCAAGTCTTATCTCTACAAACTTCCTGTTACAACCACAATTTTTCTCTTGATTTAGAAGTTGACTGGTAAACTTTTGACTAGGTAAACTCGTATACTGTGGTCTTGACTGTTTTTTAACGCATTTTTTTGAGCTAAAAATCTCTAAACAATTTAAAAAATGTATATTGCTGTATGGCAACCTAGTGATGAGAGTGACACAAAGTGCACTTGGCTGCACTCCGCAGCACTTTGAGTATCCAGTTACTTCCCGAGTCCCCAACTAACTGTGTCCCCATCCCACTGCAATGTGAATTTTGTTTACCAGCCATATCCATATCTTATTTACATATGGGCATTTGCAGCCCCACGACCCAGCACTAAGCACATATTAATTAAGACGCAGCGCCAGTCGAGCCGGGTTTGCTTCGGCTTCTGATCAGTTTCAGTTTCGGCTTCTGTGTTCTGGGTTCTGGTTGTGGCTCTGGGTCTAGGTCTGGGTACTCTTTAGTATTCAGTCTTCAGCGCAGCTCGAGTGCGAAAGATGTGCCCCGGGAGTGGCGATCCCACCGATCCATCCAATCCAAGGCCGCGGGGATAAGTCGCCTCGATTGTTTAGCGCCATGTGCTGCTGGTGTGCACGTGTTTATTGGACAGTTCTGCACAATCTTCTGGTCCGTCTGCTGGACAATCTCATGGAGCTTTGGAGCTGTCGCTACTGCCGGCTAAGATCACCTCTCTTCTGCGGCTGCTGTGCGGGTTATCAGCGGCAATCGAGCGAGGAGGGTGACGTCGAAGCAGTTGAACGGGTTTCCAGCACTGATGACGATCCACATCGGCAGCCCCATCAAGATTACGTCATAGTGGGTGAGTTCTCGCAGATCTCTAAGTTTCAAAACAAACCGATATCCACACAGTGCAAAAATGTAAACAAAAACTTTCAACAAATTATGGATTATTGGATTCGTTAGATATTCTTCGGTAAATATTACAAAAGTGTGTTAAATCTTTTTACAGACGACGTTGATGCCAACTATGCGGAGATCGAAGAGCGTCACGTGGAAAAGGAGCAGTACTACTTCACAGTGGATCGTCCCACAGCAGAACGAATGCTCCATGGAAGGGAGGATGGCTCCTGTCTGGTTCGACCTTATAAGGCAACGGATCAATGCATTCGCTACATCGTTAGCATCTGGGCAGCGGATCAGTTCTATCACCTGTTTATAAGGCAGGTGGACAGGAGGCAGCGCTACGCCATAGGACAACAAAAGTCAAGGGAGCGTTGCTTTGGTTCCCCCTCGGAGATTGTGGAATTCTACACTCAACACCCTCTTCTCTGCACCAACAAAGTTCGGAGCCAGTGCGTCCAACTTCGACCCATCAGCTATGCTTAGTTACTGGGTAAATCTTTATTCATAAGAGAAGGGCATATGTACAAATAGGGTTAATTTGAGTTGACATTCAGGTGGCCACCACCGCTTTGAAGGCACACTGGTTGTTCTGCATCAAAGCGGGCCAAAGGAAGGATTTAATTAGATCCGATCGCCGGTCCGCTTGGGGATGCCGCTCGTGTTTCTCGGGACGCAGAAAGCCTGTATTGTTTATATATAAATGTAGCTTTAAACTCAAGATTGTGAATCGATTAAAGTGAATTTGAAACCCACCCAGATTAAAGTCCATGTCCAGGTAGTAGGGCGCCTTCTGGTTGATCATCCTCCAGGCCAGGCGAACGCAGGCACTGACGTAGTGGGTTAAAGGAGGACAAGATTCCAGGCAGGGGTACTCGTGGAGTGTGGAAAGCACTTGGTTGAACACCGATCGCTCGATCTCACCCAGCGGAAAACTGTCAACGGTCTCAAAGAGGTGTTGGCGCACGGATCTGTCCAAGGACAAGGTGGTCTCACTGCTGCTGTCCAGAGGGCAGTTCAGGATCCGACGGACTTCCAGAACCTTGCGCTCCCGCATCCCGTGGCACAGGCGAAAGGAAAGCTAACCAAAAGAAAGTATTTTTTAAAAACTGTGTATCTGTTTTATTAAAGAGTAGATTAAAGAGTAGTTAAAATATTTTAAAAATATTTTTAGTTTAGTGAACTGATCTTGTTATTGGTTAACATTTTTCTCTGGGAAAGTGTCATTCATCTATGATCGAAAGTAATTTGATTTCTGCAGGTTTGATCTCCAGCGCCTACGTAATTTCTAGCACCCCGGGGGCTCCACTTTCCCTCACATTTTCGCTGCCACAACGCCTTATCATCCTCAAACTTGATTGCGATCTGGCCAAATTGATATTTTGCAATAGCAATTTGCGGTCTGACAGGATCTGAAGCATCGAAGCATCGAAGCCCACGGGTATGGTGTTGGTAATTGATGGCCAAGCACTTGAAATTGAAAGTAATCGCCGTCAGCTGCCTTGGCCTAACTTAAAATTTCTTTAAAAACAGTGGGAAGGAGAACAACAACTTGGGTATACCTCAGTGTAAGTAGGTACCTACATCTAGAATATTTAGAGCTCGTCTGTTATACAAAATATAATAATACAAATATTATTTCCTTTTGTTAATAAATTTCTTTAAAATTTATTTGCATAAAAGGGATGCTGAAAGAAGTTTACCATTAACATTTTAAAAGCTATTGACTTGCAAAATGGCCCTTGGAACGCGATTGCCCCATATATAAAACAATCGAGTATAAACCTTTTATTGACAAAAGCATCTTTAAACTCAATAGCCCAAAGTGACACAAAACAAAATATTTCTAACCCATTGAGAAGTAAAAGGGTTATTGACATGAAATTGGCACTTAAAAAGATTGTGAACACCCATAACAAATTTATTCCATTCATCACAAACAACTTTACGTTGTCTTGACAAGTGAAAACAGAGGCGATAATTATAAAAGTAAAAATGTGTTGTGAGGGATTTGTTTTCACCGACAAGTGAATAATTGGCTGGGTAATGAAATTGGCAACAATTTCTCTGCTGGAGTTAATCTTTACTTAGTTATCGACTTCTTTATCCAACTAAAGGTTTTACAAATTGTGATGTATTTTAAAAAATTAACAAAAAAATAATTCAACGAAACACACCCAATTAGAAACTTGTTAATCTTCCTTTAAAAAGTGAAAACATTGTCCGACACGCAATTGGCAATAATTTCTCCCGATCGAGTTATTCTTGAAACAATTTCTGCCCCTTTAACAAGTCATTATTGAGTGTTTGGACATATCTTCCCCAAGAGATCTCTTCTACAACCCATCCCAAAAACATGTAGGTACTTCAGACTCACCACGATCATGGAGAAGAGTATCTTTCCCTTGAGGCCGTGCGCGTGTTTTATCTGCGGCAGACTGTCCAACGCCTCCAAGGCGTCCGCTCGGTTCTCGACGTAGAGATTCCGATAGAGCGACACCATTTCGCTGTGGAGAAATGGAGGAGTGTGAAATGGCAGATGAGAGACAGAGTGTGGGATGCTGGTAAGTGAGAGTTGGATGCGGTCGCGATCTGATTTGACTGCGACCGAAATGTGGGTGTTACACCTAACTGGAAGTGGGTCAAGTGTTAGAACCAGGCAGAGAAAACAACTCTTTATTGTCTTGTAAAAAAGGAGGAAAATAAGGTCAAGTTTTTGTTGGTAATTTTTAAGCAAAGTTCTTTTGAAAGGCTTAAATAAAAAAATACTTAAAAAACGTGCAGAATGAGATATTAATTTAACTTGACCTTATTAAAAGCTTAAGCTTCAAAAACCATCAAATAATTGTTAATAACGTTTAAATAATTTAATTTATTGTTTGTTTAGCCTAAGCTAATTTTATAGAATTCTTGTTATGTGATCCATAAATTTAAAGTTAATAATAAACACTTAGTGCTAAATGAATGCTCACCTGCCGTCATCGCTGCCGGAGTCATCTGAGTGGTAGCCATCGCTGCAGCTGCTCGTACTGGCTCCCCCCGGAGGCGTGGCCTTGCCCATGGAAAGCGACCCAGGAGGACCTCCCTCGGGACCCATCATGTGGAGCACCACCTCGCAACCGCGGGAGAAGTTCATCAGCAGGCCGGCGGCGGGACGCTTCTCCACGAGAGCCTGTGAATCCAAGCGGCGCACCTGACCCACGCAGGTCAGCACCTCCTTTGTCGTTCTCCACCCGCGTGCTCAGATTCTCCACCAGCGTTTGGAGCTGCTTCAGAGCCGGCTTTGTCCAGCATGGTGAGCAGGGTCTTGTTGTCGATCAGCCGCTGCTGAATGTCCCCGTAGTTGATGGCTAGCAAACGCTGGTGGGAGGAGTGGGCGGGGTCCTGGTTTACTGTCACCATGCTCAGCTCCTCCAGTTTGTGAATGGCCATCTTGTAGGTGTCCACATGGCGTTGAAGCTCTGTTTTGAGGGCCACATGGAGAGATATGAGCTGCCCAGAGGCATCGGTGGTG
The DNA here is from genome assembly GCA_018150695.1 of Drosophila oshimai. Taxonomy (NCBI): domain Eukaryota; kingdom Metazoa; phylum Arthropoda; class Insecta; order Diptera; family Drosophilidae; genus Drosophila; species Drosophila oshimai. Next base: position 62,961 of record JAECWM010000058.1, on the reverse strand, counting down.
AGTCCATGGACTCCGAGTCCTTGAACCGCATTATCGAAGCTGCGTCTCCTTTCCCGCACAGTTTGCCGGAGAGCGGGCTCATACTGAGCCAATGCCTGCAGGAGACGGGTGCATCTTTGCCGGAGGCCTGACTCGTGGGGATTCGCAAACAGACGCACCAGTTGCCAGGCCACCGTCTCACTGGGTACTTCGGGTTTGGGTGTGGTGTTCAAGGTGGTTAATCTGGGGGAGAAAAAATATATATTTCCAGAAAACTTATACCTGAAGAACTTAGAGTACGAAATCATAAGTTGAGTTACTTCTTACCTGGTAAAGAAGGACTCCAATAAGTAGGCACTGTGGGGCAGGTGCTCCAGCAGCAGGTCCAGAGGGAGTTCGGCAATGACTGACCTTAGAACCGAGGGACCCAGACGACCCACCACTCCAGCAGCCTCCCTGTACTGTCTGCCCTCGGAAAGGAGCATCAGGCGACGCAGGACCTGTCTGGGACTGGTCAGAAACTCCCGACCGTCTCTCGATGGTCCGCGAATCCGTTCCCTGCTGTCCGCCATTGAACCGGCACAGAGGGACAAAGGAGGCGATGGGGAATTAACCTGGAGCTGGAGAATGGCGTCCTGGTGATTCTTCAGCAGCAACTGCTTTCTGGAGGCGTGAATGGATGCGGATTACTCGGGTTTCTCGGTTGTGGGTTAATGGAATGGCTTTTTACAGATGCAGATGCGAAGATTAAGAGATGCAGATGCGGTTGCGGAGTCTATGAGATGCAGATGCGAGTTCAGTGGGACTGCTTACAGCATATTGGGCGTTGGCTCCATGACGATGCGTCTGCCTGGGCTCCAAACTCGTTCGGAGGTCTCTGAAAACGGGCAGACACAATGCCACAATTAATAACGAATAGGAAATCTCTGTAACAAGAATTCGCGCACAAGACAATTGGCACTTTCACCGGCGCAACATAATTTATGATAAGTTAAGGCGCCACGCATAACCAGACATATGGATCTGGTACTTATACACCAGCATAATACAATCGCCACAGCTGTCAGTTGTGGGAGTTTCCACCTCCACATCAACTATGACAACTAGGAAAAGTGTTTAGGGCCTCCGCACATAAGGTAAACTTTCCTTGAGGCCACGTCTTGTATGCCAGCTATTTAACAATTACCTAGGAAAATGCCTTTTATCATACCAAGCTAAATGCACCAAAATTTAATGTTGATTTAGGAGTGGGTACCGCACTGTTAGGTGGAACTTATAAATCAACAAACATACAAAGGTATTTTGGTTTATAACTTTGAGCACCTGCAGAGTTATTACCTCCCAGTTTCTTCCCATTTTCCAAAGACTGACATGAAGATATGGGGAATCCGACACTTAGGCAGCCAACCCGAACCGAAAAAATCTGAACATGTTTGTCTTCCCAAGAATTGTGTAGAATAGAACATAAAGTGTTTACCAACAAACCGAAAAGTCCGGAAAAGCAGTCGACCACATCGCGACTAAGTGACTGGCTCTCATATGTTTGCACTGAGAAAAACGTTTGCCACTTGCATATTTTAAACAGAAATCGTTTGAGCAGTGTATCAAATTTCCTTATTTAAAATTTTTAAAATTTAAAATTCAATATTTAAACGAATTTGAAATTTCCATGAATTTTATTTGAATTTAGCATGAATTTAATCAGTTAAAAATGCTTTGAAAACTTTAAATAGTTAATAAATATTATAAAACACCTAAGGTCTTTAAAAAAAAAAACATATAGATTATTAACTTAAAAATTTTTCCCCTAATTTCTGTGTACCCAAAATAGTTTTTAATTGTAAACTTCAATTAATAAAGTGCTTTCAGCTTAGAGTGTGTACTCCGAGTTGGAGTCAGTACTTCCAGCTAAAAGCGGACTGGGAGCTGGAGGTGACAGTGACCCACCTCGCAAAGGTCAGACGTCGTGCATTACGGACCGGCTTAACGGACAGGTAGACGCCTTAATTGAAGGCCCAGTGAGTTAAGTGCGCTTTGGCAATACTTTCCGTTAGCAGCCAGGTGTGGGCCGAAGGTGTGTCGGCTGGCTGGGAAGGAATGTTCCGTTCGAGGGCGTGGCACTGTGGGAAAGAGATCATATCCGGTGGATACCTGTACCGGATCGGACTACCCGAACTGCGTACGTGTTGCCAAAAAAGACGTGCAGGATCAGCTGGTGATCTGCAATCTTTCCCATTACATGCACTATGCGAAATACGAGAGATAAACAAAAGTTGCGGCATTTCGCAGAGATCATGTGGCGAATCGCAGAGAATCCAGACATGACAGACACAAAGAAAGGCCCGGGATTACCACACAATTATGACTACACGGGCGACAAATTGAAAGATGCCATCGTGCGGCTGGGAAAGCCATAGAAAATATGTAGAAACGTGGCCATGACACTCGGGATGCGCTTCGCTGGGTAAACAAAAAACAAAAAAAAAAGGGTAAGAAGAGTGTGTGTTATGTTACGTAAGCTGGTGACAAATGAGCGGTCTGAGAACGGAAGCCCGACTCAAGAACACCAGTGTATCTGTACCTCTTCCCCCATCTCCATCTGTATCTGTATCTTTGGCTGCGTCTGCGTGTGCGGCTTTTAGTTACACTCCGGGTCTCAGTTGGTTTAATGAACCCAGCGAAAATAGAAATGTGGCGATGTGAAATGATTTGTTGTGCTGGGCTGGCCATGAGGCAAACATAACTCTGCCTCGCCATTATTGTTATTACAACGATTCGTTATGAAGTTGCTGGCTCTGATAGTTTCGCAGGCCAACAAACTTCTAATTGCCCCGACCCCGTGCTCCGCATGCAATCTACAGAAGTTTTTTATTTTTATTTCGCCTCATTTTTATACCTCTTTTGGAGTGGATTATGGGGGTATGTTTGTTTAAAATTAGATATAGGGGTGGACTTAAATAATTAGCTGTATTTTTATATCATTAAACAGCTGGAAATGATTTCTTACCCCATAAAGTTTTTTAAATTAGCTATACAAATCCGATTTCAGCCCTTCTTTTACTGTTTAGACACTGGGATTTTGTTGATTAAAAGTTTTTATATGATACCCAGTTTATACTTAATCAAAAAATTATTAAAGAAACTAACTTAAAGACAAGCTACCAAAATAGGCTACGCCTTTAACAAGAGATTTCAGTGAACACCGGGTATCTGCTAGTTGATTCCCTCGGCTATATAGTTTCCATTTCTTTTTCGTTACTTCCCCGATTTGTGTCTTTGTCATAATGGTATCCATAACGAGCTCGGAATGAAGTTGGAGCTTGGAGCCATAGCTGGCGTGCGGCTGCCATTAGATTTGATGGCGATCACCTAACTATCTGATCTGAGGCATGCTGCGGAGCCATCAGCAGCTCTGTCCGCAATCTCTCCCGACACCTGTGTCTCTGTGTACCTGTGGCAATTAGCGGCCATGACCAGTCGGACACCGCCAAAAAAGGGCAAGAAGAGCATAGCAGCCAGAAAATTCTGCTGTCCGCTAGTCGTCGTTAATCAAAGAGAGCGACCCAATCAAGTTGACCTCAAAATCCAGGCGAGACAAAGCGACGCGAATTCATTGTCGTAAGACAAACGCACAAGTTCTGCATGGCGAAAAGAAACTTGTTTGTGGAACAGTCTCTAACTGTTCCTCGCACCTTGGCCACAAAGGGAAGAACGGCCCTCATTCAGTTCTCATGTCTCGAGATCGGCCAAAAATTAGCATACCTACCTATTCTCTAAAGCTGATTGATTCCATCATAAAGCATAAATAGTCTGCGGCTAAGACAAAAGAGCCCGCAGGCCTTTGCCTCGAACTACTGTTCACCTACTTAAGACTTTGGTCTTAAGTCTGACCCATCAAAGGTTTTGACAGCTTCCACAACAATCTAATTCGTATTAACTTTTTCTGGCTGCCTCTCGGCACAGCACAGCACCTCAATTATGATGGGAACAAGTCGGGGCCGAAAGTGGGTTAATTCCATTCATTCAATTAGAATAGGAACAGCCGCGAGTTATGGCCGCATCTCACTTTTTTATGGCCAAGTTGCAAGCCGCCCCGCTAATTGGAGTCGCCTGCCCAGAGTCTGTGTCTCTGTTTCTGGGAAAGATCTTCTCTCCGAGCCACTCAATCTGCATAAATTAGCACAGACCAGCCCTTGACTAAGCAGCCATAATGGGAGACTAAGCATCCGATTTGAGGAAAGTATCTAATTATGCGCAGATTCTCACCCACTGTGGTATCACATTGTTAAGAGCATTAATTTTTATATTGGGAGCATTCAACATTATTTTATGAGCAGGAAATAACTAAGAGCTTAGGAAAAAAGAAATTAACTGAGCAGTTGGGATGACAGACTGAGCTTCCAATGAAAGTCTTTCATATGTTTATCTAGATTATCTTAGGTGTGGCAATTTGTGTTGATCACTTTTATTGCTCAGTATCTGTAAAAGGTTACATGCATTTCAATATGTAAATCAGTTTCACTGAAAAACTTTTAAAAATATCTAACCGATTGGTGGAAAGTTATAAACGAGTTTTTAAATAGTTCAAAATCAGTTGAAGCAACACTTCAAATCTATAAATAATTTTCTAATACTCATTTAATTCGAAAAATATTTAATGTAAACTAATAAATGGAGATAGTCTATGAGCAGGTGGTAAACTAAGAAAATCTTCAAATTAACTCCCCTTTTAATCACACCCACATATGATGCTCAACCGATTGAGAAAAGTAGCTGGTTATGCGCTTGGCTTCCCACTAAATACATGAAGATTTCTTGTAATGTTTTTATCTTAGGAGCGTTCAACTTTATTGGAGGTGGAATCTCCGTTCTCCGCTTCACATTCACACCCACACAGCTGGGAGATGTTTTCGTGCCACTTACATGGTTGTGGGTAAGTGTGCCACTAATCCGAGCTCAAATCCGCAGGAGATTCGCCAGGTCGTCTTCTCACTTGACACCAAAGAAGTCGTCGCAGTTGCAGATTCTCCGCTTTTCCCCAACTGCCGAGCAATTTTCACTTTGCTGCCAAAAGCGACAGGGTCAAATACTACGGCTTTGGCTTTGGTTTTGGGGCTGTCTCTGGGGTCTTGAGATTGTACCGCGTATCGTGTACTTGTAGCTTGTAGCCTGTATCGCTCGTATCTCGCAGAATGCAACCGCAAATCACAGCGTTGACGGCGCCTTCGTGTTCATTTGGCAGCAGCAACCACTCCGGCTACAAGCATTTTTGCACTTCATTAACTCGTCTAACATTTGTGTGGCAAATGCCACGGGAAATTCCAATCGTCTTCGCGAAGAAGCTGTCAGTCCCCTTCACTATTCCGCTTCTCCGCTTGATTCTCTTCCGATCCACAGTTTACCGTTTAAGCACGCGCCCCCAACAGAGGAAAAGTCACACCGAACCGAATCGAATCTGAAGACTGGAAAATGGAAAACAATCGCGAGGAGCGGAGCACGACCGATCGCAGTAAAAGTCCAAAGCAGACTGAAGACTGAAACTGAACGAATGTCATGACCAAAGAGGCCACTACTAAGAGCGCAGAGAGAGGAGCGGCAGCGCAGGCACCTTCAGCTGCGCAGCCGCACGTTGAGAGCGGCTCAGAAAAAGAAGCAGGGGGAGATCACGGCGGCAGCTGAGAGGCCACAAGAGCTCCACGGAGCCCCACCGAGATTAGCTCCGCTGCAGAATCAGGGAAAAGTTAAGACGTACACAGTAAACAAATTTTATAAACAGATCATAAAACTGCGTGTTTTTAAAATACATTTTTTTAAATAATAAATAATATTTTAATAAAAATCTAAAGAATTGGCCATCTTGTTTGTATTATCATTTAAATCGATCACATATTTCAACACAAGTGCAGATAATTATAATTTCCATTAGAGTACTTACTTTAAATTAAAATTAATAAAAAAAAACAGAAATAAAGTCCCAAGATCTATGCTTAAGAAAGATCAAGTATTTCCTACTTCAGCTGATCATAACTTGGCTAAATAATGCTTAATCAAGGCATAGTATACCTTCTGCAGTTCAGTTCAATGAGTAGATTAATATACTGATGAAAATGTACTATTTTAATTAACCCGTTATTTTCGAAATTTAATAAAAGGTTACATCACAAAAATTGTCAAAAAATGAAGCAGAAATTTTAAAGCAGATTCAAATAGAATTTAATAGCAAATTGTAAAAGGTTTACCACTTGAAAATACGTCGTCAATTGCTTAAGATATGAGTCAAAAAGTGATGTTCGGCGCACACTTTTAGCAAAGCTAATGGAAGTACGATCATCACTTTAACTCCACTGACTAACTTTCAATTAAATGTATTGCTCCAGTGTAGCAGCTTTAGTGGCAGCTGGTGCCTCCACCCGTCGTCCGATTTGAATTGAGCCAACTAATGGCCGATGTTTGTTTGTTTTTGGCCAAGTTAAAGCGCTCGCCGCTTGGAGCGGAAAGTGCAAGCCACCGATGCAGATGCAGCTGCTGCTGCCGCTGCTGCTGCTCTGCCATTTACCGATTGTTAGTTTAATTGCAATAATGGACGACTCTGCGGGGGGTACTCCGCATCATGGGATTGGATTGAAGAATTTGGGTTAGTGTGTGCGGTTTTGGCAGCAGCAAGTTGGGGAGGAAATCGCATACGAGACAAGCTTTCTACTGATGCTGATATTAGAATCTCCTATCAATTTCCTATGAATTTATGAGCGCGGATGATGCAACTGTGGGAAAGGCCTTAGAAACATTTGTGCTTCACTTTTGCACATGTATCTCTGGGTGGGCTGCACTTTGGGTATCCACCCCAGTCTCAGCTAATTAGCTTAATTACCCAATGCTAGAGGCGGATTAATTTCACCGGTGGCAAACGGTGAAAAATGTTGGTTCAAAAACAAAAGCGAGCAAGTGTTGACTCCACTCCCATCGCTTGGCATGCACAGGGAAAAACAGTTAAATTTTTTAATTGATTTAAGAGTGTCTAAAATTAAGATTGAACTAAGGGGGAGTACACTTTGATTTTCAAAATTTTTTTTTTTTTTTAAAATGTTCCTTGAGATGACTTTAATTTAGAAAAGACCAAGCGCCAGAATATTCCTTACCACTTTACGAAGCGATTTCCAAAACATGTACCGTACATGTACATGCACAAGCACATCTTTAAACGCGTGTATCCGAAACGGGTTTTTCAAACTGGTGGGAAAAAACCAACCAGTTATCATCGAATTTGGATATCGCCTATGTTTTCTTGTTCAGAATTAAATTGCTTAGAAATACGAGGCCACATTTCGATTTTGTCAAAAATGGATTTTAATCCACGATTTTGTAAGCATTTTTAGGGTGAAAATTGACTTTTTTTTCAAAGGCCACAACTTTTAAAAAAATTTTTTTAAAAATCGGAACTCGTATTTCTAACCCAAATTTCATTACTAATCAGGATTTGTTCCATTTATGTTCCGGGATCACATGGGAAGGAGCATTTTCCCCACCGTTTTCCGACTTCGCGCGAGACGCCCCACGCGACCTGGTGCACCGGCCACATGAAACGCCAATCGAGTTCAAAAAAAAAAATTGTAGTTCGAAGGATGAGTAATAAATGGGTTATAACATATTTGCCCTCCTGAGTGTTTTATTGCTTAAAAAAATTAACGAAAATGCCTTACTTTTTGGACGTTCAAAGTGTACTCCCCCCTTAATAATCCGTTTTTTATTTATTTTGATCTTTATAAAAAAGTATTTGAAAAACCTGATAGTTATAAGCGATATAAGAAAAAAAAACCAATTTACTAGCTTTTAAGATTAAAATATTATAAAGATCATACTCGTAGTCTTACCTGACTTAAGGTTTTTAATATACAAATACCTTTTATTTACTATTTATCACATTACCCAATTGTTAAAGTCTATTAAATATTTATTGGGTTAATCAGTATGTTAACCTAAAGAGAAGTAAAGCAGGTTATCCAATGAAACACGTTATACATTTTCTTTAAATAAAAATATAATTTTTATTTTATGTGTGTGTGGGGAAAATGAGCCAGAATGAGCCAAGATTGACGGGCCCTGATTGGAGCCCATTGCCAGCGCCTTGGCCAAAAGATTCGGCCTCGGGCCAAACGGTCTATCTGCATGCATGTAGACCAAAACCAAAACACCGAGCTCGAAGCATCGAGAGCCCGAAAATTGCGACACCTTCACGTGTTGCGCGCAATTGGAAGACGCTCCACAAACTGTAACCAAAGCGGAGCAATTAACGAGCTCCCACAAAGGTGAGTGGCATGGAATGGGCGAGGGGGAGGGGATCGGGCCCATTTATTTGCGGCAGGTCTGTGTGCGGCATTTGCATTTAGCCGGCTTAACAGGGCGTTAAGCTTGCGACACGGCCATAAAAAATGCTCGTACATCTGGTACTTATCTGCCGTAATCCACAAATACCAGGGCCCCCCCTTTGGATTTTTGGATTGGGTGTTAATAAGTCAAGGTCTCCGGCAATGGAGCGCCACAGATGAGCATCTAAATGTGCTCTGGGGAATGAGTAGTGGTCGTAGCAGATCTTCCTTTTCCTTTCTAAACGCATTTCACTTTTCGCACAGCAGACAGGTGTGCAAATATTTGCGAGAAATTGTTTAAATGGGGGAACAAAAAAAGCAGGGGCTGTTTTTTGGCGCATTGGGAAACCGCTTACCAAATCAAGTAAGTAACGGTTTGATTTACTAAACGCATCGGATAGTTAATGGTTGCTGTTCGACGCTCCACACTTCATGTTCATGTGCGAAATGTCGCCAATTTGATGTTTGCTTTTCGGTTTTATGCTTTTTTATTTGTTTCTTTTCCTTTTCGCTTTTCCATTTGGCTTGGTTTGGAGTACTCCAGAGCTGCGCCTGCGCACTTTTCATTGCGTTGGCTTAGTGGCTTGGACTGCGACATTTGTCAGCAGTGGAATCGCCACAAATTTTCCCCCGCCGAGACATCTGCCAATCCTGCCACTTGGCGATTTCTCTTTCGCTGGAAAAATGTGGCAATAATCGTAAAACTTTAACACAAATATTGAGCGGAGTAATTATGAGACCCACAACTAGCCACTTGGAAGCTGCAATCTGCGGCGGCTCCTAAGTGACTCGGGATGACTTGACTGCAACTTTCAGCGACCGTTGCCGATCGTTGGGATTGATCGCTTGTCCCAATTTCTAAGCCATGACAAGATGGAGTCCACATAAAGTTGGTCAACTAGGGAAACTGCTGGGCTGCACATCACAACATCCCAAGTACTAACCCATCATCCCACGATGCACTCGTAATCCTCATGAATTTCATTACCTCATCGCCAAGTGCACGAATCTCGCAGATAAACATCAATGCAATCGTCGCAGATACAAACCCACAGATACAAAGCCCATTTCCGTTGCTGGCAGCCCTTTGAATTGATTAAGCCCCCCGTCTTTAAAGAAAAACCCCATTGTGGTGCATCCGCGGCTCAAATCTCTCACCTCTAGCTTCCGTGAAATAATTCAATTTCATGGCGCATTATCTGGGTGTTCTTATATAAGGCCCTCGAGGAAAGTGCACAGATTTGTGTTTAGTGCGTTGCGGTTGCAACTTGCAATTAAACCCCAAATGGCCAGCTCACTCATCACTTCGATGGCCGATGAGTGAGGGAGAAATTAGGCCCCCTTCTGAGACTCCCTGGCAATACCGGTTACTCTTCCCAGCTCACAGAGAAATAATTTTGATTAATTTTAATTAAAAGAAAATGGTATCATAAAAAGTTGCCAATCAAGGGGTTTTTAAAACAAATCTGCAGCCAGTGGATTTCAATAAAAAGTTTTAGCTTAAAGTTTTATTTGTTTGAGGAACTTTTTTAAGAGATTTGAAAACCAACACAAACAGTTTTCATATAAAATTACGTTGAAAGCACAAGCTTCAATAGTAGAAACCTAAAAATATTAGCACAGCACAATTCGTAACAATTTGAAATATCACAGCTTATCAAAATTTTTAATCTCATTAACAATAAAAAACATCTTAAAGTAAAATCTTATTATCGAATATTTGGTTTGATTAGGATAACTTCACTCATTACTTAATTTTTTAATAAAATAATATGCCCTGGTAAAAAAATAAAATGTTGTTTCATTTTTATTCTTTTTTTTAATCGAATAAATTATAATATGTTAAAGATGTGTTTAGGAAAACGTTTCATAGGAGGATAAAGTTATTTTAAAAGTATCAAAAATGGTGAAAATTGTGTTATAAAAATATATTTTTTTAATTTACAATCAGATCAACCTCTTTCGGTCATGTTTTTTTTCAGTGCTCAAACTTGGTGGCTTTATACATCAACATCATGTGGCTGATAAGCGCGGCTCCTTGACAGGCGGCGATTCGTTTGGCCAGCCAGCCGTTTGACAACAACTTTCACAAACTTTTGCCAGCCTGCCAGCCGCTGGTCGCGATCGCGATTCTTATTACAGAATCAGGTGCGGGACTCTCACTCTCTCTCACCTGAGTCAGTGAACTGGCCACTCGCAAGTTGCAACTTGGGGCACGTTCGGTTGACAGTAAAAGTAAAGCTGCGCGGAAAAAGTGAACGCAATCGAAGGCGACCCACTTCCCTGGCCAACAATAAGTCGCCTCGATCTCTATCTTCCTCTCTCTCTCTGGGGGAAGAGACGATGCACACATATATTTTGGGAAATCTGTGGAGAAAAGTGGGTGGCCCACAGCCAGCAGCGGCTGCCTTGTGTCGCTTTTCGTTTTTCGGGTGTCGAGTGTCAGTTGTAGAAACTGAAATCGAACCGAAAGCCTGGCCAACAAACGCACACGCAAAATGAACCAAAGTGGCCCAAACGAGCCATTGGCGTGACTTAATGATGCATAAATAAAAGAGGCTGCAGCTCCCAGACTGGGCTTGGCTTTGGTCCAGCCACAGATACAGATGTTTATGCACCTTAAAAAAATGTTGAGAAAATTAAATAAGAATTTTAAAACAGTTTAAGCGTATAAAAACATAAAAACTTAAACTTGCTGACTAGTTTTCATGAATAAAATAAACACTTGTCCGCTGACTATTCTTTAAAACTAAATAATAAACGTTGTCCTATGGTCATTGACTTTGTTCTGATTCATAATTTAAGTACCTATATTTTCATCTAAGTATGAAACTTTTGTTTTATGATTTTCTTCAGTGTACAGATCCAGCTCCCGCACGCATCTCTATCGGTGAATGCGGCTTAATTGCGCACACAGTTGCTGCGGGACCAATGAAAGTGAGCTGACTATCGCCGGGAAAAGAAAGAAGTGGGTAAAAACAAAAGTGAGCCGCCGCCAAGATAACCAGAATTTCCAGCCCGACTCCTCTCATCCTTTTTTGGCAGTCTGCGCAGAATTTCATCGCTTTTCACTTTTTCCTGTGGCTTGAACTTTGGCTTCAGATTTGAGAGAGTTTCTTACGTGCTTGTAAATAAACAACTTATTGATAATGCGATATTGGGAACATGTTTATAAAAGCATTTTTATCAATAACATTGTTGATAACAGAACTCATTTCATTACCATTTGTCCATTAACAAATAAATGAAAGGCAGTGTTTATTGCTTTCAAATCTCATTTACCTATTTTGTTTAATAAACATATTACGCTCATTTTATTTAAGCTAAATTTTTGAAATAGTTTGACTAATGTTAAAAACTATAAAACGATATATCGGACTTTAAAGCATATGGCAGATATAAGTATTTAACTTTATTCATAACAAATATTTTAAGTATTGACCACTTTTAATGAAATTTCACTTGTTTTGGCTTTCATAGCATATATATTTTGAATTGTTTATATCGACTCTAGTAGTACCATAGCACATACACATATAGCACGATCAACACGAATAGCAGATGGATGAGGAAGAGCTCGATGGCCAGGGTGAACAAGGCCAAGGGCTTGAAAGCCATATAAGTGATCTGGACAAACATGGCTCTATGGCTACCAGATCTATTGGGTTAACAGATTATGACTTTCCTACTCCTGTATGGTGAAGGTCAATTGCTTGCTGCGTGAGCTCTCGAATCGATTGGGAGTGTGCATGCTGAGCATTGCGGAAATGCCGAGTCCCAGAATTCCGAGGAGCAGGGTCACCACAAACAGACCGGCCAGGATGGGGGCCGAAACGAATCCCACGCAATCGTAGACCTCTCCATACTCCTGACGACCATTTAGCCACGGCTGCACCTGGAAGTCACTAAGCTGCAGACTCCGAATGGTCTCATTTCGAGCGGGATTCAGGAAATTGGTACTCTCGGCCGAGCAGCGATACGAGAATCCCAGGGGAGCATTGGGCAGGGTGTACTCATCACCTCGGGCCAACAGCACACTCTTCAGTTCCCGGTACTCCACCTCCACGTTTCTCAGGGTCCAGGATCCGCGGGTCAACGAGAACTTGAAGCGCAGCGTGCACTTCTCCCCGGAATGCATGAAGGTAATGCTTAATCTTCCATATCCCTTGGCCCGCTGGTCATCGAAGGTGATCTGCCTGATGTGCTCCTCCAGCTTTAATGTGTCATTGGTCAGCCGGAGCTTCAGTGGTCCATTCAGACTCAGCACCGCCTTGTTTCCTTCGGCCACATAGATGAAGCTGGCCTCGGTCTCCTCCGGACCTTCTGGTGGCTTTGGTTTCTCCTCTTCCTCACCAGCTGGGGCTGCCTCTCGCTTGGCCAGGAAGTGGGCCTCCTCCTCGCGGCTGGCCAGGATTCCCAACACTTCTCCCCTGCCGTAGGTGGCCAAGGCTTCGTTGTAGTACGTCAGGATCTCGGCGTCGTCCTCTTCTCCGTGTCCAGAGAGACTTATGACCTGCGAATTTAAAGTGGATTACTAAAATATCGATTTAAAGTAGTAGTAGATTGAGAGCCATCCTAATCTTTTATGAATGGGATTTAAAATAGGTTCCCAAAAGCAAAACAAATGGCATTTCTTGTACTTTAAATTTCCCATAGGAAAATTTCTTTTAAGATACATATAAAAAATTTGGAATTTCATTCTTCTATGAAAGATAAAATCTATAAATACATCAAAACATAGAGGTAAAAACGTTGAATAGGACCCAACTTACCTCAATGTTGGCATTAAGACCAAAAGGCTCTGCGGCAAGACTTCTCTGTGGCAGGTAAGTCCAGGCACCGCTCTTGACAAGATTCTGGAACCTGGGATACTTGGTACCCTCCAATCGACTGGTTGAGTTCCTCACAAAGACCACAATCGCCTTGGCCTCCGTGAAAAGTTGCGTCAGCGGCAATTCCCTGCTGTTGGAGTCTACCAACGCCTGGGATTGCAATCCAGATACCCTGGAGTGACCCCAGAAGATAAACGGCCCACTGATGGAGGCAGTGCTGCAGCTGATAGCCAGGCACAGCAGGGTCGCAACGAGAATCAGCTGCATTCTGGAGATAGATGGAAATGTGCGTCTTCACTTAGGCCTCTGGCACCGTCGACTGCCTGCCCTCGATGAAATGAGGGATGTATGTATGTGATGAAAAATCGATTGTTCAAGACTCATGCGCAGAAATAAACCAGCAGTGGTGGGTCTCACTGGGTGGTGGAATATGTTCAAATTCCCATGTTGTAGGTCAGTTTTACTGAGTTATTTAGGAAAACCGAATCCACCACCATATTGAGCACCATATGTTTCTGTAAGGGATATTTCTTTTTTAAATTTTTGGGACAACACAGAAGCGGAATTTTTGAGCAATGAATGCGACTTTAAATACTATCAAACTTTATAAATAATTACTGTCCATATTATACAAATTTATTGATGGAATATTTACAGGAAATATTAAATTAGAGTTTCTTAAACATAATCCCTCAAATTTACAGACATCTAGATGCTAAGCTAGTGACTACAATGATATGTTAGATCGTGTTGAGTATTAAGTGAGTTCATATAGCGAGGGTTTTATTAGTATAATATTCTTTTTACCATTTAAAGGAACCTAAGGGCTAGGCCGATGACTACGAAAGCTAATACGTAAGGCTTTGGTTGAGTTGCAGCTAAGCTTGATGAATAAAAGCCCTTAAAGTTTTTGGTGCCTGTTGGATAAAAACAAAAGGTCATTTTGAATCCCGTACCCAATTTAGACTACTTACGCTTCTCATTGGTATCCCTTACACCACAGGTGCGATATGAGATGGTCGACTTTCGCTTTTGGTTCACATAACCAGGAATGAACAGACTAGGGGCATCCAATCTTCCGGCAGCTATCAAACGGGACATATCCAGCTCCAGGCGATGGGCCAGAGGGCCTTTGAAGTGGATAATCATCTGGATGCAAGCTCCGCCATGCAGTTCCTTGGTCTTACGAGCATCCACATCCAACATCCACTCTGGGATTCCCATCACGGATCGCAGTTCCTCCAGAAACTGGGCACTGATTCGACAAATTTAGATTGAGTTATATAAGTTAAATGGGTATTTAATATAAATATACTTACACAACGAATCTAGGTGGCTTTTGCAAATTAATGTATTTAATGACATTGTGATCGGGCTCTATATTTGCACATGCAAACTTTTCGTGGGAGTGGTCGGGTCCGAAGATCACAATGGAACGTCCAATGGCCCCAACAGGAGCTTCTAGTGGGAAGTTCGAATCGGTGAAGACCACGCGTTCACCTCCAAGATCTGGATAGAAATAAATTGTGTTGTGTAAGTAGCCTCTGTTTTTATAAACATTTTAGATCACTTACCTATGGTTCCTAAACGAGCACCCACATCGCCCACATAGCAGCGCAGGGGATTATCCGGACCACACTCTTGCTCATAGAGATCCAGCTAAAGAAAAAGAATTATGTTACAGGGAGGAACATTCCAAACTCATCTATATAAAGCTTACATTGAGTGGATCTGCCAGTTGTGTGTAGTACGGGTTCCAGACGTAACCTCCTGCCACACAGCGAGTGATCGTGGGTTTAACGGCTGCATCCACTCCCACGGGATTTACGAATATCTGCCAGTTGTGGTTTCGAGTGGAGTTCCTATCGTTTTTGCCCGGATGGCGCAACTTAACTTCAATAACAGTCTCCGACTGGCTACCATCAGTGTGGATTAGCTGCGTCATCTTAACGTAACCGTAGGCATAGCCCGTGGGATGATGGAATGAGGCGATGCCCCTGAGTTCCCTGGCCTCGCTGGGACTGTAACCACGCTCCAGGGTACTAAAAACAAGAATTTAATTAAATAATCTTTTTGGTAGACAAAAGTATCCCACCTGCATGCCCATCGAGCGTTCTTTTGTTTCTTTGTAATAACCACAGATCGTCCAATAATGCTGTTGTAGCCGAAAAGAGGAAGATTCGTATCGTTGTAGGAATCCTCGAACTGAGTGACTCCGTCAAGACCTCCAAACTTTCCACTCAGATCACCCATCTCGTACTGATCGGAGGTGCCCCTTTTAGATGGGGGTGATGACTTGGGATTGACGTCGAAGGGATTCCAGTGGCTATAGAGCGTGGAGGCCTCGCAAGGAAAAGCCAGATTGGCTTCCACTGGTGTCTGAAGAGAATGGAAATGTAGTAAGCATTGGAGATTATTTGGGAATGCACTTACCCTGTGAATGTGATAGCCTCCGTTTCCCTGCAGTCCCTTTAGCTGCACTTCCACATTGCTGACATCGTACTCCGATTGCTGGGTGATCTCCACTCTCCCACTGACTGTCAACGGATCTCCGTTGGCATACCACTCCTTGGCCACCACTTTCCGCCGGAAGTGTCCAATCACAGCTGAACAAGCCAGTCGTTCTCCTCTGGCTTTAGGGCCACTATCCTCGTAAATAACCAAGGATTTACCCAGGATGCCATGACGACCCGACAGCGGAAGATTACCATCTACAAACATCCTTCTGCTGATTTTCTGGGCAACACGTTTTCCTCCCGCAATGGTGAGCCTGCCCGATCTCGCATCCATGGCTCCCATTCGGCACATGGAAGGTAAATTGGGATGGCAGTAGTCATCAGCACTCCGGTTGCCCCAATCCACTCGGAAAGGATTATAAACGGGACCGGCGGAGATGCAGCGCTGTTGCCAGTCGTAAAAGTCCTTTCCGGGCGCATTGTTGTGAATAGCCCAACGGTGTTCATAGGTGGTGTTCTGCGTGGATCCATCCGCCTGGATAAGATACTCAAATAGTACAGTGGTGTCCTTCCAAGGCTGCTCCGCCGGCTGACGAAAGATCACACGGCCCACCACCGGGTACCGGAAGAGAACCTAAATACAAAATTAAAAAAGTTTATTTAAATGAGCTAAATCAACAAGTCAAGTAAACACTCACCTGAGCCGTAACCATGTTCTGCTGGTACACTCCATTCTTTTGATACTGCCCCAGGCTGGAACAACCCCAAATACTCTTCGTTATATTGGACACATCAGTTCGATTGAAGGTGTAGATGACCAGACTCCTCTGGGCAATGCTATGACGACCCTGAAGGGGCAGGAAAACGTCCCAGTAGAGGCCATTCAACTCGGAACTCGTTCCGGGCAAAACGTACTGGTGCCAGTAGCCCTTGTTGCGACCCTGCAGCTTCCCAGAGAGATCACCCAAAGCATACTGCTCCTGGGTTCCATAACCGGGTGGGGGTGTGCGATCATTTATCTCGCGGGGATTGTGCATCTCTCCGGTGGTCCAGCAGTAGTCCTCATGACCCATTCGTTGCGGAACTGGCGGCAGGCTGTGAATCCGGAAGGCAGCCACATCTTCGGCAAACTTACGACTCACATGTTGAGATAGTGGTGCTCCCAAGGTAAAATTAAGGAAAGTGGGGTCGAATTTTGAGCGCTGCATGAAGGTTACCTCTCCCTTGACACCTCCGGAGTTTATAAATGTTCTGTAAAAAAATATTCATATTTAATTACAATATTTAAGAGAAGCTAGAATACCACTCACTTGAAGGTCAAAGGCTGGACGTGACGAATCTTGGTGCAAGCGAGGTACGAATCCGGATGCTGGTTATCGAAAAGCACCAGGTAGAGTGTTCGATGGGGAATCGTTAGATCCGAGGGCAGCAGAGCCAGCTGAGCATCCCTAAAAACGCTGCGAAGTGGCGAACGAAGAGCGTTCTTGGACACTCCGATCCTTCCAAGGCGCGCATCCAGATCGCCAATTCCATTACCTGGTCCACCACCTTGGGGATCGAATACCAGCTGCAGGAAATTGCAGTTGTCCTCGGTGCGATGGTGGTCATGTTTGAATATGTCCGTCACGTAAATCTTCCAGTGGTGCTGGGTAAATGGTGCCGCCTGGCTGCTGTCTTCCTCCAGTGCAGGTGGTTGCTCCCTAATGTGGTAAAGATCGGAGTAGATTAGGGTGTCCCCAATAGCTCCCTCCGCCGGAGCCAACCATCGAAAGTGAACGGATCCCGCAACGGGTGTATTGAAACGAGCCTCTGCCATATGCTCCACTGAACTTTGGATTGTGGTTATAGTGGCGCAAATCCGGGAATTGGAGTTTACTTCCGTGAGAACCAGCGATTTTCCCCAGATCCCTCTGTCTCCAATCAGCTGCATGTTTCGCTCCCATGTGGAAGTCTCATTTCCAGGAAGCACCAGGTACTCCAGGTCCTCATCAAAGCTCAAAACCTGGGAACCCAAACGATTTTGTTCGCAGCGCTCCTCGGGATCGGTGTTGGAATAATCCACGGGGAATTTTCGTACTCCCCAACTCCACACTTGGTCGGGATACTGCAGAGTGGCCTCCAAATTGGCCTTGATCTCCACAGTGGTGGCATTCAATTGCCGAAAAGTAATCTCTCCGTGCAGACCGCTCTGCGATATGTATGCAATCAGATGCTGAGCATCAGCTGGAAGACACAAACATGAGAGTGAGAGTGAATAATCAAGAGTGTGGTGAATTATCTCGCAGGTACACAAAAAGAAATAAGTTTGAAGATTTTAAAAATATTTCATTTTGAATTAACTTGGCACTAAAGCTTATAAACATTTAATAGTTATAAATATTTTCAGCTTATATCGAAAATAAAAATATACAAACAAACGTGTTAATCATGGGGAAATTAGATTTTATATAAACATAAGATATAAATATATTATATGATCTTCAATTTATATAAAATTTTTCAATGTGCACTCGAGAGTTTGGTGAGATATTTCAGCCACAGCCTGAGATACTTTCAATTTCTTCAGCCACGCAAGATTTGCATACAATGTAATTGATTTCACAGCACTTACCACCAATTAAAGATGATGCAAAACAGCAGATTGCACTGAACCACAAAAGGTGTTCCGTTTGAGCCATAGTTCTGGTTTTTTCCCTGCTGGAATAACCAGATTACCCAAAAAATACTTTTCAGATGGATGTGGCAATCGTGGCTGACTTTCACATCGTAGTGCGCATGCGTGCGCTCTGAAACTCGAATGAAAACTGGTCGCTCGAAGGTTTCGGCCATGCCATCGACTTGGCCAACTGTGGGGAGTTTCCCACTGCGCTCCGCTTTGTTGGCTCCCCTACTTTGGCCGTCTGCTTTATCGCTGGTTTTGTTTTGACCTGTAACTGGTTTCCGGCATTGGCCCAGCTGAGTCACTGCCCCTAAGTACCCCCCAAAACCCCCCTGAGAAAGTCAAACTTCAGTGGCTTAGTTGTTTTTTCAAGACGACTCGCTTATGCTTTATTTCAAGACTTCGTCATAGTATCATCATCTAGTTATGTTGTACAAAAACTGTTTTTTTTGTTTTCTTTTCTTTTTTTGTTATTGTTTTGTTAATATTTCTGACCGGGTTAAAAAATTTTCAGAATTTTCTCATCTTGCCGTGTATAGCTTAAAATATACTGAAGTAAAGATTCGATTCGCATTTAACAACTTTTTGCATGTTGCATTTTGAAATGGATTGGTGTTTGTGTGTGTGTGTTGTGTGCTCGTGTCGAGAATTGAGTATAGTGTGTGTGGTGTTAGTACATAGTATAAAATGTGGCCACTCGTCCTCCGATCAGCCTAGGTACTAGTGGTACTAGTGGGTACCCTATTAAAACTACCTACCTCCCACCCCACCCCGGGTTAGGAGAAGGATCCTCCTCGAAGCTTCGAAACGCATTAACTAGAAACACTGGGTTGGTTGTTTGATCGTTTCTTCATATTTCAGATATCATATTGGGTTGTTGTTTGGGTTGTTGTTTATAACGCTGATAGTTCATAAGCAGAAAGTTGTGGTGGTGGTTAAGTTATGTAAATTCGCATAAAACAATTTGAGTGAATGAACTTAATGTTTCTCTGTTATTAGCCTAACTCTCGATAACTTGCAATAATATTGATAACTCATAACTGATAATCGTAATTGATATTGAAATTGAAACTGAGTAACGAACGATAGATATGCATAACGATAAATATTGTGTTCATAGAAGGATAAATAATTGGCTCTCAGTTAAATGTCCCTAACAATAGTTTGATATAGGTTTGCCTCTCTCTCTCCTGGTCCTGCGAGAATCAACGAACAAAAAACATCAAAACTCACAAAACTCGCTAAAAATTCAAATATTCAAATTCAACTCTCGTGGGTCCAAGCCTAACAAGTCCAGCCTAGTTACCCACCATCTTTCATCTTTCATCATTCGTCCTCCCTACTTCATCACATCCTCATTTCGATCTAGATTTCAATCTCGATCTGGTATTCATCTCTCTGGGGATTCTTCAACGGACAGCGATTAAAATAGACACGGCTTGGTTGTTGTTTTTAAGTTTTTTTGTTGATTTTATAGGTGTTTTAAATAAAATAGATTGCATTTGTTTTATAAATTTTACGTGTAAAATTTAACAGTAAATCAACTAGAAAACTACGCGTCAGTTCTTGCCGTGACAGTGAACGTGATCGTAAGTATCCCTAACTATGATGGACAGATACATGGTAAATGGCTACGATGGAGTTCTGGTTCTGGTTCTGGTCTGATCGCTACCAAGTGTTGCTGAAGAAGTTTCAGTTGTGATGATCGGGGTGTTGTTGATCATTACGTTTACGGTGGTGTTGGTTTTTGGTGGTTGGTGGTTAACAAAAGAGATTACAAGATACTGAGAATCTACATATGTAAACGAGCGGTTCTTTTAATTACGTTTATTATTACTGATTTGACTGATTGATTTAACGTTCTGATTCTGGCTGTAATGGATGCTGAGTTAGAAGTTAGGATGTGAACGGGTGCCTTAGGCGGCCTCCTCCTCCTCCTCTTCACCCTTGCCGGTGAGCATCTCGATCAGGGCGCCGGTATCGATCTGGTTCTTGTCGTCGATCACCATCTGATCGTAGGCATCATCGACCTCCTTCATGGTGAACTTGTCACCGAAGTTCATGAGCATTTCGCGGAATTTGTCACCGTCGATGAGACCATCGTTATCGAATGTTTTGAAAGCAGCAACAACAACTTCGTCTTCATCGTTGGCACCAGCGGCAGCCATGCGGTTGGCGAACAGGGTCAGCAACTGGGTGAAGTTGATCGGACCCGAGGCCTCGCCCAGCATTTGGTCCAACTCCTTGTCGTTGGCGATCTTGCCGACGGAGTCGAAGGCAGCGCGCAGATCGTTCTTGCCAATAATACCGTCCTTGTCGGCATCCATTAGTTGGAAGGCCTAATGTTCCGACACAGATCGAGAGACAGAGAGAGAGAGAAAGAAAGAGAGAGTGGGTTGGTGACTTGGTCGTTGACAAGTGTGATGATAGATGTGCGGATGATCGGAGTGGATTGGGCTTGGAGTGGAGTGGAATGGAATGAAGTGGGTTTTCACGGATGTCGAACACTCACCTCCTTGAACTCGGCAATCTGCTTCTGCGAGAAGACAGAGAAGACCGAAGAGCCAGCGCGCTTCGACTTCCTGGAGCCGCGGGATCCACCCGACGCTCTCTTCGAACCAGTGGCTGATGCGGCCGGGGCAGGAGTGGCAACTGGTGCCGGGGTTGCTGCCTCGGATGCGGCCTCAGAAGCGGTTTCGGAAGTACCACCCTCTTCCTTGGTCTTCTTCTTCTTAACCTTCTTCTTCTCATCGGCCTGGGTGGAGAGAAAAGGGTTGGATCAGTACGGGTTATGGGTTTAAGGGCTAGGAGTCGGTAGTCAGGTGGTCTTAGGTCTGTCAAATGGTCAGGATAATTCCATTTTAAAGTGTTACTTTAAAAGGATCTGCATCTTCGGGATGTTTATTGGGAAGTACTCCTTTAGAAGGGTCCTTATTGAAACTACTTCATTGAAAAGTCCTCAATTACAATTGAAAGTTATCCATTGAAAAGTCTTCCATTCAAAGGTCGACCGATCCTCGAATAGGCCACAAAATATGTATCTGGGGCGAAAAAATTCCACTTGGCTAAAAATAACCCGGACGCATGTTACGTAAGCTCTCCGCCGTGCGCCACTAACGCCATCTCGCTCGCTCCCCGACACGGATATCGGATTACGTTACTGACGCGTAACACTTCGATCGATCCATTTATAGAATTGCCCGCGATCGAAGAAATATTTTCAGCACTATTCACATTAGGTGATTTAAGATCACAGTGGAGTTTAACTTTAGAGTTCACTTCATATTTGAATGCGTTTTCGTCTTATTTTTATTTCTCGAATGCAAATGATTCACTGCACTGCTATTGGGTATTATCCTTGCTGCATATATCCAGGCAGGCACTTGTGTCCAGTTCGGTTCAGTTCGGGTGATATTCCGGGACGTATCCTTACCATGGTGCTGAACTTTGATGTGTTGTCTAATCGAGTCGAGCCGTCAGAGCACACTGAATCTCTGGCTGATTTTATCGCGAAGACAATGATGTTTTAAGAGCTCGGAGGAGCTCTGCTTCTTCCAAATTTTGGGTCCATTCGGCAATCTTCGGGGGTCTTCGGCTCCTCCCATGTTGAATCGCTGTATCTGTATCTGCAATATTCGTGCTGCCTTTTTTAGTATCTGCAAGGCGAGGTCCGCCCAGGCGATCGGCGGGGTGTTGGCGGCTATATCTATAGCTAGAGCTATAGCCGTGGGGTATAGCCTATAGCGTATGTTTACTCATCGGGCGCTGCTCTAATCAAAAATCTAATTTTAACGGCAGAGAAATGCTTTTGGCTTTGGCTTTTCGGCAGAAGCCTATACATATGTTCGGAATGTATTTCGGTGCGGTTCGTACGGGTTCGGCTCCGTCACTCTCCGTCGTGGATAACATTTCCCCATGTTCAGATGTTGTTTTGTTTTGTTTTATTTTGCTCTGCTCTTGAGGCCACCTCCTAAAGGTGTCCTCTTGCGCTGAAAGCACCTACATTTCCCTTGGCAGCACATATTTAATGTATATGTTAGCATATGTCTACTATATTCAAGCCTATATACTCGATGTTTTGCCTTGCCTATTTCTACGCTCGCATTTTACGTTTCTTTTTCTGTTTTCGAAATGCCCCGTACATTGTGCAATTTGAAGAGCGCCGAGAATTCCAAATCTATAGATCTGTATATACACAGAGATCGGACGGATTTCGTGTCGCATAAATATCCAACGAACCCGATATTTGACCAGAGTTATTTCGGCAACAAATGTGGAATAAACATCTGACTTTATCTATATGCGAATGATCCATGGATATTGCATAACAATGGGAAGATTTTTGAGTTTCCTTTTCCAGATATAATTCAAGTACCACGTCATGATAACTCAAGTATATATACAATATGTATTAACCTTGCTGCTATAAGAGAACATTTTAATTTTAAAAAAATGATTGTTTTGGCCTTTGGCGATAACATTTTAGAATTACTAAAAAAAATTCGTAGAAAGTGGGTAGCAACATAAATCATAATATTTGAAATGTTAATGACAAACGACAGACCAAATCCTAATTGTATTTGTCATTTGCAACAAGCAATTTCTTTCTATTATTAGCTCTTACGAAATATTTTTCTTGTAGTATAAATATTTTCACAGAATTACACATTCTTTGACATAATAGCTTTAAAGGTTGAGGTGCCTGACACAAAAATGTAGTTGTTGAATGAAAATGATTTCTCAAAAGGTTCCTTGCCCTTCAAAACAAATTATGAAATTACTTAACCTAATAAATAAAAAAACCCAAAAAAAATTCATTGAAAACTAATTGATTGGACGTCATTTGGCCTAGATGAGTGGTCTCCCAAATTTCACCCCCCTTTGCTAATTAAATAATTAATGAAGGTTTAATGCTTGAATATCAAACAGAATACATCTCAATTAATATTGGTATCCGCGCGTAAAAACCTTCATAATTCATCGATCAGACATAATGAAAATCAATTGAGACTGCAGTCTTCTTCGTGCTCCATTGAAAGTGATTTTCTGCGAAAACTCTTTTGGCGCTGCAATTTTGGCACATAACCAGGCGACATTTTGGCCTCGTGCCAAACAAAACAAGAAGATATAGAGGGAAAACTGCCCACAATCCAATACGCAACGTAGCATTGAATGTATGCAAACATATAAATAGAACAAAGTGCAAAAAACGGGCAAGACACAGTCAGAGGAATGTTAAAATTAATGAAAACTGCGGTATATGTATTACATTTTCCAAGGTGCGCAATGTATCTGGGAATATTAATGGTTTTGACACTTTGCAAGCTTTGTTTATGGAATCAAATAGGGGATAAAACAGCCTACACATAACATTTGTTTATCTCACGGTTTTCTAAATTTAAACGTCCAATCATCTTTTACGATTTACTTGATGTGCCTGTTTGAGTATACACATCTTCACCTGATATACAGGCGAACTTGGAGGCTGCTCATTTGGGAGGTCGGACGTCATTGGGAATCGACTGTATTCAGCGCCCGCAACGCGTTCCTAACACATCTTCGCACCTCTCCTTACGCCTTGGCCGCCCGATGGCCGAAAATAGAAGAGCCAACGCGTACCACTGTGCTGCCCATTTCGATCTAATGGAATAGTTCGGATTATACAGATTGATCTTGGCCAGTCGGGTTGTCGCTTACCGCCTTGTCAAAGTCATTGGACATTCCCATGGAGACGAGCAGCGATTCTGGGGCCAAGGAGTGCGCATCACAGATGGATTTGTGCACCTGCATTAGCGATACGAAATCCGGATTGGGTCCATTGCTGTAGTCGAAGCCAAAAGCACCGATGGTCATTATGCCACTCAAATTCAGGTGTTTCAGGTTGCTCCTGATGAACTCGTAGAGTGCAGGCGCGTCCTTGGGTTCGATTCCGCTTTTGACTAAAGGAATTTGGATGTGGAAAAGTAAGTATGAAGCCGGCTGATGATGTAGAAGCACCAGACTCACCATCCTCGCCACTGGTGTTGATCTGGATGAGCACCTGCAGCGGCTGCTCAGGAGCTGGCTGCAGCTTGGCCCATGCTGCGTCCAGTTTTGTGGCCAGCTTCTGGCTATCCACAGTTTGAATCATTTGCAGGTTTGGCACCGAAAGTACCTATTGGGAAAGTTTAGAAGGAAATCGTATTAAAAGGTTGAAAGTTGCTATAGATCGGCAATCTGACCTTGTTGATCTTGTTGCTCTGCATGTGCCCGATGAAATGCCACCTGATGTCGGGGCACTGGGCCAAAATATCCGGATGCCGGCTCTTCTCCTCCAGCTCCTGCACATAGTTCTCCCCAAAGTCTCGTTGTCCCGCCTCATAGGCCTCGATAACGGCTTCCGCTGGCTTGGTTTTGCTCACAGCCACAAGAAGGGGCTTTGCAGCTTGCACTTCCTGTGGTAAAGATAAAGATTAGCATAAAGAGTATTCCACGGGACAGCTTCTGGGTGATCTTACCTTGGGTCGATGGAGGAGTACCTCGTCGATTCGCTTCAACACGTGCTGCAGGCCGGCTTTCACGTCAAACTCCGCCATTGTGCGCCTTAGCATTTAACTGCAAAGGGTTAAATGATGAACTCGCTTAATATATATCCACAGATAAGCAGTAGTTACAGTAGTTAACTCGCTGATAAGAAATTAACCTTGCCTTGCAAAATGAAAACAAAAATTGTAAATCAGCTGTGCGGCAGTGTGACCGTCGCTTATGAGAATGTACTTAAAACATACTTTTCAAATAAAACAAAAACATTAAAAGGCGGGAAAATTTAAATGATTAGTTACTTAATAAATGCAGGATTTAAGTGCCTAATTTACCTTATATATACCTCATCAAACAAAACAATAAAGCAAATTTACGTAATATTTCATCTTTATTTTTTAAAAATATTCTTAAATACAAACTTTAAAGATTTCAAAATTTATAATTTAAAGCACATAAATTATGGTTTAAAAGAGTTTGTTTAAGTTTGAGGGACACCCCACGATTTCTCCTGTTACAGCACCATATAAGATCAATTTGCCTTCAGTTTATTAGTCAACAGTTGCCTTATTTTAGATATTCAACCCACAGCCAGGGAGAGATGCCTTCCCTGGGAGCCAAAATTACCCAAAATACAAACCATGGCGGAAGCCATAAAAAGTGCCTGCGACTCCCTAAACTCCCTTGTGGAGTACCTGGTGACCATTCGGGTCTCCGAGATCCGGCAGTGCTTTGAGTTCCTAGGCGTCCAGCACACGGAGGTTCTCGTGGGCATGGTTTTCTTTCTTCTGATGCAGTTCACCAAGTTCACGGCTGTCCTGATATTGGCTATTTTTCTGGCCTACGGGATATTCTTCTTGGTAAGAGGTGGACTTATTTTCTTATGCATTTCATTGCTCAATCCCTCGCAGTGGGATACCTTCTTCCCGGACATTGCCCAATTCGGTCACAGGGGAATGAAAATGTTCCGAAATGTCCGGACCTCCGCCAACTTGCCACCCTTTACCTCAGACAATGAGGAATCGCCGGGTAAGTATAACTATAAGGTGGTGTAATAAATAGCCTTAAATGATATATTCATCCAGGAGAGTACTCAATTCAACCAAAGTCGTACCATTACACTAGTGGAATGATAACACCTCCCAATACACTCAACATACCCATGCTGCTTCCGCTGATGGGTGACAAAGGAAAGAGTCTGCGGGACAGCAGTCTGCAGACTGGCCGACATCGAAGGGTCGAGGAAGCCCAGAGGGGCTCCCGCAACCCAAGATCACATCGGGATGCGCAGGACACGGGCAAGCACCGTCAGGAGCGACGACCTGTAAGTCCGGAGAAACAACCTCACTCCTCCAGACGTACTTCCCACGGACCCAGTGGAAGTGGTGGAGGTGGTGAGTCCAAGCGCATCTCAAATGTCCTGCGAATCCCGAACATCACCAGTGGACTGGTGGACCCCCGAAGACTTCCCGTTCTTACAAGCGAGGATCTCAAGCGGCTGCCCAACATCACGAGTGGGGAAGCCAGACGGCTTTCCAAAGTAACTAGTGGTGCCAACGAATCCAGGAAAGTGCAAAATATAACCAGTGGGGAAACGATGGGTTCTCGACGCATTCCAAAAATAACAAGCAATACCAACGAGTCCCGAAAATTACCAAAAGTAACCAGTGGAGAAGTCACGGAATCCCGGAGGAGTTCACGTCCTCATGAGGAATCTCGGTGGAGGAGTCCCAATGAGGAAAATGGAAAGAGTTCACATCCCAATGAAAGATCCCGGAGGAGTTCACATCCCCAAGGAGGCGGTGAGTCCCGTCGCACCTCCAATGATCATCGAGATGGAGGCGGAGGTGGAGAGTACAGGTCCCGTCGTACTGCGGAGAGAGCTCAACCCTCCCAAAGTCGTCGACCTGAGGATGACGGACAAGCGTCGAAGCAGCGGCGGAGCAACAACGTTCCTTCGGGAGTAACTCGTCGCCAGTTCCCGGAGGATCACTACGACCGACTGAAGGTGGAGAATCAAGAGTTCCAGGCCCGCAGCAGGCAGGCCAGTGGAGCCTCCGGGTATTACCAAAACTCCAGAAATCCCACCTCCCAGGGCGCTGCTCTCACCAAGCAGGAGAACTTCATAGCCAGTCATAGACAAGGCGACAGAAGGGAATCACAGAGAAACTATAAGTCAAGTGAGTAAGCAAAGAGCGTAATAATTTATATTATTAAAAATCGAAACTTAGGAAGTTCGGACAAGGATGCAGGTAACCGGTACAGACCCCAGCCCAAGCTTAACCAAATTGGGTATTGGGAAACCTCTTGAAAAGGCAGATGACATGCAAAGGTAAGAGCTATATCTCCCCTAAAAAGTCATAAAAAATAAATATTTTCTTCCAGAAGCACCTCTCAAACTAACATTAAAGATTATCCCCATGTGATTGAAATAACCGAAGACACCAAAGAGAAGCTAAAAAGCTGTTCTGCATATATGAAGGTTGAGATAAGCCCGAAAATTACTGAAGATAAGAACGAAATACCCAAGAAAACAAAGAAAGAAAATCAAGGATCAAGCGTTGAACCATTGAACACTCCAAAGGAGTATCCCTTTGTTGTCGAGATTCCCCCAGAAGGCGATTAAAAATCGAAAGGGTGCTGCTCAATGGCTAAATTCGAAGACAGACAAGGAGAGCAGAAAACTAAAAACAAAGTATAAGTTTTATAGACCTGAAGACAAGAGCCAAACTTTACCCTTGTAATGGAACTAAAAATGTTTTAGAGCAATAAATATTCCAAATTATTGTGCTTCAATTCAAAATACATACACCACAAAGATATTTTTTTGTAAACTCATAAATAAAATAAAATAACCAACATAATTTAAAGGATTTCAAAAAAGTAACTTTTGACGGGCAGCGCCTTCAACAAAAGCACCTAACGCCTCTTATCAGCTGTTTAAGTATTTTTTTTTTACAAATATACAGCAGCTGTGTTGGTATTTTCTAGAGCAAAAACAAGCAAGTTGGCAGCCCAAGTGAATGTTTATGTTTTTTCGGTAAAAATTTAGTGAATTGCATTCCATAAATTCGCTAAATAGCACTAATCCAGTGCTAATGCCATTCCGTTGAGCGGCACCAAGATGACCATCTTCAATCTGTACATATTCGACAAGTTCGGAACGCTGCTCCACTACGCCGAATGGAATCGCACCAAGAAATCAGGGATAACCCGCGAGGAGGTGAGTTGTTGCTTAAGAAACTGCTTTATAATCCTTTAACTAAGTTTATTTTTAGGAAGCCAAGCTCACCTATGGAATGCTCTTCTCTATCAAGTCATTTGTGAGCAAGATATCGCCTCACGATCCACGCGAGGGATTCCTCTACTACAAAACAAATCGCTACGCCCTCCATTATCTGGAAACTCCCTCGGGATTGAAGTAAGTTTATTAAGTAAACAAAACAAATAGTTATGCATGTACATACATATGTACTCTTGTAAAATATGTGAAAGCCCACTACACATATCATATGAACAAAATAACAGAGTTATGTTTCTTTTATTTCAATTTTAAGAAGCCCCTTCACTTTCCTGTTTTTATATAATAAATTCAATCTTCACCCCAAGGTTTGTTCTCAACACGGACACGACAGCCATCAATGTGAAGGAGCTGCTGCAGCAGCTGTACGCCAAGGTGTGGGTGGAGTTCGTGGTGCGGGACCCACTGTGGACACCTGGCACTGTGGTCACCTCAGAGCTGTTCCAGGCCAAGCTGGACGAGTTTGTCAGGCAGTCACCCATCTTCGGCATCCGCAATATCTAAACAAATAAATAGCTTTAAGCTCATATTCCTATAACTAAGTCAATAGCGAACACTATGCAAATTCCAATTTTAAAACCAAAGGTCTATGTCATTTGCTCTGAACTGCAAATTACGTGACAAGTGCTCCGAACTGCACCCCGCGAGATCCGGAGTCCGGAAATGTCGTTTACTAAAAAAAAAGTCTGCGCTGCCAGCGAGAAAAACTCGCCTCGCAGTTGCGCAAACTCTGCATTTGCCCACATTGTTGTCCACTGTCCGGTGGGCACTGTCCAATGACCACCGCTGACGAAGGGGGACAAATGTCAAAGTGGTTGCTGCAACTTTGAGATTTCAGCCAGCAACACGAACTTATTAAGTGACTGAATGACATGACTGACTGAGAGGGTGTTGCTGAAGGCATCAAGCGGCTACACGGAAAAAAGTAATGTGAAATGAGGGTCAATCCTTTCTAAAATTTGGATAATGTTATCAAACCCTATCCTTACAAGTTATTACCAAATATTTAAAGTAAAATCTTTTGAGATGAGTATTGAAGGGATTATTATAGTTATGATAGCTTGGTATACCAGTAAACCTCTAAAAATTTAAGTTAAAATATTTGGAACCAATCTTAAAAATTTCGGACTTGTAAGATTTAGGTTCATGGTTTAGGTAGGTGGAATACTTGTGGAAAAAAATAGGGGTTTCCAGACTTAACATTTGGTAGAAAAAGTTTTGTATCAACGAGTTAATAACAAAATGTTTTTTTTAATAGCAATCAAATATGTACATATATGTATCTACAAATCAATAAGTTCGTTAAACTTGTTTTTCTTAACTATTTGTATGCCTTTTTTTTTGCATATTAACTAGTTGATAGATATATGGGTTCAAACATTTAGCAAGATGAAAGTGATTCGGTTTGTGATATAATTTATTAACTACTGAGATCTATTGACCTTCTTCCCTCCTTTTTTTTACTCGTGTAACTGCAATTTTTGACAGACAGGTGGGCCCGCGTGAAGGGTTTTCGCAACTATCTGTTGTAAATGCCGCGGAAAATGATTTGCAGAATGCATCCATAATCGGGGGAGCAGCACGTGAAGCCTCCTAAACCAGTCGCTTTGGCTCCGCTACTCAAATCCACGACTTCAGCATGAACGGCAGAAATATACAAATGTGGATACACAGTAAGACACTGTAAATGCTCTTTCCCATATGCGCGATGTCTTACTTATTCAAAAAATTTTGTGCAAGTCACAAGACGTTTGAACTAAATATGTTTTGTCGGCTTTAGCGCTCTTTTTCTTCGCATTGTCTTTGACGAATTTTAAAACGAGTTTCAACATTGCAAAAGCCTCTGGCGGGACAATAAAAATGGAACCACAAAGCGGTTTCTTTTCACCGCGATCGAAGAAATCAATTTCAAAGCCAAACGCCCAAGCACAAATAAATCAAATGGTCGGTCAGCCATCAACCTAAAGATGGAGATGGAGATTGACATGGAGATGGAGATGGGCCCCTTGGCCCCGGCATCTCCGGAATTCGAACCGAAACCGAGAAAAACCCGAACGAACGAACGCACGCAAAGGTTACAACACATGACGCCCTTACAAAATCGGCAATTGCATAGATGGGTATCTTGTGGATACCAGTTCCGACAAAGATGCTGCGTATCGGCGATCATAGGTGTAGGTTCAGGTATAGATACTATATAAACATGGGTCTTTGATGACATCCAATTAGCCGTGGGTCTACGGGGAAAGCGGAGTGCCGGAGTTTGAAGCTTTCTGTTTTCATTTGCAAAAGTTACGCAAATTTTTTTGGGCCACTTGGCCTCGGTTTTCGTCGACTATGTGGTTATTATAACGCTTTGCTGGGCAGCGCTTAGGAATTGGAAATTGTCGCCCGGTCACGTCATTAAATGACCGCTATCTTGATTGCTTTACGACCGATGCAACCTTTTTCCCGCGCGTAATTAAATGTTTAACGAGCAATTGTGATGGATATCTGTTTAATTTTCACGCCGCCCGGAGAAAGACAGATCGTGGGCACCCACACAGCCCACGTCTGGCGGCGATCAAGGCCCTTCGATGGACCGGAGGCGGACCTGATCCGCCACAATATAACGTAAACAGGCCTCTTGAGAGCTGAAAAATTATGCAAATTGATAGGCCACGCGCTGAGCAAATTTTGTTGTTTTGGAGCGCCAAATTCGGGGAAATGCTCGAAAAGAAATCTTATATATATTTCGCATAAATCTCCGGATGAAGCAGAGAGACGTCAGAGCTGGACAGTATTGTTGACCCCCAAAAAAAAAGGGGTTTACCGGTCGAGTTGGTTCATTTCTTTTTCTGCACGCGAAGCCTCAAAAATATAATTTATGTATGGTAAAATTTACATTGTAAATCAAGGCATAGTGTTTAGTGAAGGTATTCTGGAGACATATTCTAATGGAAAGTAAAATAACACCCTTTCATGGACATTAAAAAGATCAATGATCTTGAGAACCCTTTGATTCTTGTATTCAGGTTAAATGATTTTTATTGGTCGCGTGTATGCAAATTTAAAGCAATCTGACTTAAACGACAGCATATAAAGTTCTTGCTAATCAAGCGAAGAATGGCTCAAGACTTTATTGGTTGTTTACTTCTTTTGACTGAACAAAGTTCACTTTTTTAATAACTTTAGTGTTACATCCCATCATATTCAACTAGCTTATTAAAATAATCCGTCTAATCCCCAAGATATATAAGTACTTGCTTAAATAAATTGACCAGAAAGAAACTTATCAGATTTCAAGTAAAATATACTTTTGGTAAGAACATACATTTTTTTATGTTATGAAAAAGTAATTAAGCCGTCAAATAAGTCAGTAATTTAAATTTAAAATCATAAGAATTTTGAACTTTGCAGAAATAAACCCTTTAGATATTGGGTAAGGTGCTAAATTCTTTTAATATAACAGGTACTTCCGCAAAACTCTGCTTATTTCTTAGGCCTGGACGAGTTTCGCTCAGGCATTCAATTACCTCTTCCATTGAGTGGGTACCAATGGGTTGATGTAAGCTGGATCCCGCCCCTCTGGGGCAACCTTCAATTAACTAGGCCCACAAAAATGGGGTGAATTGAGACCTCGTTTGGTGTCCACTGGCTCGTCACCAATTAGGTGACGATGACTGCCTCGCAGAGCGCTAATGAGATGGCGATGACTTGATGGGGTCTTTGCATTTTTGGCATTTTTTTCGGCTTGTTAATATTGACTAAGCACTTGACCTTCCTAACAAGTGGCGACCAGCTCAAGTACACAGAAATTAAATATTCAGGAGATTGTTTATTGGTTTTTTTTCTTGGCAAAACACTTGGTTATTATGATTACTAAAATTACCAAAACTAGAGAATTAACTTCATATAAAAATATATTTTTCCAAAACATTTTCACGCCCCAAATTTTTAGATTTCTTAAAATCATTAAGCAGAAAATTGCTTATAAATATTGATAAGTCTGTTTTAACTTCCTGTGTAAGCATACAAGTCATAAAAATAAAGTGGAGCAGGAGTCATGAATTTTTATGGTAATCGGGAACTCCCCTCCACTTGAGTCTTCAAGGGAGATGCTTCAGGATTTCCCCTTGACTGTCTGGTGGCTTGAACCTTTTCAAGGTTCTCGTTCTTGGGCTTTGAGTTGTGTGTACGTGCAAAAAGCACGTAGGCCTTGTAAGATAGAGGCACTGGGGGGCAGGTGGGGATTCCAAATCGATTAAGAAACTCTTGTAGTCATAGCGTCTAGTCGCGATTCTTTGCGTCAGTTCCTGCGACTGTACGATCGCCCGATGGGATTGGGATACCCCTTTCATCACGTAGACCAAAGTCAAATGAAACCAGTTGATGCCAAAAATAGCGACTAACTTTTACCCACTGCCACCTTCTCTGCCCACGTGTAAGTTTAATAGTGATTAAGACGATGCTGATGCTGGTGATGCTGATGGTGACAACAATGACAAAGGCCATTTCCTTTTCCCATTTTCATTTTCATTTGCATCTCCGCCAGCGTGAATGGCGTAATTTCGTCACAGACTCAAAGTGTCATTAAGTGTGACCGGTAAATAGGGTCGGATCAGTGGGTGGGTGAAAGGGAGATCTTGCAGTGGATTTTCCCTCTCGATTTGCATCTAATCTATATTTTTTAAGACTGAAACACTTAAAGTAGGCGATAGCCTTACCTACAACAAAACTTTGTGTAGTTGAAGTACTTTTAGAGAAGGGCCTTCTTAAACCTGAAATATACATATTTATTTTAGCACGTTCATCTTGGATGAACTTGAGATGCATTTGAGCTATATTGTCAATTTTCTAATATAGTTATTTGAAGTTCTAAGAAAACAGCGAGCAGGAAAAGTAATGCCTTAAAAACACTTTAAATATCACAAGTCAAGTGTAAGTGTAAATTGACTAAAGAAAAGCAGTAACTACACACAAAAAAAAGCCATTTTAACTAAATATCTCCTGTTCAATTTTTCGAAATGGTTTTCGGTACAAATAATGTTTACTTTTATCTAAAATAATTTCAGTGACTAAACTTGTAATTTTAAGCTTTTTTTTTAATCTCCTAAGATTTATTTTACTAATCTAGTTTTTTCTGTGTTTGTGTTTAAAAAGTTAAGGCCTAGGTTTTTTCTTGTGACTCACTAGCAAACATTAGACTGAACTTACAAAAACAATGTGTTTGTCTTGGGATTTCACAACTTTAAAATTGACGTCAGTTGTTGAAAGAGGGGACATTTGAAATTATATATTCACAAAATGTTTTCGCACTTTTGGTTTGCTTAAATTTACATTAGCCGAGGAAAATTTTCAAAGCTTTAACGAACACAGTTTTTCGAACAGGTGATCCCAAGGTGAATGGAAGATTTCGGCGAGTTAAAAGATGCAGAGGTTTTTTCCAGACATAAAAATAAGGTCCAAGTTTACATCTTGAGCTCATACCAAAGTTAATGGATGGTTGACAAAGACAATACTTAAGAGATCCCCCATCATCAGCAGCCAATTGAAATGCGATTCACTTTGGATTTTTGAATTGTTTTTATTTGTAAATATTTATTTTCTTTTTATTTGTCTCGGACGGAGAGCATATTTGTGGTTGTCGTTTATATGTAAATTTGTGTGTGTCTTAACTTATGTCGTACCGTGCTAGCTGCTAAATACCTAAACCTACACAAATGAAGAGATACGAAATGAGTGGATGTGTGTGTGTATGTGTATGTGTGTGTGTGAGTGTGAGTGTGTATCTGTGTGAGTGTTAACCGTTGCGGGTGCATGTGTGTTGGTCTTGTGTGAAGATATAGATAATGATAGAATAGGTTTAATTTAAAAAACGATTATCGACTATGTCCCGCCCTCGCATAGCTGCAAGATTAAGTGACGATCCGTTCCCATCTGTGATCCGCGAGCCCATCTCGATCCCTAGATGGCTGGATGCCTCTCCTTGAATTCGGAGATCCCTAGTTGGTGGCCGTGGCAGCCACCTTCTTGGACTTCTTCATCCGCTCGCCCTCATTCTCGTTCTCGTCCAGCTTGGCGCTCTCCGTGCTGCTGGACTCCGCATCGTACTCCAGATCCGGATCAGGCACCTCGGCGTAGTGCACATGACCCACCATGGTGGCCCCGGCCACCACTCCCTCCTTGAACTCCTCGGGTCCTCCCATCAGGGAGGCATGGGTGCCGTCGCCGTACTTCTCGAGGGTGCGACGCACTAGCTCCTTGGATGGCTGCTTCATGTTCCAGGCCCATCCCAGCTTGTGGAAGGCGTCCAGCACCATGGTGGTGAAGTTGACGGTGTAGTTGCCCAGCTCAGCTGCTTTGTAGTCCCAGGGGAACACGTGGTGGTAGTTGTGCCATCCCTCTCCCATCGCCACCAGGGACACGTAAAGGTTCTCGCTGGGCATGATCCGCCTGGAAAGGAAGAAAGTAATATATCTGTTAGATATATGTATAGATATATGTTTTGTAGACCCTAAGCACTTCCCCAAATCAAACAAAGACTAAGGGTTCAAAATATTTTGTGCCATCAAAATAAAATAATACAATTATATTTTTAGTGCAAAATATTAACCCTGAATTTCTAAATTTCCCTTCTTTGTGCAGCTGTTTATTTACATTCACTTTTCATTCTATTTATATCTGATAGGTCATAAAACAATGCCATGTCATCAGAAATATATTAACCAGCATTGAAGCAGTGAGAAATGTAATGGAGTGACCTGCATTCGTGCTCTAAATTCAATAAGTTCATGTCAGCAGCTTGCTGACATAATATATAAGAATAATAATAATAATAATAAGAACACTTACTTATCGTATGGGCGAGATCCCCACAGGTGGGCGGCGCTATTGACAGACCAGGTAAAGTTTAGACTGCTCACGTAGCGGAAGAGGCACTGCTGGATGAAGGCCAACGTCCAGGTCTCACCCCAGCAATATACAGGAATCACAGTGGGCAGGATGAAGCAGAAGAAGGTCTTCAGGGGAATGAAGTATTTCTGGTGGAACCGCACCACGGGATCCGCCAGAATATCGGACATGTCGATCTGGCGACCACGACGGAGCACATCCGGGTGCTTGAGCATCATCAGCCAGCCGACATGTGAGAAAAAGAATCCCCTGTTGGCATTGTGGGGATCCGCATCCGTCTCCGAATATTTGTGGTGAACTCGATGGTCCCGAACCCAATCGTAAAGGGTGTTCTGAAAGGAGTTTTTAGTTTTAGATTGGAGGTCGAGAAAAATTATAATAGAGTTTATAAAGTAAAACAAAACTTAAAGCTCCTTAATCCTTAATTTTTGCTAAGCATTTAAAAAAACTATGTAAAATATACTAAACTCTGTTTAAATCTTTATGGATCACTAAAAACATTTGGGCTATCGAATTGAAAGTTAAGATTAGCCCCATCAAAATTATTCACAATTTTATTTAATGACTCTTGAAACGTAATAAAACAGCAGGCACATAAAATATCTCCTGCGGAGCATCTGTATCTAAAAGTGACAATCTTTGGTGGGTCGTCGGGGTTCATTTAGCACGCCATCAAAATTTGATTGTTCCTCTTAATCTCCAACTCGCTCAGTACTATAGGACATATAAATATACTTAAATTTTTCGCTCCACGTCTAAGCTGCTGCGCTTAATCGCTGCAGTCATTAAATAAGACAAATGTATCTGCGAGATACTCGTGCACAAAGCACTTTTGTCAGTCGTCGCTGCCCCGAGTAGTTGGAAATTGTCAATTTTACAGTTTGTCAGTGGCGACAGGCATTAAGTTGTTATACTTAATGATGCAATTAGTGTTAATTGCATTACAGACCCGAAAAAAAACGAAGGTGGCGCGTCAAATGAATTGGCAAAATTGCAGACAGACTCTTCAGGTGAGATTACGAGTTAAAGGTCGAGGGATCCTTATCATCATATGTATGCATATTAACTTACCTGTCCAGCCACACAGTAGCAGACCATCAGGATGAAGCGCAGCACCGTGTTGGCCTTGTAGCTGCGATGGGTCCAAAATCTATGGGCCCCGGCCGTAACTCCAAAGCCAGCCACTCCGCCCACGAAAAATGCTGAAAAAAACACGAAGCATTAAAAACAGATGTAAGTTAAGTGTCGGCTACAAAATTTTTGGACAAAAGAAGTGATAATTGGATGCGAATAGAAAAACCCGAAATTACATTTCCGCAAATTGAGCTATTTGAGGCTGTGTGCTAATTCCACGGACAAACAAATGGAGTATAAAAGAGAACCGAGATCTCATAAGGTTGGTTGGTTGGTAAGGGGGAATTTTATACAAGTCCCGTGAATTACTGATCACGATTTTAACAATTATTAAGAATATCACCGGGTTTTAAATTAAACATTTCCATTAGTTCCTCAATTAAAATATGCAAAATGCCATTGTCACCATCCCATTGAATTGAATAATTGCTCCAAGTACAATTAAAAGTAATGACCGATTTGCCCTACGAAGGGGTTTTCCGCATCACCTAATGATCAAAGATCGAGGAGGAACGCGGTTACATATGCTCACACCTCGCACTTTTCAGCATCCAACTAATGAACCATTAATGATTTCTCCAAATGGGAATATCATCGATCGATTGCTTGGAGAAAAGATTAGCCTTCATAATGTTGCGACAAAAACCAGTTCCGTTCCACCAAAAAAAAACTAACAAAATTAACAATTAAAAGCCACCACAAAATGCGGAAATGATCAAATTTAACATTGGTATGTCCAGAAATGGAAGTACTGCGTTACCTAAATAACATTATTAATGGTAACACAAATCTGTTTCTTTTGAGGTGTAACATTAAGAACAACATCATAAAAATGGACCCTTTAAGAAACGATTTATATTTTAAGAGGATATTTCAGGTGAAATCAAAGACTCTTTCTCTGCATTTGTAAAAAATATGTCTGAATGTTTTAAAATATTTTGTTTCAGTAATGCAAATCTGAGTTCTCATTTTTCGGGTATTATATAAATCGTGTGACTAAGATCTTCAATTTAAATATTTGCATTTCAAATGCAGTGCAACGTGGGGGCCAATGCAAAAGTCAAGTTCAGACTATTTCACATTCTATTTCTGTTATTGCTGAAATTAGATTTTTAGTTGACTTGGAGATCGCTGAATCGCTTAGTTGCATTAGCTTTTTCTGTGATCCCAAGTCTCTAAAAAAAATCGTACGTCCCTGAGTCAAAAGGTGCGTTGACTGTGGTCCATCATCATCATCTTTATATAAATGTTAGTTTTTTAGCCAGCTTCATTAACGCCCAATGTTAATGCGTTTATGTAAGTCCCCATCGGCGACTTTTTCTCCCTTTTTGATCAAGTCAGTGAGTCGAATTTAATCAATACGTCAGGCAGCCGAGCACGACAATTTTCGCCATTTGCGAAACCGGCCAAAAGATGATAATTCCCAGCATGCCAAGGGAGCAACTGCATCTTTAGGCGCTGCACGTCGGCCCGGCAATTTGCTAAAATATTTACGAGCTTCGACGCCCCAAATAGGGACACGGTTCGTGCAAGGATACTCCTGGTATTTATTTTTTTATTTTTTTGCCCATCAGGCTGGCCGCACAATGTGCAATAAATATTCAAAAATTACAAGGTATTAAGGCATTTTTTCGCTGTACGGCCATTAAGGGGGAAGTGCCCAAGTACCCACAGCGTCGTATGCTCTGGTAATTCCAATGAAAACGAAATTGGTTATGGAGGATGGTGATCTCCCCACTGTTTCACTGTTTTCCGCCTTGAGTCTGTTGGGGACTCAATGTCAACTGATTTTTTGCTCTTCTCGCATGTGTAGTGCTCATAAATTGAGTCAGTGTTTACTGAGCAGATAAATCATCTTTTGTCTTGTGAAATCTCTGACTTTGCGTCATGTAAAATGAGTTCCAAAATTATGTATGTTACTATATTTCTAGCTTAACCTTGGTAACTAACTTTGGTGCTTTGGGCCATTTAAGTTAAGATCGAAAATGGTAAAGCACCTCTGGAAATTCTACCTCAACCTTGAACAGAACAAATAGATTATCTCTTATTGGTTCTTGAATGTGTAGTGACTTAGGGCCATGTAAGTAATACTGAAATTTCTAGCTCAACCTTGTTTATTAAATTTCGAGTGGGGTAGATCTTTCAAAGCCCCAAATAAATTTGTGTCAAGCGATTCTTATTACTCTGGCT
The DNA here is from genome assembly GCA_018150695.1 of Drosophila oshimai. NCBI lineage: Eukaryota > Metazoa > Arthropoda > Insecta > Diptera > Drosophilidae > Drosophila > Drosophila oshimai. The sequence goes on along the minus strand of JAECWM010000058.1, from coordinate 24,634 downwards.
CTCTCTGTTTTCCTCTCGTTTGGCCGCATATTTAGCCCCAGCACGTTTTGGTTTTGTTTTCTGCAATCCACCTGTGTCAGTCAATTTTTATGCTGAGACTGAAATTGCATGCCAACCGAAAACTCAAAACCCAAAACCAAAACCCAAAGTAAACCCAATGAAAGAGATTTCAACACACGACGTATGTACATATGTATAGTATGTATACATATAACAAAAGGCAGAAGCTGAAGGGCAGTGGCGGCGGGGAAAGGTGGATGAGGAGGGGCTAGTGTTAAGCGGCAATCAATTAAAGGCAATAACAAGGGGACGCATTTTGTAATGGCCCAGAGAAAGAAAACGCCAAGGGGCTTAAGTCGCTGGGCGCGCTAAATTGCAAATAATTGGTGGGGCAACGGTTTTATTTTTAGGGGCAGTGGAAACCCTACAAAGACAACATCATCAGCAACACCATCTATACAGCCACACTTAGAAAAAATCTATAGCTTCATCAGTTTTACCCATAAAATCATAAATATACCAAATATGTATATTTCTTAAATTTTTTTAATAAATGTGTTTAAGACTGCTATTCTACATTCAAAATTCATACATAAATTCCTTAGTATTAAAAAATTTGCGATCGTGTATGAAATATAATTCGTTTACTACCAAAAAATAATTGCTGACTAGCGACCTTGGTTTTTGGTAATGTTATGTTAAGGTTTGAAATAAAAAATTATATAATTAACATATGAAAAGTCAAAATGGAAACACTTATAATCTTATTATAATCTTCATCTTCACTTCGAGTTCATGTAAGTACTTTAAATCAAAAACCTTTTCTTATGAACTTGATTGATTGATTCACAAAAAGATGAAATTATCCAATAAATTAAAATTAGTGATGAGTATGTTTTTAAGACCAAAAATAAGGTTGTCTCAGTGTAAAATGTTTCCCTTTACAGCATCGATCAGTGATGACTCTTTGTTTCCACACCTTTCCCCATCCACCATTTCCAAATTCGAGGTGATAGAAAGAGAGAGTGGGTGTTACGCAATGCCGGATGGGACGGAATGGATTGGACTCATGGTAAGATGGTGCAAACATGACCAACTAAGATTAGATACTTACACCAGGCGGTCGTGTACGGATTGAGGTTGCGCAGCGGATAGGTCAGCAGGCAGATTCCGGCCACAATGTGCAGCAGTGAGATCTGGATGACTTTGTCCCACTTTAGGGGCGCCTGGAACTGCCAGCCGAGCACTTTGTCGCCCACAAAGGTGCGGGTGTACTCCTCGAGATCGATGGCATCCTTGGGCACGTGCTTGGCGATCGCCTTGTCGATCACCGGCCGGGTGGCGGCAGGTTCCACCACCCGCTGGGGCAGCGGCATCTTCGGCCGGGGAGACATCTCGGGGGAAGAGTCCTCGCCGCGTCGCACCTGCTGGACAGCATCCCCGTTGGCCAGCTTCGATCTTCTGGCCAAGAGCGGGGGACTGGCATCGCCGGAAATAGCCGGCGACTTGCTGCACACTCGCTCCGAGGTGGACAGGTGACCCATTTCGCTTTCACAGATACTTTGGCTGGGTTTTGCCGGCGGAAACCGCAATATTCGTAACACTCTGAACTTTCTTCACAGCTTAACACACACCGCGCACACTCTCACAACGGGCTTAATTGCCGGAGTACAAGTACTTGGCCCAAGTCAAGTACTCTGGTCGGAGGTGGAGTTGGCTTTCTTCCCAGACACTGTCACTTTGGGTTTTCGGTTTGGGGACCTATGTCAGATCGCTTTCCTTTCCGTGTTCCGTGTTGCGTGTTCCGCTGTTAGCGCGTCTAACGAACTCAACGCGGCGCCGTTCCGTAGACAAATGATCGTAGCCAAATGTGTAAATTCCTACCTATGCGGCTCACCTGGGCAGAGCGGTTACTCCGACTGCGACAGCGACTGTGACGGCGACGGCGGCAGAGCCGAGCTGACTGATTGACCGACTGACTGACGGAGTTTCCGACGCACAAAGGTAACCAAAAGAAATGTGGAGACGGCCAAGAAGGCCAAGATTATGCCACCACACACACACGGCCATCTGGTTCACCTGTAACCATAGCTTCGGCTGTGGCTTCGGCAATGGCTTCGTGTGGCTATATAGCTTCGTGTTCCACTTCGGATCGGCTTCGTCGCAGAATCAACAGCGCTGCGACAGCGCAGTCAGCAGGTCCAAAATTTACGCTACCTCGAAATTACGCCAAATGTGTGGGTCTTTGGGTGTCATGCATCAGTAGGTCAGACTTTGTCTCTGCGGGAAACTGAAGACTCCAAATAAAAGGTTTAAGAGTTGGGAAAGAAATGGCCACATTCACTTATGAGTTAGCATTATCAGTAATCTTCTCCGTACAAAGAGACATCACTTATGTACGTTCGTGACTGGTACTCGCTTAGGAAAAACTTTAAAAATAAGTTTTTAGATTGTAAATTGAACACTGATTATAGGCTGCGATAATTCAGCACCTAACCAGTATTTCTCTAATGATCATGATCACCTATTAGAACCATTTAAAAAAAAGGGAAAGATCAAAGTGTTTTTGGTATTGTTAACTTAATGGTTATGATTTTAATATTCCAAAATAATATTTTACAATATTATATATCCATAATCAGCAATCAACGATCCGTATCCGTATATTATTAAAAAATAAGTCAAAGACCTCAAAAATGATTTAGTAATTTTTTTTAACCAAAAGTTATATTTCAATGATTAATAATGAGCAAAAAACATGCATAATAGCAATATATGTTTGAATTAGTTGATTTTGGATTTAATTAGAAAGTTATGTGTATTTAGGGACACTCCATCATTTCACTTAAGTCTGCTTTCTGATCAGACTCTTTCGTATTACACAGTATCAAGGGGTCTGCACCTTTTGTTGACTTTTATCTGTCTGACCCGACGTCTCTCTCGCACCTGCGCTCTGCCCCTCTGACCACCTTCAAAAAGTAAAAAAAAAAAACTCTGACACCGACAAGAAGTCTACCGGCACTCCTCACGATTACTCACAAAGGTTCCCCAAGAGTGTTGAGTGCTGCAACATAGCCACTTCTAATTGCATTTTCCTATTTTAATTAAATTTGAAGCGTGAAAAGTATACAAAACATGTTAATTGATAGAGTTAAACTTCTTCAGTGACAGATTTTTGCACAGTTGATCTCTTGTTGTCAAGGGCTCTGAACCCATATGCCCGTTCGGTTCTGAATACAAGGGGGATATTTGCATACATAATACCTTTCCATTTGAGCGATTTCTACTTCAAGCGCAGACGCTGTGGATTCTGCGATTCTGCAGCTCATTTGCATACGGACAATCTCTCGCATTTTGCGAGCCCAAGTTATATTTATAAAAATCGATTTCAGTCATCATCTTTTTTCAACTGGGCTCTTCCACTCATCGCATCGACTTGTGGTGTTGACCAAAGCCAAAAGCCGTTCGATGATCATGAAGTTCAGCTGAGAGTTGCTTTCTCTTTACGTAACCGCGGCGACAACAGAAACAGAAACCGAACTTAATTAAAATCCAAAAGCAAAAGCGGCGAACCCGCGGCGAAATAAAACCCCCAGCGCCAAGGAAGCCCTCCAGTCCCAGTTCCAGTCCCATCGTAAAGTGGGTTTACAGCTTCTCTACCAAAAATCCGAACCCAATTCGGAATCTGCGGACGCTCGTTCACAGTGTCACGCGACCGAATGGACCCTTTGATCTCGGCCCACTGTGGATGTGGATGTGGATGTGGATGGTGTTGAAGCATTACTGTAGTATCTGCAAGATGCTGCTGATGAGGTGCTGATGTTGTAAGTCCCGGCCATTAGCCAATTATGCAAAAAGCCACAGAAAAAAACGCTGGAAATTGCCCCGAGCTGGAGGAGCTTTGTTTATAAACAAACAACCAACTCGAAATCATTGGAAACCACCATAAAATATTGCGCAGCTTCTCTTTTCGCACTGTCAGCGTTTTATATGAGGGTTCTGGCCAAAAGTTCCCCTCAAACAAAGCCACTTCACTATTGTTCATAAATATCTCGTACATATGTGTGCTTATTTATTATTTTTTGTTTCGCCTAATCGCTTCCCGTTCCACTGTTCTTGGCCGCACGCTCAAAAAGCCGTCATTCATGCGCAAGATACTTACATTTTGGCCAGCGATTAGGCCGTGAATGGTTCGGCTTTCGAGCTCCATTCAGCAGGCAGCAGGGCTAACCTGACCCCTCAGCATCCGACACCTGCCCGAATCGATCGCAAAGTCTGGTGTATGGTGCCTGGTGCTTTTGGGCATTAGGCTCCGCAGTGTGGCATTGCATAAGCCAGCCGCCCAGTCAACAGCGATTTTGCGTACTCCACGTATTTGTGCAACCTTCAGCTGTCGCTCTCAGTCGGTTTATGGAAAACAAATTAACACTAAACAAAGCGCAGAACGCGACGCGACGCGACTGCAATTTGCCACAGAGCGGAGCGGATCTCAAAATCTCGGATCTGCTACAGCTGAAACAGCTAAAAGCGAATAGGGATACACCTAAAATATTTTTAATGTATTTTAAGTTAAAATAAAATACATTACATCGTGTACATATTTCCCAGCTAGAATATAGACTTTCAAAACTAAAGCTAACATAGGAGATCATAGATTCAAATACAAGAAAAATAAGCTTTATGGATACTTATTTTAAAGTATAATTCCCAAGTTGTTATTCTCACATAACACAAAATCTTCACGACTTAATGTTAATTAAATAAGGTTACATTAATTTATAATCAGCAATACTAATTCTTCGCAATTTTAAATGATGTACTCAAAGTTTTCAGAAAAAAAAACTATAAAATTCGACAAGATAATATTAGTTGAAAGATCCGCACTTTTAATATACTTCTTTAAATCATTTACCCCGACATTAAACAAATGTAATTTCACGCACTTGTAGGTCATAAAATGTTTTAAGTGTGCTAGCTTTTAGCTGGCAAATTCATTAGTAATCACTTCAGTGCAGAGTCATTAGGAATTGGTACAAGTGGTCGGCTCAAATGTGAGTCAGTAGAGTTGCTTGAGTGTGGAATGTTCACACCTAGCTGAGTTATGAATATGAAGGTGGATTAGAATGGCCAGACTCCTTAGCACCGTTCCAAATGATCCAACTCAGCCGCACAGTTTGCTTAAACCAAGTTTGATGAGCAAACATCGGAGGAGCAGGAGGATGGGATGGGATGGGCTGGGCTGGGAAAAGGCTTCTGGGCAGCCACTGAGTGCGGCGTCAATATTGACGAATCAATCAGTGACACAGCCACTGAACACACATTGCGTTTGGCTAATAAAATCATTAGGCGCAACCCATAAAATCGGCCCAAACACCTGATGGCTTATATATGTATGTACATATGTATTTACATATATTTGCAGCCATATCCCGATACCCAACCGATGCGAGCATGGGAAAACAAACGAACCGATTGCCAAACGAATTGGCATCTGTAAACAACCAAAAAAGATGAATAGAAAGAAAGAGGCGGCAAACTCGAACTTGGCTCCAAAATTAAGTCTGAGGAGTGCACTGTAAAAAAATATGGGTTAGGGATCAAAACTTTATAAATTTAAGTTCCCAATTATATCGAATATTATCATATTATTTAGACATCTGATGGTTTCTGACCAAGGTTTTCGATTAAGTATCAGTATCAAGAATTAAACCATTTGGTAACCAAACAGATTCAATTATACATCAAATTGGAATTTAATTCTCATAATACAAATAAATCTTACCAGATTTTTTTAAACTTTAAATAAGATTAGTTGGATTCACTTTAAGTATAATATTGTTCAGTGTTTAAGTGGAAATGCATAATTATGCCAAACTGTAATTTGTAAGCTTGTTTGCCTAATCTTGGGCAACAAAAAACCGACAAGTGCATCCAGCCACGCCCACTCGGCGACCTATCACTACCAAATTGAATACCAGTTCCATTCCAGCCCACGAAAATGTCATGGAGCTCGAACTGCACCTATGTTTACTATGTTGTTTTTTATGCTGACCAATAATTAGGCTCACAGTTTACTGTACCCCTCCCTCGGAGTGGCGGTTAATTTATTTTTTACGACTGCCGCGACCATTTGTCGCATCTTTTTTGTGGCCCAATGATGAAATATGCTCACATAAACTTCTCCCGGTTGAGGAAATGGTTGGCGGGCAGGGCGTTTTCCTCCAGCTGCACCTGTTCCTCGATGCACTCGATAATGGGACGACCCGTTTCCACCGCCTTGGTGAGTCCTTGACGCACGGCCACTGATCCAATAGTCTTCAGATCCTTGGCCCAATCGAGAGCTGCAAACACACGGATCATGGCAGATCCAATTCCCGAGGCGTAGTCCCCAAATTCTCCGCTTTGATAATCCCTAGGTAGCATATAGTGGTACTGTGGCCAGTAGCTTTTCGTGATTAAAAAGATACTGTTCGAGTCTGTGGGCTTAAAGCCCTTGTGGATGCTCCAAATAAAGTGAGACGAGTGGACCAGGTTTCCCAGATTGAGCACAATAAGGCTGCGCAGCCAGAAACCCACGAACATGGAGGTGGCTAGCGAGTCCCCAAAGTACTGGAATGGAGTGTTTATCGAAAGCAGTATGTTCACGAAAATGTAAAGCAGAATGTAGTACCTGATAGAGAGAAGATGATCAGTTTAAGGTTTAGGATAGATCACTTAGAAAGATCAAGTTAATAGAGAATAACTAAAAAAACTCACCGCTTTTGGAACATGACAATGGGATCACTCTCCAGATCGGACATGTCAATGTCCTTAAGAAGTTCTTCCTGCTGTGGAGAGTACTTCAATAGCCAGCCCCGCACCTGGGCATACATAAAGCTATGTTTACTGTAGTAAGGATCCTCATCCTGCTGGAACTTTGCGTGATGTAGTCGATGGGACTGCACCACACTGTATATGGAGCCCTGAACCGGCAAGAAAAACCATCAAGTATAAGCTTAATCTATAAGGTTTGTGTCTCAGGTAAAACTTTCGAGTAAAGCTTTTACCAGAGGCGTAGTGGGTAAAGGTTTGAGAAGGGATAACTCACTTGACCGGCAGTAGACTGGCAAAACATGAGAAAAACACTCAGAGGTTTGGAGGCGGTGAAAGTCCTGTGGGCCCACAAACGATGTACACCCACCGTCACGCCCAATGTCCCAAAGAGTGTGAGGATAGCGGCTAATTTAGGGAGGGAGGAAGGGACAGAAATTTGGGGTAAAAAGCCGACCACTTGATAGGCGGCACGTGGAGCTGATTAACCCGCTGAACTCACTGAATAAAATCGTGGCCCACGAAGCGCTTGTGAGCAGAAAGTAAATCCCATAAACACCGAGGATATTTACATGGATATAGAAAAGAACCACCGGCCAGATGGCATCGCGCTTCTTGTGGGAAGAGTCCCCAACTTTATCCACCTCCTTCACTTTTGTTTCCGCCATGGTATGGATTCCTTAATTCTATTTTCAATCCTGTATCCCAAAGGTTCCGTCTTTCCCGAGTGTCCAGACTAAACTGAAACCCCTTTCGAAATTACAAAATCCGATGAGGCGGTGGTATGGATTATTCATAGACCAATTGCATATGTATAAGTTTCCAACGTCCCAAAGGTTTTTAGAGTCAAGCGGCGCTATAATACAAAACATAGTTTATTGACCCGCAGGTAAGTAACGAAAGCAACGACGGGAGATTAGCGTCCCTATACGACGATCCTAGTGATCCGGGATGGGATGGGTATGGAAATGGGATGGGTCCAGTGCTTACTTTACACAATTTGAGTTTTCAATAGAACATGAACTCCAAATCGTTTTAATAGGACATAAGGCATGGCTTGGCGACAGGTGCAGCTACAATCTTAATACTAGAAAAACCACAGGCAGAAAACATAATACGCGGCCAAAGTTCAGTTTTGCATCTTGGCCAGCTCCACGATATCCTCGCAGGGAATGTCCTTGTCCCCAAAGCCCCACACCGGATCCTTGTGGGCGAAATCGTCATCCAGGAAGCGGGTTCCATCACCGCACTTTTTAGCTCTCCTAATGACCATATCAGGGGATACCATTTTTCCTATTTGTAGCGTAAGAAAATTAGTATTAATTCTTTGGGAAATATCGTCATAACTTACGTCCTTTGGCCAGGCCCAGCCAGGCGCAAAAGTCGATGAAGCCGGTGGTAATGTTGAGGCCATAGTTGCCGAACTCGCCCGTCTTGTAATCCCAGGGGAAGACGTGGTGGTAGTTGTGCCATCCCTCTCCCATGGCCAGCAGGGAGACAATAGGAGCCTCTACAGACATTATGTTCCTAGATTCAAATAAAAGAGGTAATAAAATTAGTATATGCTTTACTCATACAAAAGGTGTGGCCATTTATATATAAATGATATATAAAAAAACTAGAAAAAACATTTGGCTTTTCTCAACTTTCTTAATCGACCGCCCTGAAGTACAGTAATGTCTCTTACTTGTCGTACGGCTTGTTGCCGTACATGTGCGCCACGCTGTTCACGAAGAAGGCCACGTTGAGGGTCCAGGTGAAGCGCATATTGAAGTTAATCCAGAAGGACATCCACAGGCTCTCGTTCCAGAAGTACCAGGGCACAGCCACCGGCATAATGATGGAGCAGAGGGCAAAGAGTGGGATGTAGTATTTGCGCTGGAACATGCACACGGCATCCGCCTCCAGATCCGACATGTCGATGACCTTCCTCTTGGCCACGACCTTGGGATGCGGAGTGAGGAACAGCCAGCCCACGTGGGCGAAGAAAAAGCCGCGCTTTGCATTGTGCGGATCAGCATCGGTCTCGGCGAATTTATGATGTATCCTATGATCTAAAGCCCATGTGTAGGCATCTCTCTGTAAACAAAGGGATGGGTTAGATTCATTCCAGAGGAGGATACGAGTCCAAAAACACTCACCTGACCCGCGATGGAGAAAGCAAAGGCCAGCAGAATCCGTAGTGGTAATGAGGCCGTGTAGGATTTGTGTGACCAAAGGCGGTGGGCTCCCGCCGTGATGCCAATGCCGGAGACCCAAACGGTGACCACCACTGAAAATATCAAACAGTCAGATGTCATTGTCTAAACAAACAAACAATCCACAAGCCCCAACATATATTTGTTATATATACCTATACCCCCGACCCATCTAAATAGTTTGGTGTGCTGGCGATGGTTCGCGCTTGATTTGCTCAACGGATGACACAACGACCGGCTCTAAATATATCTATCTATTCCCCGTTCTTCGGGGTGGCCTATTTTGTTGCTCCCTCGGAAATCTGTCCCACTGTCGCTCTTTCGCCCGGTTCGATCACCATCCGAATTATATCGAGCAATTGAAGCGTTCGTTAACTTTAATTGCCAACGGTCAAAGTTCACTCGGCAACATATGCATATACCCTCATGTTTGTTTACCTCTTGCATAACATTAACTTATTTAGATTTCCCCGATGCCGTGCGTCATCTTGGACCAAAACATTGGAAAACCACTTTAATAGGTTCACCAATTTAACCACTTGGAATTGTTAATTGAATTTTGTTTTGTAACTATTCAAGTGACTTACTTATTTCAGATCTACAAGTGAATTTTTAAGTATTCACATTTTTGGTTTAAGTTCTTCAAACTTTTAGTTTCCCAACTTTGTAAGGAAACTTTGGAAAACTATAATTTTGGTTATTAGAAGAATAAAATCGTTTTGGGCCATAATTTACTTCGATTATGAAAACTGATTGGTATTATGTATTATTTTAACATGTGTTTGGGCGATGTTATCCTCACTTCTAAACATTTAAATTATCAAAATTTCCAACTGCTGCAGTCTCAATTTAGAATGCAATGATTACCTGACCCCTGGGTATTTTTGTATAGACAGCTAATTCAAACTGGCCCAGTTAACATCAACTGGCGTTGGTTACAAAATAGTTAATATCCGACTATCTGTTTGCGTGTTGGGAGATACAATTAGGCAGATTGGTGACCAGGTGGCGAGGGCGGAAACTCATTAGCTGCCCAGATGCTAATTGACCAGGGTTGACAGTGGACACTCACCCCAAAGGAATGTGTAGAAGTTAGCGTAGAAGAGCTGGTATAATCCATACAGAGCCCCGATGTGCAGGAAGGCCTGGGCTCCGAGATCGGGCCATCTGATCTGTGGCTTGTATTCCTCCTCCTCCTCCTCCTTGGGATCCTTTAGCTTCTGGTCCTGTTCCTGTAGCAGCTTTTGCTGCTCCTTGTAGACCGCATTCTCCTCTTTGTAGCCCAGATTGTCATCATCTTTGGTTTGGGTGTGATTGTTTATAGCTTCTGTGGCATGGGTTCTGTGCTTCAGCTCTCCTCCATTCGCGACGCTTGTAGAGCTGCGATTTCCGTTCCTGTCCAGGCTGCAGGATCCATTGCAGTGACCAGCCGGCGCCTGACTCTGGCCGGGAACCGGGGATGAAAGGCACATACTGCAATAAAATGGAGTATAAATTTTTTAGCATACTGACATTCCATTGTATAAAGCAAACCCCATCGAAAAACTAATCATAAATTTGCATGATCAGTGGTGGCCCATGGAAGTATTGCTTGTGTGATTTTTGGAGTATTCTTCGAATCAGTAATCGTTTGCAATATTTTCTTAAAATGGAGCTCTGAATCCATAATCAAAAAGAGATTTTAAAGTGTAAAAAGTGACAAAAGAAACATAGAGGGGTTTGGGATAGAACGTTAAGTTATTTGTTAGGTTAAATAAAATTTTTAGCAAGGATACAAATTCTGTCTTCCAAAGACATTACTCATACGCAGAGTTGTCATTCGCATTTACAATATTTGTAAATATTTTGTAATCTTGATAGTCTTGTAATCTAAAGATAAAATGTAGTGAAAGAAGCCTCACTTTTAAAACGATGATTAATTCAAGGCTAATAAACCTTTCCTTTTATACCGTAAACATCTGCAGTTGACTGCTAAAACTAGTCATATTTTTTAAGAGCCCATCTCCAACAATAGAACTTTTCTCGCTGTGCAATCAAAGCAAATCCACAGAGACTCGCTAATTGAAGTTTAGGACGGTTATAACCGCGCACTATTAGCAGGTCTTTCAGAGAGTTTTGACTGTAATTGGTGTGAAATCTGTTGCCAGCCGCGGGGTAAAGAGGGTTTGCTCTGGATATTAACAAAATGCCATTTATTTGTGGACACGGATCGGGGTTCGTTTGCTGGTGTTCAGGGGCAACAGTGTTATCGCGGCTTATCGCCTGCTGAGTACTGAGTGCCGTGTTGCAATCACCGATCTGCAAGTTGTCCACTATCTGGGCGAAAACAAATAGAACTACACTACATCATTATGGTTAATAAACCCAAAACAACAGTGAATCATCGACAAATGCACAGGTGGATCTGCACACGACCCAACCAGATGGTCTAAAACTCAAACTAGTTTCGGGATAGATAGTGTTATATTCGAGGGAATGAGCAAAGTCATTTTACTTTCCAAATTGCTGGGATTTCAAGAATTCCTAATCTTAGGTACCCAATTGCTTCACAGCTCGCTTATCGCAACGCCTCCACCGCCACTACCAATAAAAAATATGAAGTGGGTCTGAATAGTTGAGGTTTTTTGACTAAATGATACCTGTTACTAAACTTTAATGGACTTTTTACAGCTTCTTAAGTGGAAAAATACGAAACTTGAGTTTATTAACGCATAAAATATGTAATAGATCATTTGTTAAGTTGTAGAAAATTATAGTAAACATTTTAGAATCAAATACCATAGCATTGTTTTTTGTGGGAAAAGAGGATAAATGGTTTGTGTTTTTAACACAAAAATAAACTATAAAGTTTAAAGGTTAAGCGATATCTTCTTTAAAACACCTAACTTTAGTTTTTCACAGATTGAAATGTAGAAAAAAAAGAAACTATAAATTAGAAACTGTACCCATAACATGAAATTTATGAAGCGGAAGAGCGTGACTAGAATTTAAAGTTTAAAATGTTTGGACAAAAGTAATAAACTGTAAGACTAAACTTGACGTTGAAGATATGTTTATAAGAAGGTATTATTGTTTTTGTCTGGTTACTCTCAAACTAAGTGAAAAGATAATAACTAATCACTAATGTACACAAATGTACAAAAGTCAGACATATTTCGCTGGCTGTGTTAAAATAGATTTTTAAACATTCCTTAATAGATTAGACAGCTGAGAAAACAAAACATACCTTTTGTTTCAGTTTTAGAAAGCAATATAACTTTTATCAAAAATTGTGTGGAAAAGTTTTTCAATTCAATAAAAATTCAAAATATATCCATTTGAATTTTGCCACATAGTGTAATAGTGTGCAAAATATGAAATGTATATTGACTCTGGTATCTGAAAATTATAATCATAAAGTGCCAAGCTTTTGATTTTACTGTATACCTTTGGACTCTGGGAACACTGGGTATATTCGACGCCCCCACAGAACACTTTCAATGATTTTCGACCAGAGGGGGGAATGACATGGGAGGAGGTCGATCCATTCCTCGTGCGTGTGCGACGCTGCCTTATTGCCTCGCTGATAAGCACTGCACACCTGGCGCACCTGGCCCATATTTTCTGGCTGGACTATAGTTCCTCCCCCTGCTGCCCGCCCCCTCTCCACTTGATTCATTCAACATTTTCGGGTTAAGTGCGTTGATAAGACCCAATCGAAGCTATCGTCTATTGCAAATACTCGAAATGCGATTATTGGCTGCGTGATTCACTAACTGTCTGACCCCTCCAGGTGTTCCGTGGGGCATGAGTAATGGGGTTGTCGAAGAACCGCTTCCCTTACGTAAGTCTGGCAGAGATAAGATTGGAGCGGGAGTCTGAACCATTTACATATTGATAAAAAAAAAAAACCAGACGGGGAGGGGCTATCAACACAGTGGGGATTCAAACACGCCCCGCTTTGCATTCGTCTTTTAATTAGGAAATGTAGCCACGCACGATGGGGGAATGTGAGCAGACTTGACGAACGCTGTCACAAGAATTGATCAAAATTTTCATTGGTCCCGAGCACGCGACTCAAGCATGCATAAATTAAATTCCCCATAAAAGAGAGCCACTTCCCTCTGGTTTGCCTAATTTCGATTTTCGGCAGCCTGGCAACTTGGCAACGCACTGCAACAATCTATTTCGCCCAATAATAAATAATAATAAACATATTTCCCCCCAGTACGCCCCTTCCCTTTAGCCACTATTTTATTGGAGTGTTTTTATTATTTTTTTTTCGTTTTTCGTTTTCAGTGCCAGCTCGATAAAGCTGACCGCCCATCGAGAAGTTCTGTTCCCGTACACCTCCCGAATTCTGGACTCCCTAGACATGGCTAATTGCCTGCTGGCTGGCACGTCGCCGTATCGCCAACTATTTTCCTATATCGTCACTTCCCGAGTGATTTTTTAATGCCGAATTGCCGAATTTTATTGGAAATTTTCCATGAACCCAAATGGCTGGCTAGAAGTTCTCTCAGTTTTCCCAGCACTACGAATTAATAGGGTAACGGTAAGAGATCAAGTATCGCCACTTGTTGCCCGACTGCCACCTTTAATTGGAGCTTTTAATAGTCGTTGGGGTAATTGAAAGCACTGGCTATCTGAAGATAATTCAGTCCAGATCGCAGGTAAACTATGCGTACACTGAAGGAAAGCAATACAGTCAATGAGGAATACAAATCTTCCAAATGAGTAACTAGAAAAATTATAAAATTTACGACATCCAAAAATTCAAAGAATTTTAAATGCTAAAATGATAAGAATTGTAACTGAAATTATGAGGTATTCATCAGAATACTCTGACTCTTTTTTATGTATTTAGTTTTGCCTTTTAGATTGTTTGTTCCTCTTACAGGGTCGCGATAAGGGATTCCGAAGAATTCGCAAGTAGACTAGTGCTTTTGGGAACCCCTTTTTATTTGAGATTGTTTATTGATTTAAAGATTGCGAGAAAATTCTTTGATTAATGTTTGCCAAGAAGACCCAAATATATGACCAAAGTCCACTAAGTTTGTTTGGTTGACAATTGATGTGTTTTGATATGAATATCGGCAAAAATGTACGGAATTTTTGCGAAATTGGTTTTTCGTTGGGGGTATTAAAAAAACGATAACAAATTCCCTAAAGTTTGTGAGTTTATAATTAAGACAGTGTGAGATCCAAAAGGAAATATTTGTTAGTTTAGTTCAACTCAATCTATGTAGTTATCCCGAAATAAAGGGTGAAGTTTAAACTTGTATGAATCACGAAATTCCGGAAGTTAACCATTGAAAAACCCCTTAAGATTACTGAAACTATGTTAACTTATAAACTCCTTAATTTGAAGATCCCTCCTTAAATAGTTTCGTGAAATTATGAGTAGTTTATAAGTAACTATTATTTGTTTCCGCAAATTACAGGGAACTCCCAACTCCATTGGGAGTTTGGGTCCTCGGACCCTTGGTTAGTCAGTCTGTTTTGGCTGGTTTATTGATGTGGGTCAACGCGTGTCGCGGCAATCAAATCGTGAGGGATAATAATGTGTATACAGTCCTAGGGCTAACACCTGGGGAAGGTTACTCTGGCGGTGGGGGTGTGCATGTTATTCGCTCTGTTGACTCTCACCTGAGTCCCCCCCACTCCACTCCTCCCCCTAATCGACGCTGGTAATGACAGAAATGAGCAAACAATTGGGTTACAATTTGCATGTGAGCAGTGTGTTGGGAAAATATTCTGGGAACTGGGTTCGGGAGAAGAAGGTACTATGTAACATAGGAGTGACCATGGATAGTACTTATTAATTCGGTTTTCATGTGGGAGTTTATGCTCCATGACGTCAGTTTTCAAAAAATAATAAATAAAGCCTATGACGATGTTCCGCGATTTAACGATCACTGTTTGCTAACGTACTTTGTATGATGTTTTGGGTGTCTTGGTAACTGGAATTCTCGCGTTCGCGGATGAAGCTTCGAAACTTCAAAACTTCGGAACTACGGAACTGCGGATCTTCGGGTTTCGACGGATTCTCCGCTTTTGTGTGTTGACCAGGCGAACGAACTCAAGTGACTAACGACGCCCGCCGCCAACGGTCGACATTTACATCCAAGAGCGGGGCGCTGAGCGTCGCTGCCGGCGTCGACTGCGCTGCCGCCGATAGTTCTGGGTGCCACCAAAAGCAGCGCAGTCGACGCCGACGCAGACTATTCAATTTGTATTTTATTTGTTGTCGCTTGGCTGCGTGCTCTGCAGCTGCGTCTACAGTTATTATCTACCATTCCGCCTCGCCCTTTTCGCCCCTCCCCAGCCCCCTCGGCGCTCCACGCGGTTTGCCATTCTCTGTTGTGCTCACACATTCCGTAAACATTACACAAACAACAAGCGGTTCAAAGTCAATGCTGCCGCTCGGAGAAATGAGAAACTTCAAAAGGAAATTAAAGTGGAATAGGCGAACTAGGAATGCCCTAACATGGTAATCTAAATCAAAAAAAAAGTGGCTGTTGGTCATTAAAACTTTGTTTTTCTTTAACATCCTAACAATCTATGCGCAGGATAAATGGTCAACATTTTTTATAGGTAATAAGTTTGGAGATCATAAAAAAAAAGTTTCTAAAACAAAATCCTTAGAATACAACAAAATATAATATTGTTGTCTATCTGCAATAAATTTTGGGACATAAGATTTATTTTGAGGAACTATAATATGAGTAAAAACTTTAATAACTGTTTTTCTTAGTATAAGTTTTTAAAACAAAACCACGTTCACTAGATTTCACCTTAAAATCATGTCCAAAATATATTTTCTTGCAAAGAAAATTCTCCAAAGAAATCTTTTTTAATACTTGTTTTTCCTTCTTAGTAATTAAATTGTTTAAATGCTTAATAAACCTTAAAAAAAAGGTAATGACATAGCTAGTAGCTACCTAATAACATGAGTTCAAGCTCTCTTTTTAATGAGTTGAATATTCAGCCAATTTGAATAAATTTTTTCAATAGTTCCCCTTTCAAGTACTAATCACAGTTAACCCAAATTGAGAGTGTATTCCAAAGTGAGTAGGTGTCACTGCGCTGGCAGAGCTATTGCCGTCGACGTCGACGTCGGCAGAGCGAGCAACAGTCGCGCGAACGAAGCCGGCTACGGGTTGTATACTCGATGCGATGCGAGTAGTCAACACACAACGCACAACAAGTATCCGAGTAGTGGGCTGTGAGTGCGGCGTTTCGTCATCGCGTGAGATCCCAGAGCTGTAAATATCGGCCAAGTTCCCAGTCGCTTACTTTTCTTACTAGCCCACTTTCCCAGAGAGCGCGGAGCGTGAAAGAGAGCATTAGTTGGCTCTCTCTATTTGTTTGTTGCTTCTTCCCCCGCGCTTCTCCTGCCAATAGCATCATTATCGCAGTCTCGCTTTTATCTGTTTTCTTTCCCGTTTTCTGGTTTTTTTTAACCAATTGCGTTGGTGGGGGATATTTTCATGTTGTCTATAGAGATAATAAAAGAAAGAGCGAAAGGAAAGAGAGTATTATGGAGGTTTTTGGCTGGAAATAAACCTATTCTAAAAGCGGAAACCCAAGTTGGTCGTTATCATCGCAGCAGTTTGAACATTTTCCTTGGGGTTCGATAAATCTAAAAAACTTGATTTAAAAATAGCTCCCGCTTTCTCAATTATGTATTCCCTTGCCATTAATATACCATCCATCTCCCCTGCTCTCCAGTAATATTCAAAATTTATTGCTTGCTTTCGAAGAAAATCTGCAGTGGGAGGCATGATGTAACGTTAGCTCTGGATAAATATAGAAAACTCACTGAGGCAGAAACAGAAGCGAGGCATGGAATTCTGGGCGATCAACAAACAAACACACACGCAGAGGGAGCATGGTAGTTGGTATAGTAACTAACATACATAAGTATATAGCCGGTTTATCGGGGGCTTATCAGCAAGCGTCTGGCCAATGGCTGTCATCGTGGAACAGCAACTTTAGCGGTCTCGTGCTGATTGCTTGGATCAACGCTGAGTGATCCCCCCTCCAGTTGCTCCTCTTCAAATAATATGTGCCCAGTGGACTGTCGAAGTTATACCCGATGTACCGATAAGCTGATAAATTCTCAGCAACAGCACCCATATCTCTCATACTCTAGAGTACCTAGTACTCTTGTTTTATAAATATATTTTCTTAACATTAAACAAGTTTCTATCAAATTCTCTGAGTCTAAAATCTCATCATTTGAACATTTATAATGAGATAGTACTATAACACATTTGTGGTGGTTATTTTTCTCTCTGCACGCGATAACGCTTGCACTAACTTTCATAGTTGATATGGATTCGTGGCACACAATTATGATTGTGGCCAAGTGTTTGTGGTTTTGCTCACATGTATCAGCTTTTAGTGCATAGTCATTAAGATTTTTGCCAGATGGTAAATATTGAATTTTTTAAGTGGCTTGAGTAACTTAGAGAAGTTATTAGGCACGTTAGTTAGTCCAAATATATAGAAACCAAAAAGAATAGTTCTTAAATCTTCCCCAACTAAAAGTATGCAAAAACACTACGATGCTAAGGCTCCATAAAAATCCCATTTCGTCAATTGCTCACCCACTGATAATAGAGTAGCAAAGCTCGCTCATCGGTGACTGTGATTCTCGCCGAGTTGCAGTCCAAGAATTCGCTCTTGAACTTCGACTCGCGGGGTGACTCATAAAATCGTCGCCATCGCCAGCGGCAGGAGATGACATAATAATTTGTCAAAAGGACAGCCAAGGGGGAGCCCCATCGCATCCCATCCCCAATTCGTGCGACCCATTCCCGACAGGATATGGTGGGAACCGAGCTGCGACTGTCATAAACATTTTCCGCCAAGCACATGTCAAATAAAATCTACATACAAAGTGCCCTTAATCCAGCCATCAGTGTGTGGGCAGCGTTTTAATTAGAGCGTGGAATGGAGTTGCCCAAGACGGCATTACGCATTCGCGGTCCAAGGACGCACAGTACCAGACACCCAGACACCCACTCCATCCAAGAAATACCACCCCTAATGATAACCATTGGACTCGAATGGCGCACAATTAGGCACCATTAATAATAGACGACCCGGCGGGGTCATTTAGATAGAATCGGCGATAGCTGGACAGCCACTAGCCACTTCCCCCTCATTCCAGCAACATGTCAACGAACCACCTGTCTCGCCTTTCGGGCACGCCCCCTTGTAGCACCACCACCCACCGGGAATTCCCAGACACAACAGCCAAAAACACAATATCAACAATTCGTCGGAAATCGAAAGTTCTACTCGAACTCTTGTTGTGGCCAAAACTATAATATTTCTTTTCCGAACTTAAAGCCAGTTCGTGTTCATTTTTTCCTGTTCATGTCCTGTCAGTCCTGCACCTTTAACCCCCAATCGAAACTTTTCCTCCCTTTCAGCGCTTGTAGTTCCTTTTGTTTGCCCCCCATCTCTCGTAACATTTCGGAATTGTTGAATTGCGTGATTTCGCGGTTGCTTCTAATTGAATTTCCAAACTGCAATCAATCGACTTGGACAGCTTAAATGGGGCAGGATTGCACTAATGCCATAAATTAACCAAAACTATTGTAGTTAAACAAATGATGGGGTTTGATTTACTTTCAGGGCAAAACACTGAAGTTACTGATTTAATAGTAAAGAAAATGCATTAAAAGAGTTATGAATTCATAATGGAACAATTACTTAAATGCTTATTGATCGTTATTATTTTCTGGGACTGATTATTTCCACTGTTAGCTAACACACAAACAACTAGCGCATTTTTGACCAAACAAGTTTTCAAAATAAGAAAGCATTTTTATATATAAACTTTTAAGTCAGTTTTTAAAATTATGTGTTATTGTTTGATTAATAAATAATATTAATAGTTTTAAAAAACTAAAAGAAACGCTTTTCGGTTTAAAAGAGCGCGCTCTTTTATAGATATCGATAAATTATCGGTAAAAAAAACAAGTTGGCAGGCCTGCATGCGAACCAAAAAGTGTTACGCAGCCAGACAGCCAGCCAGCCAGATAGCCACAAGTGAAACTTATATAAAGCGTTTAAAAATTACTTACTGCGGATACAACGAATATCATCCTCTTATCTTGAACTCCACTAAAAATGTCTTAAATCCTGAAACATATTTTTATTTAAATTAAAGCTACCGTGAAAACCATAGCAAACATACCTTATCAGCTAGGAAGTTCAAATGTGGCGGGCAAAAAGCTTTTCCACAGGGTGTTCCATTAACCGACGATTTGGCTGTGAGCTTTCTTTTCTATCGACATTTATCAGCTCAGAAATCCCACACCTTTTCAAAGGGTTACTACCCCCTAATCAAAAATGTGATTATTCGAAAGCGTAATGCGTGTAATATAACCAAATCATACATTACATATATTTACATCGCATGTAAATGAGACACCCCCAAACGGGAAAAGTACAGCCTTGTGCCACATGTGCGACACTTTTGGAGGAAAGCTACAATTTAAATCCATTACGATGAACACATGCCGCCAACTTTGTAATTAAGAAGCTGATCAAACACAGCATGACATAAAAACAATAGCAGTTACCCGTTTGAATAACGCCTTTTACGGCTGCCCTTAATCAACATACGTGACACATCCCAGCAGGATAACTTGACGGCAGCGAATTACAAATCGAACCCATGTTTGGTCGTAACCCAAGCGTAATTCCCATTAGCGCTGATTAATTACAGGACAACAGAGAGTTGGCTTAATTGGAAGGTGCTTAGTTTTAAAGTGTTTAATGTTTATTCACGTTACGTTCTCTAGCTCATGTAAAAAACTCATCTTCTGCACGACAGAAGCGCGGTGACTTTCCCAGATGAACCGGCGAACCAGTGCGACTTTTGACGAGAACCCGCTCTAGACATTCAGGTAGTTGTCGGGGAATTCGAAGGTAACGTCGCGGCCAGTCAGCTTCTTGTAGACCGAGGTGAAGGTGTCAACCTGAGGAAAAAAAGGAAAATCAGATTAGTTTCTGTAACTAATGTATTGTTTGATATTTCAAGTGTACAGCTGCCGTGACCTCCTCTGCAGCAGTAAAACTGCAGCTAAGATATCGTACGGAAAGCTGGATTTATCTGCCGCTTATATAGGAAGTCCCAAGGCACCAGGATAACTAAACGGTGCTTGGGAGGCAAATAGGCGGTACTTAAAAGTGCATCGTGTGTGTTCAAAAGGTTATAAAACAATTGTAAAATGGTGTAGCCAACAGGTAGTAATGGTGTAGTCCTGGCTAAATTAGACGCATCATTATGGAGTGATAAGTTGTGCTTGGATTTTAGTTTGCGTTCTGTTTGACAATCGCTGGACTATGAAAAAGTCTAGCAAATAACACAAGAACGGTACAAAAACCAATGTTCTTTAAAGATAAATATTAAAATAAATGTGGCGCGCATTTAGTAATGCATAAGCCCTGGAAAGTCGGCTCAGCATTATGGAGTGAGGAAGCTGCCTGGTTAATATGCGTTCTGTTTGACAATCACTGGATTATGGAAAAACATCCAGCAAATAACACAAGAACGGTGGAGAGATCAATAAGGTTTAGTTAAGTAGACATTATGTGTGGTATGTATGTGTCTGAAATATTGTTTTGTCTATTCTTGTAAATTATGAAAATTCCTATTTTCAAAATAATGAACATCATTATAATATGGGTAATACTTGAAGATGCAAGTGACGCAGTAGCGCCTATTACCCGCAGTAACAAATATTAGCCGAGTTTTTTCTGCGTTCCCTTTCGAAGACTCTGATCCAAGGACAGGAAGCACAATCACGAACGAGGGGACGTATTTCTAAAATCACTAGAATATTTTTAACAAGATAAAGTTCTTCCCTAATATTTAAGCAAATGGTCTTTTAAAAAAGTAAATCTTCAGTTCATGCCATTTTTTTCCTTTAAGGAAGTTTTTCTGGTACTGTATTACGGATATCAGAATGTGGCAAACAGTTAGTAATGCAAAAGCCCTGGATAGTCGGCTCAGCATTATGGAGTGAGGAAGCTGCCATGATTTTATTTTCGTTCTGTTTGACAATCACTGGCTTTTGAAATAACATCCAGCAAATAACACAAGAACGGAGTTTGTGACCAGACTGTAGGCAATATTTGGAGTTGCAGGACGCAGAAGCGTTAATATCCTCCGATTACAAATATCACTAGTTGCTCTACGTTCCCTTTCGAAGACTCTGATCCAAGAACAGGAAGCACAATCACGAACGAGGGGACGAGCCATGTGGGGATATTATAATATGAACAGAATTTTATTAAAGTTGTTGTTGTGTAATAAAAATCCCCGGTTTCTATGTATTTTTAAAACCATATAAAGGTTTGTTCTAATTATGTTTGTTTCAATTGGAGGTTCAAGTACTGAAGTACAGATATCTGAATGTGGCAAACAGTTAGTAATGCAAAAGCCCTGGAGGAGTCGGCTGAGCATTATGGAGTGAGGAAGCTGCCTGGAATTTAGTATACGTTCTGTTTGACAATCACTAGTTTTGAGTATAACAACCAGCAAATAACACAAGAACGTAGTTTCTGACCAGAGTGTGGCCAATATTTGGAGAAGCAGGACCGCAGGTGCGTCTATTTCCTGCTATAACGAGTATTGGCTCAGGTTGTTCTGCGTTCCCTTTCGAAGACTCCGCTTGATGGGATTAAAGCGCAATCACGAACGAGGGGACGAGATATGAATGGTATACACAATATAATCTTTACAAAATTTCTCTTGAGGTAGAATCATTCCTTAATAAAATGTATCTCTCGCATGTTTCAATGGGTGGTTCAAGTACTGAGGTACAGAAATCAGAATGTGGCAAACAGTTAGTAATGCAAAAGCCCTGGAAAGTCGGCTCAGCATTATGGAGTGAGGAAGCTGCCTGGATTTCAATATTCGTTCTGTTTGACAATCACTGGTATTGGGTATAACAACCAGCAAATAACACAAGAACGGAGTTTGTGACTAGAGTGTGGCCAATATTTGGAGATGGAGGACCGCAGAAGCGTAAATCCTACAATAACGAGTATTGGTCATGGCTGATCTACGTTCCCTTTCGAAGACTCTGCTCCAAGGACAGGAGGCACAATCACGAACGAGGGGACGCGCGGTATAACACACGACACGATGCACACTATCCATATTAAGGGACTCGGCTCCCCAACTCACTTTGTGTTCGATGGTGGTCTGCTGGTTCTTGTCCAGGTGCACCTTGACCAGCTGGGAGCCGTCCAGCTTGACGCGGATGCGCTTGCCAACGATCTCGGCGGGGAAGACCAGATCCTCCAGGATGGCGTCGTAGACAGCCGTCAGGGTGCGGGAGCGGGGACGCTTCTGCTTGAGGGGATTGCGAGCCTTGCGCGTGGGCTTGGGCAGGATCCTGCGCTCGCCAATCACCACGACGTGCTTGCCCGAGAACTTCTTCTCCAGCTCGCGGACCAGGATGATCTGGATCTTCTGGAACACCTTCTGCTGTGGAATGGGCACGTAGATGATGACGGCCTGCGGGGAGGGCAAACAAAGGGTTAAGGATGATATTCATTAGCTTCCAGCAACCGAAACATACCTTCTTGCTGCCGAACTCAATCTCGCGGGCACGGGTGATGTGCAGATCCCGCAGGTAGGGCTTCAGGTCGCTGTTGGCCTCGAGTTCCACCAACGCCTGGGCAATGGACTTCTCGAAGTCATCGGGGTCCGAGCCGCCGGGCTTGATAATCTTAGAGCCAATAGCCATCTGCAAGTTCAGCACCGGAATTCAGTAAGTAAAATTCACAAGAAAACCGCGTCCACACAACGCAGCACAATCACAAATCGCCGGCAATCGGCCTTATTTCGCCAGCATTTTACTGGCTCACATGGAAAACATCCATCAGCCATCTTTGATCTGACTTGTTGATTTATTATTTCGCTGCACTGCGTTGTGGTTCTCGCGTAATTTGGCCATTTTCGGCGGTTGAAGAAAAAAAGTACCACCTTTGTCGACTATTTTTTTCGGAAAGGAAGTCGAGGTCCGCCGGTGTGGCCGTATGTTGCGGAAAAAAACAGCTTGTTCGAAAAATACTAAACGTGTGTCAAAAAGTCTTTTGGTTATTGCGGGAATTGGAACGATTGACTTTGGAACACTGAGGGTTTGTTTTTAATCTTGAATTTTAGAAATGTTGACGTAAAAATAAAATATTGGTTTGATAAATAGTTGATTAAAACCATGTATTCCTTGTGTTTCCACTTACCGAATTTTTTTATATATACCGATAATGTTAAAGAGAGCGTGTTTGGAAATTTATAATCATAATCATTGTAAACATTGGACACCCGCGGTATTTATTCTTTTTAATGCTTTGTGTGCTTTTTGTAGAAAGATTTCAATTCATATTTAACAGAATTTTAGATTACAATTACACATGTACACAAAAAATAAAGTTGTGTTCTGTAATGTTCTTGTTTCGAAACTCCAAAGTAAAACTTTGTAGAGTTTTGTTAACCAAAATGCAACTCAATTTATTAAAAATATTTCGTCTGCGCTAAATAATTCACCGGTTCATATTAAACGGTAACCATGCGGAGTTATCTTAGCGCACACAAAAAATACCAATAAAAACTTACTAGCGCAGGGTTGATTTTCTGTAAACATTAAGCAGGGTTGCTTTATATTGCCTGTAGAGGGCGCTAGGATTTCCAACAGATGGCGTCAGTAAAAAAATAATTTAATTTGGCCTTTAAAGTTTAAACTAAATAAGTTATAATTTCATTGTGCTTTGTAAGGGCGTATTGTACAGTTTTAAACAATTACAATATACTTATTTATCTTTTTTTAGTTAATATTTGAATTTCTAATCACCTCTCCTTGAGGCAGTAATACCAATCTTCGTTTAACTTAGGAATAATCCAGCAATTTCATAATGATGTTCTACATGATCTTTCCATTCTGGTCACCAAATTAAGACGGTTTTCTTAAATCGGATAAGACAATGTTACTTTTGTAATTAAATTAAAGCCAAATGTTTACAATTCCACGCAGTTTTAATTTATTTTGATCTGTTGGTACATTTTAAAATTACTTAAACCTTAAAAAAAATGGCTTTGGGTTCATACGGGGAAGCTTAAATATGTTAAAAAAAATAAATTAAAAATACTTTTGTCCAACTGAGTTGCAAAACTTAAGCAAAGCATGTTCCGATCAGATAATCGAGAACAACAATCTTTGGTTATCTGTTTCGCTGCTTTCTTGATAATATTTTTAGTCGCTTCCCATAAAATTGACTACTTACTCCGTACGTGCGAATTGAGCACTTTTTATTTACTATCGTTTTATGGCTATTCAGTTTTAAAAACGTGCCTATAAATATATCTTTAAATATATAAAGCTTTAATTATCATATATTTAAAACTGAAAATGCACAATTTCGCCTATAAAAGCTGACATCTTTCCAAACACAGTCGACAGTCGCTTTCTTTCGCCTTCGTTTTACCGGTGAACAATACAGAAATCTCATCATGAAGTGCCTTAACATCTTCCTTTTAGTCGCCCTGATCCTGACAATCAGTTTGGGACAATCGGAGGCTGGCATAATTGACGATACAATCGTAAGTGTTTACA
>JAECWM010000057.1:0-202840 GCA_018150695.1 Drosophila oshimai | reverse complement strand
GCACACGTTTTTAACACAAATATTTAAATCCAACAAAGTTTTGCCAATTTGTTATTTTTCGCATTTGCAATATTCAAATCCAACAAAGTTTTGCCAATTTGTTTTTATTTCGTTTTGAAAGTACTTTCAATAGCGTATTCTGGTGCATTTGCACACGTTCTTTACACAAATATTCAAATCCAACAAAGTTTTGCCAATTTGTTTTTATTTCGTTTTGAAAGTACTTTCAATAGCGTATTCTGGTGCATTTGCACACGTTTTTTACACAAATATTCAAATCCAACAAAGTTTTGCCAATTTGTTTTTATTTCGTTTTGAAAGTACTTTCAATAGCGTATTCTGGTGCATTTGCACACGTTTTTAACACAAATATTCAAATCCAACAAAGTTTTGCCAATTTGTTTTTATTTCGTTTTGAAAGTACTTTCAATAGCGTATTCTGGTGCATTTGCACACGTTTTTAACACAAATATTCAAATCCAACAAAGTTTTGCCAATTTGTTTTTATTTCGTTTTGAAAGTACTTTCAATAGCGTATTCTGGTGCATTTGCACACGTTTTTTACACAAATATTCAAATCCAACAAAGTTTTGCCAATTTGTTTTTATTTCGTTTTGAAAGTACTTTCAATAGCGTATTCTGGTGCATTTGCACACGTTTTTTACACAAATATTCAAATCCAACAAAGTTTTGCCAATTTGTTTTTATTTCGTTTTGAAAGTACTTTCAATAGCGTATTCTGGTGCATTTGCACACGTTTTTTACACAAATATTCAAATCCAACAAAGTTTTGCCAATTTGTTTTTATTTCGTTTTGAAAGTACTTTCAATAGCGTATTCTGGTGCATTTGCACACGTTTTTTACACAAATATTCAAATCCAACAAAGTTTTGCCAATTTGTTTTTATTTCGTTTTGAAAGTACTTTCAATAGCGTATTCTGGTGCATTTGCACACGTTTTTTAACACAAATATTCAAATCCAACAAAGTTTTGCCAATTTGTTTTTATTTCGTTTTGAAAGTACTTTCAATAGCGTATTCTGGTGCATTTGCACACGTTTTTTACACAAATATTCAAATCCAACAAAGTTTTGCCAATTTGTTTTTATTTCGTTTTGAAAGTACTTTCAATAGCGTATTCTGGTGCATTTGCACACGTTTTTTACACAAATATTCAAATCCAACAAAGTTTTGCCAATTTGTTTTTATTTCGTTTTGAAAGTACTTTCAATAGCGTATTCTGGTGCATTTGCACACGTTTTTTACACAAATATTCAAATCCAACAAAGTTTTGCCAATTTGTTTTTATTTCGTTTTGAAAGTACTTTCAATAGCGTATTCTGGTGCATTTGCACACGTTTTTACACAAATATTCAAATCCAACAAAGTTTTGCCAATTTGTTTTTATTTCGTTTTGAAAGTACTTTCAATAGCGTATTCTGGTGCATTTGCACACGTTTTTAACACAAATATTCAAATCCAACAAAGTTTTGCCAATTTGTTTTTATTTCGTTTTGAAAGTACTTTCAATAGCGTATTCTGGTGCATTTGCACACGTTTTTTACACAAATATTCAAATCCAACAAAGTTTTGCCAATTTGTTTTTATTTCGTTTTGAAAGTACTTTCAATAGCGTATTCTGGTGCATTTGCACACGTTTTTACACAAATATTCAAATCCAACAAAGTTTTGCCAATTTGTTTTTATTTCGTTTTGAAAGTACTTTCAATAGCGTATTCTGGTGCATTTGCACACGTTTTTTACACAAATATTCAAATCCAACAAAGTTTTGCCAATTTGTTTTTATTTCGTTTTGAAAGTACTTTCAATAGCGTATTCTGGTGCATTTGCACACGTTTTTTACACAAATATTCAAATCCAACAAAGTTTTGCCAATTTGTTTTTATTTCGTTTTGAAAGTACTTTCAATAGCGTATTCTGGTGCATTTGCACACGTTTTTAACACAAATATTTAAATCCAACAAAGTTTTGCCAATTTGTTTTTATTTCGTTTTGAAAGTACTTTCAATAGCGTATTCTGGTGCATTTGCACACGTTTTTTACACAAATATTCAAATCCAACAAAGTTTTGCCAATTTGTTTTTATTTCGTTTTGAAAGTACTTTCAATAGCGTATTCTGGTGCATTTGCACACGTTTTTTACACAAATATTCAAATCCAACAAAGTTTTGCCAATTTGTTTTTATTTCGTTTGGAAAACGTATTTTGGTGCATTTGCACACTTTTACAAATATTCAAATCCAACAAAGTTTTGCCAATTTGTTTTTATTTCGTTTTGAAAGTACTTTCAATAGCGTATTCTGGTGCATTTGCACACGTTTTTTACACAAATATTCAAATCCAACAAAGTTTTGCCAATTTGTTTTTATTTCGTTTTGAAAGTACTTTCAATAGCGTATTCTGGTGCATTTGCACACGTTTTTTACACAAATATTCAAATCCAACAAAGTTTTGCCAATTTGTTTTTATTTCGTTTTGAAAGTACTTTCAATAGCGTATTCTGGTGCATTTGCACACGTTTTTTACACAAATATTCAAATCCAACAAAGTTTTGCCAATTTGTTTTTATTTCGTTTTGAAAGTACTTTCAATAGCGTATTCTGGTGCATTTGCACACGTTTTTTACACAAATATTCAAATCCAACAAAGTTTTGCCAATTTGTTTTTATTTCGTTTTGAAAGTACTTTCAATAGCGTATTCTGGTGCATTTGCACACGTTTTTACACACAAATATTCAAATCCAACAAAGTTTTGCCAATTTGTTTTTATTTCGTTTTGAAAGTACTTTCAATAGCGTATTCTGGTGCATTTGCACACGTTTTTTTACACAAATATTCAAATCCAACAAAGTTTTGCCAATTTGTTTTTATTTCGTTTTGAAAGTACTTTCAATAGCGTATTCTGGTGCATTTGCACACGTTTTTAACACAAATATTCAAATCCAACAAAGTTTTGCCAATTTGTTTTTATTTCGTTTTGAAAGTACTTTCAATAGCGTATTCTGGTGCATTTGCACACGTTTTTTACACAAATATTCAAATCCAACAAAGTTTTGCCAATTTGTTTTTATTTCGTTTTGAAAGTACTTTCAATAGCGTATTCTGGTGCATTTGCACACGTTTTTTAACACAAATATTCAAATCCAACAAAGTTTTGCCAATTTGTTTTTATTTCGTTTTGAAAGTACTTTCAATAGCGTATTCTGGTGCATTTGCACACGTTTTTAACACAAATATTCAAATCCAACAAAGTTTTGCCAATTTGTTTTTATTTCGTTTTGAAAGTACTTTCAATAGCGTATTCTGGTGCATTTGCACACGTTTTTTAACACAAATATTCAAATCCAACAAAGTTTTGCCAATTTGTTTTTATTTCGTTTTGAAAGTACTTTCAATAGCGTATTCTGGTGCATTTGCACACGTTTTTTACACAAATATTCAAATCCAACAAAGTTTTGCCAATTTGTTTTTATTTCGTTTTGAAAGTACTTTCAATAGCGTATTCTGGTGCATTTGCACACGTTTTTTTACACAAATATTCAAATCCAACAAAGTTTTGCCAATTTGTTTTTATTTCGTTTTGAAAGTACTTTCAATAGCGTATTCTGGTGCATTTGCACACGTTTTTTACACAAATATTCAAATCCAACAAAGTTTTGCCAATTTGTTTTTATTTCGTTTTGAAAGTACTTTCAATAGCGTATTCTGGTGCATTTGCACACGTTTTTTACACAAATATTCAAATCCAACAAAGTTTTGCCAATTTGTTTTTATTTCGTTTTGAAAGTACTTTCAATAGCGTATTCTGGTGCATTTGCACACGTTTTTTACACAAATATTCAAATCCAACAAAGTTTTGCCAATTTGTTTTTATTTCGTTTTGAAAGTACTTTCAATAGCGTATTCTGGTGCATTTGCACACGTTTTTACACAAATATTCAAATCCAACAAAGTTTTGCCAATTTGTTTTTATTTCGTTTTGAAAGTACTTTCAATAGCGTATTCTGGTGCATTTGCACACGTTTTTAACACAAATATTCAAATCCAACAAAGTTTTGCCAATTTGTTTTTATTTCGTTTTGAAAGTACTTTCAATAGCGTATTCTGGTGCATTTGCACACGTTTTTAACACAAATATTCAAATCCAACAAAGTTTTGCCAATTTGTTTTTATTTCGTTTTGAAAGTACTTTCAATAGCGTATTCTGGTGCATTTGCACACGTTTTTACACAAATATTCAAATCCAACAAAGTTTTGCCAATTTGTTTTTATTTCGTTTTGAAAGTACTTTCAATAGCGTATTCTGGTGCATTTGCACACGTTTTTTACACAAATATTCAAATCCAACAAAGTTTTGCCAATTTGTTTTTATTTCGTTTTGAAAGTACTTTCAATAGCGTATTCTGGTGCATTTGCACACGTTTTTAACACAAATATTCAAATCCAACAAAGTTTTGCCAATTTGTTTTTATTTCGTTTTGAAAGTACTTTCAATAGCGTATTCTGGTGCATTTGCACACGTTTTTTACACAAATATTCAAATCCAACAAAGTTTTGCCAATTTGTTTTTATTTCGTTTTGAAAGTACTTTCAATAGCGTATTCTGGTGCATTTGCACACGTTTTTTACACAAATATTCAAATCCAACAAAGTTTTGCCAATTTGTTTTTATTTCGTTTTGAAAGTACTTTCAATAGCGTATTCTGGTGCATTTGCACACGTTTTTTACACAAATATTCAAATCCAACAAAGTTTTGCCAATTTGTTTTTATTTCGTTTTGAAAGTACTTTCAATAGCGTATTCTGGTGCATTTGCACACGTTTTTACACAAATATTCAAATCCAACAAAGTTTTGCCAATTTGTTTTTATTTCGTTTTGAAAGTACTTTCAATAGCGTATTCTGGTGCATTTGCACACGTTTTTTACACAAATATTCAAATCCAACAAAGTTTTGCCAATTTGTTTTTATTTCGTTTTGAAAGTACTTTCAATAGCGTATTCTGGTGCATTTGCACACGTTTTTTACACAAATATTCAAATCCAACAAAGTTTTGCCAATTTGTTTTTATTTCGTTTTGAAAGTACTTTCAATAGCGTATTCTGGTGCATTTGCACACGTTTTTTACACAAATATTCAAATCCAACAAAGTTTTGCCAATTTGTTTTTATTTCGTTTTGAAAGTACTTTCAATAGCGTATTCTGGTGCATTTGCACACGTTTTTTACACAAATATTCAAATCCAACAAAGTTTTGCCAATTTGTTTTTATTTCGTTTTGAAAGTACTTTCAATAGCGTATTCTGGTGCATTTGCACACGTTTTTTACACAAATATTCAAATCCAACAAAGTTTTGCCAATTTGTTTTTATTTCGTTTTGAAAGTACTTTCAATAGCGTATTCTGGTGCATTTGCACACGTTTTTTACACAAATATTCAAATCCAACAAAGTTTTGCCAATTTGTTTTTATTTCGTTTTGAAAGTACTTTCAATAGCGTATTCTGGTGCATTTGCACACGTTTTTTACACAAATATTCAAATCCAACAAAGTTTTGCCAATTTGTTTTTATTTCGTTTTGAAAGTACTTTCAATAGCGTATTCTGGTGCATTTGCACACGTTTTTTACACAAATATTCAAATCCAACAAAGTTTTGCCAATTTGTTTTTATTTCGTTTTGAAAGTACTTTCAATAGCGTATTCTGGTGCATTTGCACACGTTTTTTACACAAATATTCAAATCCAACAAAGTTTTGCCAATTTGTTTTTATTTCGTTTTGAAAGTACTTTCAATAGCGTATTCTGGTGCATTTGCACACGTTTTTTACACAAATATTCAAATCCAACAAAGTTTTGCCAATTTGTTTTTATTTCGTTTTGAAAGTACTTTCAATAGCGTATTCTGGTGCATTTGCACACGTTTTTTTACACAAATATTCAAATCCAACAAAGTTTTGCCAATTTGTTTTTATTTCGTTTTGAAAGTACTTTCAATAGCGTATTCTGGTGCATTTGCACACGTTTTTTACACAAATATTCAAATCCAACAAAGTTTTGCCAATTTGTTTTTATTTCGTTTTGAAAGTACTTTCAATAGCGTATTCTGGTGCATTTGCACACGTTTTTTACACAAATATTCAAATCCAACAAAGTTTTGCCAATTTGTTTTTATTTCGTTTTGAAAGTACTTTCAATAGCGTATTCTGGTGCATTTGCACACGTTTTTTACACAAATATTCAAATCCAACAAAGTTTTGCCAATTTGTTTTTATTTCGTTTTGAAAGTACTTTCAATAGCGTATTCTGGTGCATTTGCACACGTTTTTTACACAAATATTCAAATCCAACAAAGTTTTGCCAATTTGTTTTTATTTCGTTTTGAAAGTACTTTCAATAGCGTATTCTGGTGCATTTGCACACGTTTTTTACACAAATATTCAAATCCAACAAAGTTTTGCCAATTTGTTTTTATTTCGTTTTGAAAGTACTTTCAATAGCGTATTCTGGTGCATTTGCACACGTTTTTTACACAAATATTCAAATCCAACAAAGTTTTGCCAATTTGTTTTTATTTCGTTTTGAAAGTACTTTCAATAGCGTATTCTGGTGCATTTGCACACGTTTTTTACACAAATATTCAAATCCAACAAAGTTTTGCCAATTTGTTTTTATTTCGTTTTGAAAGTACTTTCAATAGCGTATTCTGGTGCATTTGCACACGTTTTTTACACAAATATTCAAATCCAACAAAGTTTTGCCAATTTGTTTTTATTTCGTTTTGAAAGTACTTTCAATAGCGTATTCTGGTGCATTTGCACACGTTTTTTACACAAATATTCAAATCCAACAAAGTTTTGCCAATTTGTTTTTATTTCGTTTTGAAAGTACTTTCAATAGCGTATTCTGGTGCATTTGCACACGTTTTTTACACAAATATTCAAATCCAACAAAGTTTTGCCAATTTGTTTTTATTTCGTTTTGAAAGTACTTTCAATAGCGTATTCTGGTGCATTTGCACACGTTTTTTACACAAATATTCAAATCCAACAAAGTTTTGCCAATTTGTTTTTATTTCGTTTTGAAAGTACTTTCAATAGCGTATTCTGGTGCATTTGCACACGTTTTTTACACAAATATTCAAATCCAACAAAGTTTTGCCAATTTGTTTTTATTTCGTTTTGAAAGTACTTTCAATAGCGTATTCTGGTGCATTTGCACACGTTTTTTACACAAATATTCAAATCCAACAAAGTTTTGCCAATTTGTTTTTATTTCGTTTTGAAAGTACTTTCAATAGCGTATTCTGGTGCATTTGCACACGTTTTTAACACAAATATTCAAATCCAACAAAGTTTTGCCAATTTGTTTTTATTTCGTTTTGAAAGTACTTTCAATAGCGTATTCTGGTGCATTTGCACACGTTTTTTACACAAATATTCAAATCCAACAAAGTTTTGCCAATTTGTTTTTATTTCGTTTTGAAAGTACTTTCAATAGCGTATTCTGGTGCATTTGCACACGTTTTTTACACAAATATTCAAATCCAACAAAGTTTTGCCAATTTGTTTTTATTTCGTTTTGAAAGTACTTTCAATAGCGTATTCTGGTGCATTTGCACACGTTTTTTACACAAATATTCAAATCCAACAAAGTTTTGCCAATTTGTTTTTATTTCGTTTTGAAAGTACTTTCAATAGCGTATTCTGGTGCATTTGCACACGTTTTTTACACAAATATTCAAATCCAACAAAGTTTTGCCAATTTGTTTTTATTTCGTTTTGAAAGTACTTTCAATAGCGTATTCTGGTGCATTTGCACACGTTTTTTACACAAATATTCAAATCCAACAAAGTTTTGCCAATTTGTTTTTATTTCGTTTTGAAAGTACTTTCAATAGCGTATTCTGGTGCATTTGCACACGTTTTTTACACAAATATTCAAATCCAACAAAGTTTTGCCAATTTGTTTTTATTTCGTTTTGAAAGTACTTTCAATAGCGTATTCTGGTGCATTTGCACACGTTTTTTACACAAATATTCAAATCCAACAAAGTTTTGCCAATTTGTTTTTATTTCGTTTTGAAAGTACTTTCAATAGCGTATTCTGGTGCATTTGCACACGTTTTTTACACAAATATTCAAATCCAACAAAGTTTTGCCAATTTGTTTTTATTTCGTTTTGAAAGTACTTTCAATAGCGTATTCTGGTGCATTTGCACACGTTTTTTACACAAATATTCAAATCCAACAAAGTTTTGCCAATTTGTTTTTATTTCGTTTTGAAAGTACTTTCAATAGCGTATTCTGGTGCATTTGCACACGTTTTTTACACAAATATTCAAATCCAACAAAGTTTTGCCAATTTGTTTTTATTTCGTTTTGAAAGTACTTTCAATAGCGTATTCTGGTGCATTTGCACACGTTTTTTACACAAATATTCAAATCCAACAAAGTTTTGCCAATTTGTTTTTATTTCGTTTTGAAAGTACTTTCAATAGCGTATTCTGGTGCATTTGCACACGTTTTTTACACAAATATTCAAATCCAACAAAGTTTTGCCAATTTGTTTTTATTTCGTTTTGAAAGTACTTTCAATAGCGTATTCTGGTGCATTTGCACACGTTTTTTACACAAATATTCAAATCCAACAAAGTTTTGCCAATTTGTTTTTATTTCGTTTTGAAAGTACTTTCAATAGCGTATTCTGGTGCATTTGCACACGTTTTTTACACAAATATTCAAATCCAACAAAGTTTTGCCAATTTGTTTTTATTTCGTTTTGAAAGTACTTTCAATAGCGTATTCTGGTGCATTTGCACACGTTTTTTACACAAATATTCAAATCCAACAAAGTTTTGCCAATTTGTTTTTATTTCGTTTTGAAAGTACTTTCAATAGCGTATTCTGGTGCATTTGCACACGTTTTTTACACAAATATTCAAATCCAACAAAGTTTTGCCAATTTGTTTTTATTTCGTTTTGAAAGTACTTTCAATAGCGTATTCTGGTGCATTTGCACACGTTTTTTACACAAATATTCAAATCCAACAAAGTTTTGCCAATTTGTTTTTATTTCGTTTTGAAAGTACTTTCAATAGCGTATTCTGGTGCATTTGCACACGTTTTTTACACAAATATTCAAATCCAACAAAGTTTTGCCAATTTGTTTTTATTTCGTTTTGAAAGTACTTTCAATAGCGTATTCTGGTGCATTTGCACACGTTTTTTACACAAATATTCAAATCCAACAAAGTTTTGCCAATTTGTTTTTATTTCGTTTTGAAAGTACTTTCAATAGCGTATTCTGGTGCATTTGCACACGTTTTTTACACAAATATTCAAATCCAACAAAGTTTTGCCAATTTGTTTTTATTTCGTTTTGAAAGTACTTTCAATAGCGTATTCTGGTGCATTTGCACACGTTTTTTACACAAATATTCAAATCCAACAAAGTTTTGCCAATTTGTTTTTATTTCGTTTTGAAAGTACTTTCAATAGCGTATTCTGGTGCATTTGCACACGTTTTTTACACAAATATTCAAATCCAACAAAGTTTTGCCAATTTGTTTTTATTTCGTTTTGAAAGTACTTTCAATAGCGTATTCTGGTGCATTTGCACACGTTTTTTACACAAATATTCAAATCCAACAAAGTTTTGCCAATTTGTTTTTATTTCGTTTTGAAAGTACTTTTAATAGCGTATTCTGGTGCATTTGCACACGTTTTTTACACAAATATTCAAATCCAACAAAGTTTTGCCAATTTGTTTTTATTTCGTTTTGAAAGTACTTTCAATAGCGTATTCTGGTGCATTTGCACACGTTTTTTACACAAATATTCAAATCCAACAAAGTTTTGCCAATTTGTTTTTATTTCGTTTTGAAAGTACTTTCAATAGCGTATTCTGGTGCATTTGCACACGTTTTTTACACAAATATTCAAATCCAACAAAGTTTTGCCAATTTGTTTTTATTTCGTTTTGAAAGTACTTTCAATAGCGTATTCTGGTGCATTTGCACACGTTTTTTACACAAATATTCAAATCCAACAAAGTTTTGCCAATTTGTTTTTATTTCGTTTTGAAAGTACTTTCAATAGCGTATTCTGGTGCATTTGCACACGTTTTTTACACAAATATTCAAATCCAACAAAGTTTTGCCAATTTGTTTTTATTTCGTTTTGAAAGTACTTTCAATAGCGTATTCTGGTGCATTTGCACACGTTTTTTACACAAATATTCAAATCCAACAAAGTTTTGCCAATTTGTTTTTATTTCGTTTTGAAAGTACTTTCAATAGCGTATTCTGGTGCATTTGCACACGTTTTTTACACAAATATTCAAATCCAACAAAGTTTTGCCAATTTGTTTTTATTTCGTTTTGAAAGTACTTTCAATAGCGTATTCTGGTGCATTTGCACACGTTTTTTACACAAATATTCAAATCCAACAAAGTTTTGCCAATTTGTTTTTATTTCGTTTTGAAAGTACTTTCAATAGCGTATTCTGGTGCATTTGCACACGTTTTTTACACAAATATTCAAATCCAACAAAGTTTTGCCAATTTGTTTTTATTTCGTTTTGAAAGTACTTTCAATAGCGTATTCTGGTGCATTTGCACACGTTTTTTACACAAATATTCAAATCCAACAAAGTTTTGCCAATTTGTTTTTATTTCGTTTTGAAAGTACTTTCAATAGCGTATTCTGGTGCATTTGCACACGTTTTTAACACAAATATTCAAATCCAACAAAGTTTTGCCAATTTGTTTTTATTTCGTTTTGAAAGTACTTTCAATAGCGTATTCTGGTGCATTTGCACACGTTTTTTACACAAATATTCAAATCCAACAAAGTTTTGCCAATTTGTTTTTATTTCGTTTTGAAAGTACTTTCAATAGCGTATTCTGGTGCATTTGCACACGTTTTTTACACAAATATTCAAATCCAACAAAGTTTTGCCAATTTGTTTTTATTTCGTTTTGAAAGTACTTTCAATAGCGTATTCTGGTGCATTTGCACACGTTTTTTACACAAATATTCAAATCCAACAAAGTTTTGCCAATTTGTTTTTATTTCGTTTTGAAAGTACTTTCAATAGCGTATTCTGGTGCATTTGCACACGTTTTTTACACAAATATTCAAATCCAACAAAGTTTTGCCAATTTGTTTTTATTTCGTTTTGAAAGTACTTTCAATAGCGTATTCTGGTGCATTTGCACACGTTTTTTACACAAATATTCAAATCCAACAAAGTTTTGCCAATTTGTTTTTATTTCGTTTTGAAAGTACTTTCAATAGCGTATTCTGGTGCATTTGCACACGTTTTTTACACAAATATTCAAATCCAACAAAGTTTTGCCAATTTGTTTTTATTTCGTTTTGAAAGTACTTTCAATAGCGTATTCTGGTGCATTTGCACACGTTTTTTACACAAATATTCAAATCCAACAAAGTTTTGCCAATTTGTTTTTATTTCGTTTTGAAAGTACTTTCAATAGCGTATTCTGGTGCATTTGCACACGTTTTTTACACAAATATTCAAATCCAACAAAGTTTTGCCAATTTGTTTTTATTTCGTTTTGAAAGTACTTTCAATAGCGTATTCTGGTGCATTTGCACACGTTTTTTACACAAATATTCAAATCCAACAAAGTTTTGCCAATTTGTTTTTATTTCGTTTTGAAAGTACTTTCAATAGCGTATTCTGGTGCATTTGCACACGTTTTTTACACAAATATTCAAATCCAACAAAGTTTTGCCAATTTGTTTTTATTTCGTTTTGAAAGTACTTTCAATAGCGTATTCTGGTGCATTTGCACACGTTTTTTACACAAATATTCAAATCCAACAAAGTTTTGCCAATTTGTTTTTATTTCGTTTTGAAAGTACTTTCAATAGCGTATTCTGGTGCATTTGCACACGTTTTTTACACAAATATTCAAATCCAACAAAGTTTTGCCAATTTGTTTTTATTTCGTTTTGAAAGTACTTTCAATAGCGTATTCTGGTGCATTTGCACACGTTTTTAACACAAATATTCAAATCCAACAAAGTTTTGCCAATTTGTTTTTATTTCGTTTTGAAAGTACTTTCAATAGCGTATTCTGGTGCATTTGCACACGTTTTTTACACAAATATTCAAATCCAACAAAGTTTTGCCAATTTGTTTTTATTTCGTTTTGAAAGTACTTTCAATAGCGTATTCTGGTGCATTTGCACACGTTTTTTACACAAATATTCAAATCCAACAAAGTTTTGCCAATTTGTTTTTATTTCGTTTTGAAAGTACTTTCAATAGCGTATTCTGGTGCATTTGCACACGTTTTTTACACAAATATTCAAATCCAACAAAGTTTTGCCAATTTGTTTTTATTTCGTTTTGAAAGTACTTTCAATAGCGTATTCTGGTGCATTTGCACACGTTTTTTACACAAATATTCAAATCCAACAAAGTTTTGCCAATTTGTTTTTATTTCGTTTTGAAAGTACTTTCAATAGCGTATTCTGGTGCATTTGCACACGTTTTTTACACAAATATTCAAATCCAACAAAGTTTTGCCAATTTGTTTTTATTTCGTTTTGAAAGTACTTTCAATAGCGTATTCTGGTGCATTTGCACACGTTTTTTACACAAATATTCAAATCCAACAAAGTTTTGCCAATTTGTTTTTATTTCGTTTTGAAAGTACTTTCAATAGCGTATTCTGGTGCATTTGCACACGTTTTTTACACAAATATTCAAATCCAACAAAGTTTTGCCAATTTGTTTTTATTTCGTTTTGAAAGTACTTTCAATAGCGTATTCTGGTGCATTTGCACACGTTTTTTACACAAATATTCAAATCCAACAAAGTTTTGCCAATTTGTTTTTATTTCGTTTTGAAAGTACTTTCAATAGCGTATTCTGGTGCATTTGCACACGTTTTTTACACAAATATTCAAATCCAACAAAGTTTTGCCAATTTGTTTTTATTTCGTTTTGAAAGTACTTTCAATAGCGTATTCTGGTGCATTTGCACACGTTTTTTACACAAATATTCAAATCCAACAAAGTTTTGCCAATTTGTTTTTATTTCGTTTTGAAAGTACTTTCAATAGCGTATTCTGGTGCATTTGCACACGTTTTTTACACAAATATTCAAATCCAACAAAGTTTTGCCAATTTGTTTTTATTTCGTTTTGAAAGTACTTTCAATAGCGTATTCTGGTGCATTTGCACACGTTTTTTACACAAATATTCAAATCCAACAAAGTTTTGCCAATTTGTTTTTATTTCGTTTTGAAAGTACTTTCAATAGCGTATTCTGTTATTACACGTTTTTTAAACAATATTTAAATATTCAAAAACAACAAAGTTTTGCCAATTTGTTTTTATTTCGTTTTGAAAGTACTTTCAATAGCGTATTCTGGTGCATTTGCACACGTTTTTTACACAAATATTCAAATCCAACAAAGTTTTGCCAATTTGTTTTTATTTCGTTTTGAAAGTACTTTCAATAGCGTATTCTGGTGCATTTGCACACGTTTTTTACACAAATATTCAAATCCAACAAAGTTTTGCCAATTTGTTTTTATTTCGTTTTGAAAGTACTTTCAATAGCGTATTCTGGTGCATTTGCACACGTTTTTTACACAAATATTCAAATCCAACAAAGTTTTGCCAATTTGTTTTTATTTCGTTTTGAAAGTACTTTCAATAGCGTATTCTGGTGCATTTGCACACGTTTTTACACACATATTCAAATCCAACAAAGTTTTGCCAATTTGTTTTTATTTCGTTTTGAAAGTACTTTCAATAGCGTATTCTGGTGCATTTGCACACGTTTTTTACACAAATATTCAAATCCAACAAAGTTTTGCCAATTTGTTTTTATTTCGTTTTGAAAGTACTTTCAATAGCGTATTCTGGTGCATTTGCACACGTTTTTACACAAATATTCAAATCCAACAAAGTTTTGCCAATTTGTTTTTATTTCGTTTTGAAAGTACTTTCAATAGCGTATTCTGGTGCATTTGCACACGTTTTTTACACAAATATTCAAATCCAACAAAGTTTTGCCAATTTGTTTTTATTTCGTTTTGAAAGTACTTTCAATAGCGTATTCTGGTGCATTTGCACACGTTTTTTACACAAATATTCAAATCCAACAAAGTTTTGCCAATTTGTTTTTATTTCGTTTTGAAAGTACTTTCAATAGCGTATTCTGGTGCATTTGCACACGTTTTTTACACAAATATTCAAATCCAACAAAGTTTTGCCAATTTGTTTTTATTTCGTTTTGAAAGTACTTTCAATAGCGTATTCTGGTGCATTTGCACACGTTTTTACACACAAATATTCAAATCCAACAAAGTTTTGCCAATTTGTTTTTATTTCGTTTTGAAAGTACTTTCAATAGCGTATTCTGGTGCATTTGCACACGTTTTTTACACAAATATTCAAATCCAACAAAGTTTTGCCAATTTGTTTTTATTTCGTTTTGAAAGTACTTTCAATAGCGTATTCTGGTGCATTTGCACACGTTTTTTACACAAATATTCAAATCCAACAAAGTTTTGCCAATTTGTTTTTATTTCGTTTTGAAAGTACTTTCAATAGCGTATTCTGGTGCATTTGCACACGTTTTTTACACAAATATTCAAATCCAACAAAGTTTTGCCAATTTGTTTTTATTTCGTTTTGAAAGTACTTTCAATAGCGTATTCTGGTGCATTTGCACACGTTTTTTACACAAATATTCAAATCCAACAAAGTTTTGCCAATTTGTTTTTATTTCGTTTTGAAAGTACTTTCAATAGCGTATTCTGGTGCATTTGCACACGTTTTTAACACAAATATTCAAATCCAACAAAGTTTTGCCAATTTGTTTTTATTTCGTTTTGAAAGTACTTTCAATAGCGTATTCTGGTGCATTTGCACACGTTTTTTACACAAATATTCAAATCCAACAAAGTTTTGCCAATTTGTTTTTATTTCGTTTTGAAAGTACTTTCAATAGCGTATTCTGGTGCATTTGCACACGTTTTTTACACAAATATTCAAATCCAACAAAGTTTTGCCAATTTGTTTTTATTTCGTTTTGAAAGTACTTTCAATAGCGTATTCTGGTGCATTTGCACACGTTTTTTACACAAATATTCAAATCCAACAAAGTTTTGCCAATTTGTTTTTATTTCGTTTTGAAAGTACTTTCAATAGCGTATTCTGGTGCATTTGCACACGTTTTTTACACAAATATTCAAATCCAACAAAGTTTTGCCAATTTGTTTTTATTTCGTTTTGAAAGTACTTTCAATAGCGTATTCTGGTGCATTTGCACACGTTTTTTACACAAATATTCAAATCCAACAAAGTTTTGCCAATTTGTTTTTATTTCGTTTTGAAAGTACTTTCAATAGCGTATTCTGGTGCATTTGCACACGTTTTTTACACAAATATTCAAATCCAACAAAGTTTTGCCAATTTGTTTTTATTTCGTTTTGAAAGTACTTTCAATAGCGTATTCTGGTGCATTTGCACACGTTTTTTACACAAATATTCAAATCCAACAAAGTTTTGCCAATTTGTTTTTATTTCGTTTTGAAAGTACTTTCAATAGCGTATTCTGGTGCATTTGCACACGTTTTTTACACAAATATTCAAATCCAACAAAGTTTTGCCAATTTGTTTTTATTTCGTTTTGAAAGTACTTTCAATAGCGTATTCTGGTGCATTTGCACACGTTTTTTACACAAATATTCAAATCCAACAAAGTTTTGCCAATTTGTTTTTATTTCGTTTTGAAAGTACTTTCAATAGCGTATTCTGGTGCATTTGCACACGTTTTTTACACAAATATTCAAATCCAACAAAGTTTTGCCAATTTGTTTTTATTTCGTTTTGAAAGTACTTTCAATAGCGTATTCTGGTGCATTTGCACACGTTTTTTACACAAATATTCAAATCCAACAAAGTTTTGCCAATTTGTTTTTATTTCGTTT
The DNA here is from genome assembly GCA_018150695.1 of Drosophila oshimai. NCBI lineage: Eukaryota > Metazoa > Arthropoda > Insecta > Diptera > Drosophilidae > Drosophila > Drosophila oshimai. Next base: position 186,839 of record JAECWM010000057.1, on the reverse strand, counting down.
TGAAAGTACTTTCAATAGCGTATTCTGGTGCATTTGCACACGTTTTTTAACACAAATATTCAAATCCAACAAAGTTTTGCCAATTTGTTTTTATTTCGTTTTGAAAGTACTTTCAATAGCGTATTCTGGTGCATTTGCACACGTTTTTTACACAAATATTCAAATCCAACAAAGTTTTGCCAATTTGTTTTTATTTCGTTTTGAAAGTACTTTCAATAGCGTATTCTGGTGCATTTGCACACGTTTTTTACACAAATATTCAAATCCAACAAAGTTTTGCCAATTTGTTTTTATTTCGTTTTGAAAGTACTTTCAATAGCGTATTCTGGTGCATTTGCACACGTTTTTTACACAAATATTCAAATCCAACAAAGTTTTGCCAATTTGTTTTTATTTCGTTTTGAAAGTACTTTCAATAGCGTATTCTGGTGCATTTGCACACGTTTTTTACACAAATATTCAAATCCAACAAAGTTTTGCCAATTTGTTTTTATTTCGTTTTGAAAGTACTTTCAATAGCGTATTCTGGTGCATTTGCACACGTTTTTACACAAATATTCAAATCCAACAAAGTTTTGCCAATTTGTTTTTATTTCGTTTTGAAAGTACTTTCAATAGCGTATTCTGGTGCATTTGCACACGTTTTTTACACAAATATTCAAATCCAACAAAGTTTTGCCAATTTGTTTTTATTTCGTTTTGAAAGTACTTTCAATAGCGTATTCTGGTGCATTTGCACACGTTTTTTACACAAATATTCAAATCCAACAAAGTTTTGCCAATTTGTTTTTATTTCGTTTTGAAAGTACTTTCAATAGCGTATTCTGGTGCATTTGCACACGTTTTTTACACAAATATTCAAATCCAACAAAGTTTTGCCAATTTGTTTTTATTTCGTTTTGAAAGTACTTTCAATAGCGTATTCTGGTGCATTTGCACACGTTTTTTACACAAATATTCAAATCCAACAAAGTTTTGCCAATTTGTTTTTATTTCGTTTTGAAAGTACTTTCAATAGCGTATTCTGGTGCATTTGCACACGTTTTTTACACAAATATTCAAATCCAACAAAGTTTTGCCAATTTGTTTTTATTTCGTTTTGAAAGTACTTTCAATAGCGTATTCTGGTGCATTTGCACACGTTTTTTACACAAATATTCAAATCCAACAAAGTTTTGCCAATTTGTTTTTATTTCGTTTTGAAAGTACTTTCAATAGCGTATTCTGGTGCATTTGCACACGTTTTTACACAAATATTCAAATCCAACAAAGTTTTGCCAATTTGTTTTTATTTCGTTTTGAAAGTACTTTCAATAGCGTATTCTGGTGCATTTGCACACGTTTTTTACACAAATATTCAAATCCAACAAAGTTTTGCCAATTTGTTTTTATTTCGTTTTGAAAGTACTTTCAATAGCGTATTCTGGTGCATTTGCACACGTTTTTTACACAAATATTCAAATCCAACAAAGTTTTGCCAATTTGTTTTTATTTCGTTTTGAAAGTACTTTCAATAGCGTATTCTGGTGCATTTGCACACGTTTTTTACACAAATATTCAAATCCAACAAAGTTTTGCCAATTTGTTTTTATTTCGTTTTGAAAGTACTTTCAATAGCGTATTCTGGTGCATTTGCACACGTTTTTTACACAAATATTCAAATCCAACAAAGTTTTGCCAATTTGTTTTTATTTCGTTTTGAAAGTACTTTCAATAGCGTATTCTGGTGCATTTGCACACGTTTTTTACACAAATATTCAAATCCAACAAAGTTTTGCCAATTTGTTTTTATTTCGTTTTGAAAGTACTTTCAATAGCGTATTCTGGTGCATTTGCACACGTTTTTTACACAAATATTCAAATCCAACAAAGTTTTGCCAATTTGTTTTTATTTCGTTTTGAAAGTACTTTCAATAGCGTATTCTGGTGCATTTGCACACGTTTTTAACACAAATATTCAAATCCAACAAAGTTTTGCCAATTTGTTTTTATTTCGTTTTGAAAGTACTTTCAATAGCGTATTCTGGTGCATTTGCACACGTTTTTAACACAAATATTCAAATCCAACAAAGTTTTGCCAATTTGTTTTTATTTCGTTTTGAAAGTACTTTCAATAGCGTATTCTGGTGCATTTGCACACGTTTTTTACACAAATATTCAAATCCAACAAAGTTTTGCCAATTTGTTTTTATTTCGTTTTGAAAGTACTTTCAATAGCGTATTCTGGTGCATTTGCACACGTTTTTTACACAAATATTCAAATCCAACAAAGTTTTGCCAATTTGTTTTTATTTCGTTTTGAAAGTACTTTCAATAGCGTATTCTGGTGCATTTGCACACGTTTTTTACACAAATATTCAAATCCAACAAAGTTTTGCCAATTTGTTTTTATTTCGTTTTGAAAGTACTTTCAATAGCGTATTCTGGTGCATTTGCACACGTTTTTTACACAAATATTCAAATCCAACAAAGTTTTGCCAATTTGTTTTTATTTCGTTTTGAAAGTACTTTCAATAGCGTATTCTGGTGCATTTGCACACGTTTTTAACACAAATATTCAAATCCAACAAAGTTTTGCCAATTTGTTTTTATTTCGTTTTGAAAGTACTTTCAATAGCGTATTCTGGTGCATTTGCACACGTTTTTTACACAAATATTCAAATCCAACAAAGTTTTGCCAATTTGTTTTTATTTCGTTTTGAAAGTACTTTCAATAGCGTATTCTGGTGCATTTGCACACGTTTTTAACACAAATATTCAAATCCAACAAAGTTTTGCCAATTTGTTTTTATTTCGTTTTGAAAGTACTTTCAATAGCGTATTCTGGTGCATTTGCACACGTTTTTTACACAAATATTCAAATCCAACAAAGTTTTGCCAATTTGTTTTTATTTCGTTTTGAAAGTACTTTCAATAGCGTATTCTGGTGCATTTGCACACGTTTTTTACACAAATATTCAAATCCAACAAAGTTTTGCCAATTTGTTTTTATTTCGTTTTGAAAGTACTTTCAATAGCGTATTCTGGTGCATTTGCACACGTTTTTACACAAATATTCAAATCCAACAAAGTTTTGCCAATTTGTTTTTATTTCGTTTTGAAAGTACTTTCAATAGCGTATTCTGGTGCATTTGCACACGTTTTTACACACATATTCAAATCCAACAAAGTTTTGCCAATTTGTTTTTATTTCGTTTTGAAAGTACTTTCAATAGCGTATTCTGGTGCATTTGCACACGTTTTTTACACAAATATTCAAATCCAACAAAGTTTTGCCAATTTGTTTTTATTTCGTTTTGAAAGTACTTTCAATAGCGTATTCTGGTGCATTTGCACACGTTTTTTACACAAATATTCAAATCCAACAAAGTTTTGCCAATTTGTTTTTATTTCGTTTTGAAAGTACTTTCAATAGCGTATTCTGGTGCATTTGCACACGTTTTTTACACAAATATTCAAATCCAACAAAGTTTTGCCAATTTGTTTTTATTTCGTTTTGAAAGTACTTTCAATAGCGTATTCTGGTGCATTTGCACACGTTTTTTACACAAATATTCAAATCCAACAAAGTTTTGCCAATTTGTTTTTATTTCGTTTTGAAAGTACTTTCAATAGCGTATTCTGGTGCATTTGCACACGTTTTTTACACAAATATTCAAATCCAACAAAGTTTTGCCAATTTGTTTTTATTTCGTTTTGAAAGTACTTTCAATAGCGTATTCTGGTGCATTTGCACACGTTTTTTACACAAATATTCAAATCCAACAAAGTTTTGCCAATTTGTTTTTATTTCGTTTTGAAAGTACTTTCAATAGCGTATTCTGGTGCATTTGCACACGTTTTTAACACAAATATTCAAATCCAACAAAGTTTTGCCAATTTGTTTTTATTTCGTTTTGAAAGTACTTTCAATAGCGTATTCTGGTGCATTTGCACACGTTTTTTACACAAATATTCAAATCCAACAAAGTTTTGCCAATTTGTTTTTATTTCGTTTTGAAAGTACTTTCAATAGCGTATTCTGGTGCATTTGCACACGTTTTTTACACAAATATTCAAATCCAACAAAGTTTTGCCAATTTGTTTTTATTTCGTTTTGAAAGTACTTTCAATAGCGTATTCTGGTGCATTTGCACACGTTTTTTACACAAATATTCAAATCCAACAAAGTTTTGCCAATTTGTTTTTATTTCGTTTTGAAAGTACTTTCAATAGCGTATTCTGGTGCATTTGCACACGTTTTTTACACAAATATTCAAATCCAACAAAGTTTTGCCAATTTGTTTTTATTTCGTTTTGAAAGTACTTTCAATAGCGTATTCTGGTGCATTTGCACACGTTTTTTACACAAATATTCAAATCCAACAAAGTTTTGCCAATTTGTTTTTATTTCGTTTTGAAAGTACTTTCAATAGCGTATTCTGGTGCATTTGCACACGTTTTTTACACAAATATTCAAATCCAACAAAGTTTTGCCAATTTGTTTTTATTTCGTTTTGAAAGTACTTTCAATAGCGTATTCTGGTGCATTTGCACACGTTTTTTAACACAAATATTCAAATCCAACAAAGTTTTGCCAATTTGTTTTTATTTCGTTTTGAAAGTACTTTCAATAGCGTATTCTGGTGCATTTGCACACGTTTTTTACACAAATATTCAAATCCAACAAAGTTTTGCCAATTTGTTTTTATTTCGTTTTGAAAGTACTTTCAATAGCGTATTCTGGTGCATTTGCACACGTTTTTTACACAAATATTCAAATCCAACAAAGTTTTGCCAATTTGTTTTTATTTCGTTTTGAAAGTACTTTCAATAGCGTATTCTGGTGCATTTGCACACGTTTTTTACACAAATATTCAAATCCAACAAAGTTTTGCCAATTTGTTTTTATTTCGTTTTGAAAGTACTTTCAATAGCGTATTCTGGTGCATTTGCACACGTTTTTTACACAAATATTCAAATCCAACAAAGTTTTGCCAATTTGTTTTTATTTCGTTTTGAAAGTACTTTCAATAGCGTATTCTGGTGCATTTGCACACGTTTTTACACACATATTCAAATCCAACAAAGTTTTGCCAATTTGTTTTTATTTCGTTTTGAAAGTACTTTCAATAGCGTATTCTGGTGCATTTGCACACGTTTTTACACACATATTCAAATCCAACAAAGTTTTGCCAATTTGTTTTTATTTCGTTTTGAAAGTACTTTCAATAGCGTATTCTGGTGCATTTGCACACGTTTTTTACACAAATATTCAAATCCAACAAAGTTTTGCCAATTTGTTTTTATTTCGTTTTGAAAGTACTTTCAATAGCGTATTCTGGTGCATTTGCACACGTTTTTTACACAAATATTCAAATCCAACAAAGTTTTGCCAATTTGTTTTTATTTCGTTTTGAAAGTACTTTCAATAGCGTATTCTGGTGCATTTGCACACGTTTTTACACAAATATTCAAATCCAACAAAGTTTTGCCAATTTGTTTTTATTTCGTTTTGAAAGTACTTTCAATAGCGTATTCTGGTGCATTTGCACACGTTTTTTACACACAAATATTCAAATCCAACAAAGTTTTGCCAATTTGTTTTTATTTCGTTTTGAAAGTACTTTCAATAGCGTATTCTGGTGCATTTGCACACGTTTTTAACACAAATATTCAAATCCAACAAAGTTTTGCCAATTTGTTTTTATTTCGTTTTGAAAGTACTTTCAATAGCGTATTCTGGTGCATTTGCACACGTTTTTAACACAAATATTCAAATCCAACAAAGTTTTGCCAATTTGTTTTTATTTCGTTTTGAAAGTACTTTCAATAGCGTATTCTGGTGCATTTGCACACGTTTTTTACACAAATATTCAAATCCAACAAAGTTTTGCCAATTTGTTTTTATTTCGTTTAATTGAAAGTACTTTCAATAGCGTATTCTGGTGCATTTGCACACGTTTTTTACACAAATATTCAAATCCAACAAAGTTTTGCCAATTTGTTTTTATTTCGTTTTGAAAGTACTTTCAATAGCGTATTCTGGTGCATTTGCACACGTTTTTTACACAAATATTCAAATCCAACAAAGTTTTGCCAATTTGTTTTTATTTCGTTTTGAAAGTACTTTCAATAGCGTATTCTGGTGCATTTGCACACGTTTTTTACACAAATATTCAAATCCAACAAAGTTTTGCCAATTTGTTTTTATTTCGTTTTGAAAGTACTTTCAATAGCGTATTCTGGTGCATTTGCACACGTTTTTTACACAAATATTCAAATCCAACAAAGTTTTGCCAATTTGTTTTTATTTCGTTTTGAAAGTACTTTCAATAGCGTATTCTGGTGCATTTGCACACGTTTTTTACACAAATATTCAAATCCAACAAAGTTTTGCCAATTTGTTTTTATTTCGTTTTGAAAGTACTTTCAATAGCGTATTCTGGTGCATTTGCACACGTTTTTTACACAAATATTCAAATCCAACAAAGTTTTGCCAATTTGTTTTTATTTCGTTTTGAAAGTACTTTCAATAGCGTATTCTGGTGCATTTGCACACGTTTTTTACACAAATATTCAAATCCAACAAAGTTTTGCCAATTTGTTTTTATTTCGTTTTGAAAGTACTTTCAATAGCGTATTCTGGTGCATTTGCACACGTTTTTTACACAAATATTCAAATCCAACAAAGTTTTGCCAATTTGTTTTTATTTCGTTTTGAAAGTACTTTCAATAGCGTATTCTGGTGCATTTGCACACGTTTTTTACACAAATATTCAAATCCAACAAAGTTTTGCCAATTTGTTTTTATTTCGTTTTGAAAGTACTTTCAATAGCGTATTCTGGTGCATTTGCACACGTTTTTTACACAAATATTCAAATCCAACAAAGTTTTGCCAATTTGTTTTTATTTCGTTTTGAAAGTACTTTCAATAGCGTATTCTGGTGCATTTGCACACGTTTTTTACACAAATATTCAAATCCAACAAAGTTTTGCCAATTTGTTTTTATTTCGTTTTGAAAGTACTTTCAATAGCGTATTCTGGTGCATTTGCACACGTTTTTTACACAAATATTCAAATCCAACAAAGTTTTGCCAATTTGTTTTTATTTCGTTTTGAAAGTACTTTCAATAGCGTATTCTGGTGCATTTGCACACGTTTTTACACACATATTCAAATCCAACAAAGTTTTGCCAATTTGTTTTTATTTCGTTTTGAAAGTACTTTCAATAGCGTATTCTGGTGCATTTGCACACGTTTTTTACACAAATATTCAAATCCAACAAAGTTTTGCCAATTTGTTTTTATTTCGTTTTGAAAGTACTTTCAATAGCGTATTCTGGTGCATTTGCACACGTTTTTACACACATATTCAAATCCAACAAAGTTTTGCCAATTTGTTTTTATTTCGTTTTGAAAGTACTTTCAATAGCGTATTCTGGTGCATTTGCACACGTTTTTTACACAAATATTCAAATCCAACAAAGTTTTGCCAATTTGTTTTTATTTCGTTTTGAAAGTACTTTCAATAGCGTATTCTGGTGCATTTGCACACGTTTTTTACACAAATATTCAAATCCAACAAAGTTTTGCCAATTTGTTTTTATTTCGTTTTGAAAGTACTTTCAATAGCGTATTCTGGTGCATTTGCACACGTTTTTTACACAAATATTCAAATCCAACAAAGTTTTGCCAATTTGTTTTTATTTCGTTTTGAAAGTACTTTCAATAGCGTATTCTGGTGCATTTGCACACGTTTTTTACACAAATATTCAAATCCAACAAAGTTTTGCCAATTTGTTTTTATTTCGTTTTGAAAGTACTTTCAATAGCGTATTCTGGTGCATTTGCACACGTTTTTACACAAATATTCAAATCCAACAAAGTTTTGCCAATTTGTTTTTATTTCGTTTTGAAAGTACTTTCAATAGCGTATTCTGGTGCATTTGCACACGTTTTTTACACAAATATTCAAATCCAACAAAGTTTTGCCAATTTGTTTTTATTTCGTTTTGAAAGTACTTTCAATAGCGTATTCTGGTGCATTTGCACACGTTTTTTACACAAATATTCAAATCCAACAAAGTTTTGCCAATTTGTTTTTATTTCGTTTTGAAAGTACTTTCAATAGCGTATTCTGGTGCATTTGCACACGTTTTTTACACAAATATTCAAATCCAACAAAGTTTTGCCAATTTGTTTTTATTTCGTTTTGAAAGTACTTTCAATAGCGTATTCTGGTGCATTTGCACACGTTTTTTACACAAATATTCAAATCCAACAAAGTTTTGCCAATTTGTTTTTATTTCGTTTTGAAAGTACTTTCAATAGCGTATTCTGGTGCATTTGCACACGTTTTTTACACAAATATTCAAATCCAACAAAGTTTTGCCAATTTGTTTTTATTTCGTTTTGAAAGTACTTTCAATAGCGTATTCTGGTGCATTTGCACACGTTTTTTACACAAATATTCAAATCCAACAAAGTTTTGCCAATTTGTTTTTATTTCGTTTTGAAAGTACTTTCAATAGCGTATTCTGGTGCATTTGCACACGTTTTTTACACAAATATTCAAATCCAACAAAGTTTTGCCAATTTGTTTTTATTTCGTTTTGAAAGTACTTTCAATAGCGTATTCTGGTGCATTTGCACACGTTTTTTACACAAATATTCAAATCCAACAAAGTTTTGCCAATTTGTTTTTATTTCGTTTTGAAAGTACTTTCAATAGCGTATTCTGGTGCATTTGCACACGTTTTTTACACAAATATTCAAATCCAACAAAGTTTTGCCAATTTGTTTTTATTTCGTTTTGAAAGTACTTTCAATAGCGTATTCTGGTGCATTTGCACACGTTTTTTACACAAATATTCAAATCCAACAAAGTTTTGCCAATTTGTTTTTATTTCGTTTTGAAAGTACTTTCAATAGCGTATTCTGGTGCATTTGCACACGTTTTTACACAAATATTCAAATCCAACAAAGTTTTGCCAATTTGTTTTTATTTCGTTTTGAAAGTACTTTCAATAGCGTATTCTGGTGCATTTGCACACGTTTTTTACACAAATATTCAAATCCAACAAAGTTTTGCCAATTTGTTTTTATTTCGTTTTGAAAGTACTTTCAATAGCGTATTCTGGTGCATTTGCACACGTTTTTTACACAAATATTCAAATCCAACAAAGTTTTGCCAATTTGTTTTTATTTCGTTTTGAAAGTACTTTCAATAGCGTATTCTGGTGCATTTGCACACGTTTTTTACACAAATATTCAAATCCAACAAAGTTTTGCCAATTTGTTTTTATTTCGTTTTGAAAGTACTTTCAATAGCGTATTCTGGTGCATTTGCACACGTTTTTTACACAAATATTCAAATCCAACAAAGTTTTGCCAATTTGTTTTTATTTCGTTTTGAAAGTACTTTCAATAGCGTATTCTGGTGCATTTGCACACGTTTTTTACACAAATATTCAAATCCAACAAAGTTTTGCCAATTTGTTTTTATTTCGTTTTGAAAGTACTTTCAATAGCGTATTCTGGTGCATTTGCACACGTTTTTTACACAAATATTCAAATCCAACAAAGTTTTGCCAATTTGTTTTTATTTCGTTTTGAAAGTACTTTCAATAGCGTATTCTGGTGCATTTGCACACGTTTTTACACACATATTCAAATCCAACAAAGTTTTGCCAATTTGTTTTTATTTCGTTTTGAAAGTACTTTCAATAGCGTATTCTGGTGCATTTGCACACGTTTTTTACACAAATATTCAAATCCAACAAAGTTTTGCCAATTTGTTTTTATTTCGTTTTGAAAGTACTTTCAATAGCGTATTCTGGTGCATTTGCACACGTTTTTTACACAAATATTCAAATCCAACAAAGTTTTGCCAATTTGTTTTTATTTCGTTTTGAAAGTACTTTCAATAGCGTATTCTGGTGCATTTGCACACGTTTTTACACAAATATTCAAATCCAACAAAGTTTTGCCAATTTGTTTTTATTTCGTTTTGAAAGTACTTTCAATAGCGTATTCTGGTGCATTTGCACACGTTTTTAACACAAATATTCAAATCCAACAAAGTTTTGCCAATTTGTTTTTATTTCGTTTTGAAAGTACTTTCAATAGCGTATTCTGGTGCATTTGCACACGTTTTTTACACAAATATTCAAATCCAACAAAGTTTTGCCAATTTGTTTTTATTTCGTTTTGAAAGTACTTTCAATAGCGTATTCTGGTGCATTTGCACACGTTTTTTACACAAATATTCAAATCCAACAAAGTTTTGCCAATTTGTTTTTATTTCGTTTTGAAAGTACTTTCAATAGCGTATTCTGGTGCATTTGCACACGTTTTTTACACAAATATTCAAATCCAACAAAGTTTTGCCAATTTGTTTTTATTTCGTTTTGAAAGTACTTTCAATAGCGTATTCTGGTGCATTTGCACACGTTTTTTACACAAATATTCAAATCCAACAAAGTTTTGCCAATTTGTTTTTATTTCGTTTTGAAAGTACTTTCAATAGCGTATTCTGGTGCATTTGCACACGTTTTTTACACAAATATTCAAATCCAACAAAGTTTTGCCAATTTGTTTTTATTTCGTTTTGAAAGTACTTTCAATAGCGTATTCTGGTGCATTTGCACACGTTTTTTACACAAATATTCAAATCCAACAAAGTTTTGCCAATTTGTTTTTATTTCGTTTTGAAAGTACTTTCAATAGCGTATTCTGGTGCATTTGCACACGTTTTTTACACAAATATTCAAATCCAACAAAGTTTTGCCAATTTGTTTTTATTTCGTTTTGAAAGTACTTTCAATAGCGTATTCTGGTGCATTTGCACACGTTTTTTACACAAATATTCAAATCCAACAAAGTTTTGCCAATTTGTTTTTATTTCGTTTTGAAAGTACTTTCAATAGCGTATTCTGGTGCATTTGCACACGTTTTTTACACAAATATTCAAATCCAACAAAGTTTTGCCAATTTGTTTTTATTTCGTTTTGAAAGTACTTTCAATAGCGTATTCTGCGTATTCTGGTGCATTTGCACACGTTTTTTACACAAATATTCAAATCCAACAAAGTTTTGCCAATTTGTTTTTATTTCGTTTTGAAAGTACTTTCAATAGCGTATTCTGGTGCATTTGCACACGTTTTTTACACAAATATTCAAATCCAACAAAGTTTTGCCAATTTGTTTTTATTTCGTTTTGAAAGTACTTTCAATAGCGTATTCTGGTGCATTTGCACACGTTTTTTACACAAATATTCAAATCCAACAAAGTTTTGCCAATTTGTTTTTATTTCGTTTTGAAAGTACTTTCAATAGCGTATTCTGGTGCATTTGCACACGTTTTTTACACAAATATTCAAATCCAACAAAGTTTTGCCAATTTGTTTTTATTTCGTTTTGAAAGTACTTTCAATAGCGTATTCTGGTGCATTTGCACACGTTTTTTTACACAAATATTCAAATCCAACAAAGTTTTGCCAATTTGTTTTTATTTCGTTTTGAAAGTACTTTCAATAGCGTATTCTGGTGCATTTGCACACGTTTTTTACACAAATATTCAAATCCAACAAAGTTTTGCCAATTTGTTTTTATTTCGTTTTGAAAGTACTTTCAATAGCGTATTCTGGTGCATTTGCACACGTTTTTTACACAAATATTCAAATCCAACAAAGTTTTGCCAATTTGTTTTTATTTCGTTTTGAAAGTACTTTCAATAGCGTATTCTGGTGCATTTGCACACGTTTTTTACACAAATATTCAAATCCAACAAAGTTTTGCCAATTTGTTTTTATTTCGTTTTGAAAGTACTTTCAATAGCGTATTCTGGTGCATTTGCACACGTTTTTTACACAAATATTCAAATCCAACAAAGTTTTGCCAATTTGTTTTTATTTCGTTTTGAAAGTACTTTCAATAGCGTATTCTGGTGCATTTGCACACGTTTTTTACACAAATATTCAAATCCAACAAAGTTTTGCCAATTTGTTTTTATTTCGTTTTGAAAGTACTTTCAATAGCGTATTCTGGTGCATTTGCACACGTTTTTTACACAAATATTCAAATCCAACAAAGTTTTGCCAATTTGTTTTTATTTCGTTTTGAAAGTACTTTCAATAGCGTATTCTGGTGCATTTGCACACGTTTTTAACACAAATATTCAAATCCAACAAAGTTTTGCCAATTTGTTTTTATTTCGTTTTGAAAGTACTTTCAATAGCGTATTCTGGTGCATTTGCACACGTTTTTTACACAAATATTCAAATCCAACAAAGTTTTGCCAATTTGTTTTTATTTCGTTTTGAAAGTACTTTCAATAGCGTATTCTGGTGCATTTGCACACGTTTTTTACACAAATATTCAAATCCAACAAAGTTTTGCCAATTTGTTTTTATTTCGTTTTGAAAGTACTTTCAATAGCGTATTCTGGTGCATTTGCACACGTTTTTTACACAAATATTCAAATCCAACAAAGTTTTGCCAATTTGTTTTTATTTCGTTTTGAAAGTACTTTCAATAGCGTATTCTGGTGCATTTGCACACGTTTTTACACAAATATTCAAATCCAACAAAGTTTTGCCAATTTGTTTTTATTTCGTTTTGAAAGTACTTTCAATAGCGTATTCTGGTGCATTTGCACACGTTTTTTACACAAATATTCAAATCCAACAAAGTTTTGCCAATTTGTTTTTATTTCGTTTTGAAAGTACTTTCAATAGCGTATTCTGGTGCATTTGCACACGTTTTTTACACAAATATTCAAATCCAACAAAGTTTTGCCAATTTGTTTTTATTTCGTTTTGAAAGTACTTTCAATAGCGTATTCTGGTGCATTTGCACACGTTTTTTACACAAATATTCAAATCCAACAAAGTTTTGCCAATTTGTTTTTATTTCGTTTTGAAAGTACTTTCAATAGCGTATTCTGGTGCATTTGCACACGTTTTTTACACAAATATTCAAATCCAACAAAGTTTTGCCAATTTGTTTTTATTTCGTTTTGAAAGTACTTTCAATAGCGTATTCTGGTGCATTTGCACACGTTTTTTACACAAATATTCAAATCCAACAAAGTTTTGCCAATTTGTTTTTATTTCGTTTTGAAAGTACTTTCAATAGCGTATTCTGGTGCATTTGCACACGTTTTTTACACAAATATTCAAATCCAACAAAGTTTTGCCAATTTGTTTTTATTTCGTTTTGAAAGTACTTTCAATAGCGTATTCTGGTGCATTTGCACACGTTTTTTACACAAATATTCAAATCCAACAAAGTTTTGCCAATTTGTTTTTATTTCGTTTTGAAAGTACTTTCAATAGCGTATTCTGGTGCATTTGCACACGTTTTTAACACAAATATTCAAATCCAACAAAGTTTTGCCAATTTGTTTTTATTTCGTTTTGAAAGTACTTTCAATAGCGTATTCTGGTGCATTTGCACACGTTTTTTACACAAATATTCAAATCCAACAAAGTTTTGCCAATTTGTTTTTATTTCGTTTTGAAAGTACTTTCAATAGCGTATTCTGGTGCATTTGCACACGTTTTTTACACAAATATTCAAATCCAACAAAGTTTTGCCAATTTGTTTTTATTTCGTTTTGAAAGTACTTTCAATAGCGTATTCTGGTGCATTTGCACACGTTTTTTACACAAATATTCAAATCCAACAAAGTTTTGCCAATTTGTTTTTATTTCGTTTTGAAAGTACTTTCAATAGCGTATTCTGGTGCATTTGCACACGTTTTTTACACAAATATTCAAATCCAACAAAGTTTTGCCAATTTGTTTTTATTTCGTTTTGAAAGTACTTTCAATAGCGTATTCTGGTGCATTTGCACACGTTTTTTACACAAATATTCAAATCCAACAAAGTTTTGCCAATTTGTTTTTATTTCGTTTTGAAAGTACTTTCAATAGCGTATTCTGGTGCATTTGCACACGTTTTTACACACATATTCAAATCCAACAAAGTTTTGCCAATTTGTTTTTATTTCGTTTTGAAAGTACTTTCAATAGCGTATTCTGGTGCATTTGCACACGTTTTTTACACAAATATTCAAATCCAACAAAGTTTTGCCAATTTGTTTTTATTTCGTTTTGAAAGTACTTTCAATAGCGTATTCTGGTGCATTTGCACACGTTTTTTACACAAATATTCAAATCCAACAAAGTTTTGCCAATTTGTTTTTATTTCGTTTTGAAAGTACTTTCAATAGCGTATTCTGGTGCATTTGCACACGTTTTTACACACATATTCAAATCCAACAAAGTTTTGCCAATTTGTTTTTATTTCGTTTTGAAAGTACTTTCAATAGCGTATTCTGGTGCATTTGCACACGTTTTTTACACAAATATTCAAATCCAACAAAGTTTTGCCAATTTGTTTTTATTTCGTTTTGAAAGTACTTTCAATAGCGTATTCTGGTGCATTTGCACACGTTTTTTACACAAATATTCAAATCCAACAAAGTTTTGCCAATTTGTTTTTATTTCGTTTTGAAAGTACTTTCAATAGCGTATTCTGGTGCATTTGCACACGTTTTTTACACAAATATTCAAATCCAACAAAGTTTTGCCAATTTGTTTTTATTTCGTTTTGAAAGTACTTTCAATAGCGTATTCTGGTGCATTTGCACACGTTTTTACACAAATATTCAAATCCAACAAAGTTTTGCCAATTTGTTTTTATTTCGTTTTGAAAGTACTTTCAATAGCGTATTCTGGTGCATTTGCACACGTTTTTTACACAAATATTCAAATCCAACAAAGTTTTGCCAATTTGTTTTTATTTCGTTTTGAAAGTACTTTCAATAGCGTATTCTGGTGCATTTGCACACGTTTTTTACACAAATATTCAAATCCAACAAAGTTTTGCCAATTTGTTTTTATTTCGTTTTGAAAGTACTTTCAATAGCGTATTCTGGTGCATTTGCACACGTTTTTTAACACAAATATTCAAATCCAACAAAGTTTTGCCAATTTGTTTTTATTTCGTTTTGAAAGTACTTTCAATAGCGTATTCTGGTGCATTTGCACACGTTTTTAACACAAATATTCAAATCCAACAAAGTTTTGCCAATTTGTTTTTATTTCGTTTTGAAAGTACTTTCAATAGCGTATTCTGGTGCATTTGCACACGTTTTTTACACAAATATTCAAATCCAACAAAGTTTTGCCAATTTGTTTTTATTTCGTTTTGAAAGTACTTTCAATAGCGTATTCTGGTGCATTTGCACACGTTTTTAACACAAATATTCAAATCCAACAAAGTTTTGCCAATTTGTTTTTATTTCGTTTTGAAAGTACTTTCAATAGCGTATTCTGGTGCATTTGCACACGTTTTTAACACAAATATTCAAATCCAACAAAGTTTTGCCAATTTGTTTTTATTTCGTTTTGAAAGTACTTTCAATAGCGTATTCTGGTGCATTTGCACACGTTTTTTACACAAATATTCAAATCCAACAAAGTTTTGCCAATTTGTTTTTATTTCGTTTTGAAAGTACTTTCAATAGCGTATTCTGGTGCATTTGCACACGTTTTTTTACACAAATATTCAAATCCAACAAAGTTTTGCCAATTTGTTTTTATTTCGTTTTGAAAGTACTTTCAATAGCGTATTCTGGTGCATTTGCACACGTTTTTTACACAAATATTCAAATCCAACAAAGTTTTGCCAATTTGTTTTTATTTCGTTTTGAAAGTACTTTCAATAGCGTATTCTGGTGCATTTGCACACGTTTTTTACACAAATATTCAAATCCAACAAAGTTTTGCCAATTTGTTTTTATTTCGTTTTGAAAGTACTTTCAATAGCGTATTCTGGTGCATTTGCACACGTTTTTTACACAAATATTCAAATCCAACAAAGTTTTGCCAATTTGTTTTTATTTCGTTTTGAAAGTACTTTCAATAGCGTATTCTGGTGCATTTGCACACGTTTTTTACACAAATATTCAAATCCAACAAAGTTTTGCCAATTTGTTTTTATTTCGTTTTGAAAGTACTTTCAATAGCGTATTCTGGTGCATTTGCACACGTTTTTTACACAAATATTCAAATCCAACAAAGTTTTGCCAATTTGTTTTTATTTCGTTTTGAAAGTACTTTCAATAGCGTATTCTGGTGCATTTGCACACGTTTTTTACACAAATATTCAAATCCAACAAAGTTTTGCCAATTTGTTTTTATTTCGTTTTGAAAGTACTTTCAATAGCGTATTCTGGTGCATTTGCACACGTTTTTAACACAAATATTCAAATCCAACAAAGTTTTGCCAATTTGTTTTTATTTCGTTTTGAAAGTACTTTCAATAGCGTATTCTGGTGCATTTGCACACGTTTTTTACACAAATATTCAAATCCAACAAAGTTTTGCCAATTTGTTTTTATTTCGTTTTGAAAGTACTTTCAATAGCGTATTCTGGTGCATTTGCACACGTTTTTAACACAAATATTCAAATCCAACAAAGTTTTGCCAATTTGTTTTTATTTCGTTTTGAAAGTACTTTCAATAGCGTATTCTGGTGCA
Source organism: Drosophila oshimai (assembly GCA_018150695.1). NCBI lineage: Eukaryota > Metazoa > Arthropoda > Insecta > Diptera > Drosophilidae > Drosophila > Drosophila oshimai. The sequence continues at coordinate 170,305 of JAECWM010000057.1, read as the reverse complement.
TTTGCACACGTTTTTTACACAAATATTCAAATCCAACAAAGTTTTGCCAATTTGTTTTTATTTCGTTTTGAAAGTACTTTCAATAGCGTATTCTGGTGCATTTGCACACGTTTTTTACACAAATATTCAAATCCAACAAAGTTTTGCCAATTTGTTTTTATTTCGTTTTGAAAGTACTTTCAATAGCGTATTCTGGTGCATTTGCACACGTTTTTTACACAAATATTCAAATCCAACAAAGTTTTGCCAATTTGTTTTTATTTCGTTTTGAAAGTACTTTCAATAGCGTATTCTGGTGCATTTGCACACGTTTTTTACACAAATATTCAAATCCAACAAAGTTTTGCCAATTTGTTTTTATTTCGTTTTGAAAGTACTTTCAATAGCGTATTCTGGTGCATTTGCACACGTTTTTTACACAAATATTCAAATCCAACAAAGTTTTGCCAATTTGTTTTTATTTCGTTTTGAAAGTACTTTCAATAGCGTATTCTGGTGCATTTGCACACGTTTTTTACACAAATATTCAAATCCAACAAAGTTTTGCCAATTTGTTTTTATTTCGTTTTGAAAGTACTTTCAATAGCGTATTCTGGTGCATTTGCACACGTTTTTTACACAAATATTCAAATCCAACAAAGTTTTGCCAATTTGTTTTTATTTCGTTTTGAAAGTACTTTCAATAGCGTATTCTGGTGCATTTGCACACGTTTTTTACACAAATATTCAAATCCAACAAAGTTTTGCCAATTTGTTTTTATTTCGTTTTGAAAGTACTTTCAATAGCGTATTCTGGTGCATTTGCACACGTTTTTTACACAAATATTCAAATCCAACAAAGTTTTGCCAATTTGTTTTTATTTCGTTTTGAAAGTACTTTCAATAGCGTATTCTGGTGCATTTGCACACGTTTTTTACACAAATATTCAAATCCAACAAAGTTTTGCCAATTTGTTTTTATTTCGTTTTGAAAGTACTTTCAATAGCGTATTCTGGTGCATTTGCACACGTTTTTTACACAAATATTCAAATCCAACAAAGTTTTGCCAATTTGTTTTTATTTCGTTTTGAAAGTACTTTCAATAGCGTATTCTGGTGCATTTGCACACGTTTTTAACACAAATATTCAAATCCAACAAAGTTTTGCCAATTTGTTTTTATTTCGTTTTGAAAGTACTTTCAATAGCGTATTCTGGTGCATTTGCACACGTTTTTTACACAAATATTCAAATCCAACAAAGTTTTGCCAATTTGTTTTTATTTCGTTTTGAAAGTACTTTCAATAGCGTATTCTGGTGCATTTGCACACGTTTTTTACACAAATATTCAAATCCAACAAAGTTTTGCCAATTTGTTTTTATTTCGTTTTGAAAGTACTTTCAATAGCGTATTCTGGTGCATTTGCACACGTTTTTTACACAAATATTCAAATCCAACAAAGTTTTGCCAATTTGTTTTTATTTCGTTTTGAAAGTACTTTCAATAGCGTATTCTGGTGCATTTGCACACGTTTTTAACACAAATATTCAAATCCAACAAAGTTTTGCCAATTTGTTTTTATTTCGTTTTGAAAGTACTTTCAATAGCGTATTCTGGTGCATTTGCACACGTTTTTTACACAAATATTCAAATCCAACAAAGTTTTGCCAATTTGTTTTTATTTCGTTTTGAAAGTACTTTCAATAGCGTATTCTGGTGCATTTGCACACGTTTTTTACACAAATATTCAAATCCAACAAAGTTTTGCCAATTTGTTTTTATTTCGTTTTGAAAGTACTTTCAATAGCGTATTCTGGTGCATTTGCACACGTTTTTTACACAAATATTCAAATCCAACAAAGTTTTGCCAATTTGTTTTTATTTCGTTTTGAAAGTACTTTCAATAGCGTATTCTGGTGCATTTGCACACGTTTTTTACACAAATATTCAAATCCAACAAAGTTTTGCCAATTTGTTTTTATTTCGTTTTGAAAGTACTTTCAATAGCGTATTCTGGTGCATTTGCACACGTTTTTTACACAAATATTCAAATCCAACAAAGTTTTGCCAATTTGTTTTTATTTCGTTTTGAAAGTACTTTCAATAGCGTATTCTGGTGCATTTGCACACGTTTTTTACACAAATATTCAAATCCAACAAAGTTTTGCCAATTTGTTTTTATTTCGTTTTGAAAGTACTTTCAATAGCGTATTCTGGTGCATTTGCACACGTTTTTTACACAAATATTCAAATCCAACAAAGTTTTGCCAATTTGTTTTTATTTCGTTTTGAAAGTACTTTCAATAGCGTATTCTGGTGCATTTGCACACGTTTTTAACACAAATATTCAAATCCAACAAAGTTTTGCCAATTTGTTTTTATTTCGTTTTGAAAGTACTTTCAATAGCGTATTCTGGTGCATTTGCACACGTTTTTAACACAAATATTCAAATCCAACAAAGTTTTGCCAATTTGTTTTTATTTCGTTTTGAAAGTACTTTCAATAGCGTATTCTGGTGCATTTGCACACGTTTTTTACACAAATATTCAAATCCAACAAAGTTTTGCCAATTTGTTTTTATTTCGTTTTGAAAGTACTTTCAATAGCGTATTCTGGTGCATTTGCACACGTTTTTAACACAAATATTCAAATCCAACAAAGTTTTGCCAATTTGTTTTTATTTCGTTTTGAAAGTACTTTCAATAGCGTATTCTGGTGCATTTGCACACGTTTTTTACACAAATATTCAAATCCAACAAAGTTTTGCCAATTTGTTTTTATTTCGTTTTGAAAGTACTTTCAATAGCGTATTCTGGTGCATTTGCACACGTTTTTTACACAAATATTCAAATCCAACAAAGTTTTGCCAATTTGTTTTTATTTCGTTTTGAAAGTACTTTCAATAGCGTATTCTGGTGCATTTGCACACGTTTTTTACACAAATATTCAAATCCAACAAAGTTTTGCCAATTTGTTTTTATTTCGTTTTGAAAGTACTTTCAATAGCGTATTCTGGTGCATTTGCACACGTTTTTACACACATATTCAAATCCAACAAAGTTTTGCCAATTTGTTTTTATTTCGTTTTGAAAGTACTTTCAATAGCGTATTCTGGTGCATTTGCACACGTTTTTTACACAAATATTCAAATCCAACAAAGTTTTGCCAATTTGTTTTTATTTCGTTTTGAAAGTACTTTCAAAAGCGTATTCTGGTGCATTTGCACACGTTTTTTACACAAATATTCAAATCCAACAAAGTTTTGCCAATTTGTTTTTATTTCGTTTTGAAAGTACTTTCAATAGCGTATTCTGGTGCATTTGCACACGTTTTTTACACAAATATTCAAATCCAACAAAGTTTTGCCAATTTGTTTTTATTTCGTTTTGAAAGTACTTTCAATAGCGTATTCTGGTGCATTTGCACACGTTTTTAACACAAATATTCAAATCCAACAAAGTTTTGCCAATTTGTTTTTATTTCGTTTTGAAAGTACTTTCAATAGCGTATTCTGGTGCATTTGCACACGTTTTTTACACAAATATTCAAATCCAACAAAGTTTTGCCAATTTGTTTTTATTTCGTTTTGAAAGTACTTTCAATAGCGTATTCTGGTGCATTTGCACACGTTTTTTACACAAATATTCAAATCCAACAAAGTTTTGCCAATTTGTTTTTATTTCGTTTTGAAAGTACTTTCAATAGCGTATTCTGGTGCATTTGCACACGTTTTTAACACAAATATTCAAATCCAACAAAGTTTTGCCAATTTGTTTTTATTTCGTTTTGAAAGTACTTTCAATAGCGTATTCTGGTGCATTTGCACACGTTTTTTACACAAATATTCAAATCCAACAAAGTTTTGCCAATTTGTTTTTATTTCGTTTTGAAAGTACTTTCAATAGCGTATTCTGGTGCATTTGCACACGTTTTTACACAAATATTCAAATCCAACAAAGTTTTGCCAATTTGTTTTTATTTCGTTTTGAAAGTACTTTCAATAGCGTATTCTGGTGCATTTGCACACGTTTTTTACACAAATATTCAAATCCAACAAAGTTTTGCCAATTTGTTTTTATTTCGTTTTGAAAGTACTTTCAATAGCGTATTCTGGTGCATTTGCACACGTTTTTTACACAAATATTCAAATCCAACAAAGTTTTGCCAATTTGTTTTTATTTCGTTTTGAAAGTACTTTCAATAGCGTATTCTGGTGCATTTGCACACGTTTTTAACACAAATATTCAAATCCAACAAAGTTTTGCCAATTTGTTTTTATTTCGTTTTGAAAGTACTTTCAATAGCGTATTCTGGTGCATTTGCACACGTTTTTTACACAAATATTCAAATCCAACAAAGTTTTGCCAATTTGTTTTTATTTCGTTTTGAAAGTACTTTCAATAGCGTATTCTGGTGCATTTGCACACGTTTTTTACACAAATATTCAAATCCAACAAAGTTTTGCCAATTTGTTTTTATTTCGTTTTGAAAGTACTTTCAATAGCGTATTCTGGTGCATTTGCACACGTTTTTTACACAAATATTCAAATCCAACAAAGTTTTGCCAATTTGTTTTTATTTCGTTTTGAAAGTACTTTCAATAGCGTATTCTGGTGCATTTGCACACGTTTTTTACACAAATATTCAAATCCAACAAAGTTTTGCCAATTTGTTTTTATTTCGTTTTGAAAGTACTTTCAATAGCGTATTCTGGTGCATTTGCACACGTTTTTTACACAAATATTCAAATCCAACAAAGTTTTGCCAATTTGTTTTTATTTCGTTTTGAAAGTACTTTCAATAGCGTATTCTGGTGCATTTGCACACGTTTTTTACACAAATATTCAAATCCAACAAAGTTTTGCCAATTTGTTTTTATTTCGTTTTGAAAGTACTTTCAATAGCGTATTCTGGTGCATTTGCACACGTTTTTTTACACAAATATTCAAATCCAACAAAGTTTTGCCAATTTGTTTTTATTTCGTTTTGAAAGTACTTTCAATAGCGTATTCTGGTGCATTTGCACACGTTTTTTACACAAATATTCAAATCCAACAAAGTTTTGCCAATTTGTTTTTATTTCGTTTTGAAAGTACTTTCAATAGCGTATTCTGGTGCATTTGCACACGTTTTTACACAAATATTCAAATCCAACAAAGTTTTGCCAATTTGTTTTTATTTCGTTTTGAAAGTACTTTCAATAGCGTATTCTGGTGCATTTGCACACGTTTTTTACACAAATATTCAAATCCAACAAAGTTTTGCCAATTTGTTTTTATTTCGTTTTGAAAGTACTTTCAATAGCGTATTCTGGTGCATTTGCACACGTTTTTTACACAAATATTCAAATCCAACAAAGTTTTGCCAATTTGTTTTTATTTCGTTTTGAAAGTACTTTCAATAGCGTATTCTGGTGCATTTGCACACGTTTTTTACACAAATATTCAAATCCAACAAAGTTTTGCCAATTTGTTTTTATTTCGTTTTGAAAGTACTTTCAATAGCGTATTCTGGTGCATTTGCACACGTTTTTTACACAAATATTCAAATCCAACAAAGTTTTGCCAATTTGTTTTTATTTCGTTTTGAAAGTACTTTCAATAGCGTATTCTGGTGCATTTGCACACGTTTTTAACACAAATATTCAAATCCAACAAAGTTTTGCCAATTTGTTTTTATTTCGTTTTGAAAGTACTTTCAATAGCGTATTCTGGTGCATTTGCACACGTTTTTAACACAAATATTCAAATCCAACAAAGTTTTGCCAATTTGTTTTTATTTCGTTTTGAAAGTACTTTCAATAGCGTATTCTGGTGCATTTGCACACGTTTTTTACACAAATATTCAAATCCAACAAAGTTTTGCCAATTTGTTTTTATTTCGTTTTGAAAGTACTTTCAATAGCGTATTCTGGTGCATTTGCACACGTTTTTTACACAAATATTCAAATCCAACAAAGTTTTGCCAATTTGTTTTTATTTCGTTTTGAAAGTACTTTCAATAGCGTATTCTGGTGCATTTGCACACGTTTTTTACACACAAATATTCAAATCCAACAAAGTTTTGCCAATTTGTTTTTATTTCGTTTTGAAAGTACTTTCAATAGCGTATTCTGGTGCATTTGCACACGTTTTTTACACAAATATTCAAATCCAACAAAGTTTTGCCAATTTGTTTTTATTTCGTTTTGAAAGTACTTTCAATAGCGTATTCTGGTGCATTTGCACACGTTTTTTACACAAATATTCAAATCCAACAAAGTTTTGCCAATTTGTTTTTATTTCGTTTTGAAAGTACTTTCAATAGCGTATTCTGGTGCATTTGCACACGTTTTTAACACAAATATTCAAATCCAACAAAGTTTTGCCAATTTGTTTTTATTTCGTTTTGAAAGTACTTTCAATAGCGTATTCTGGTGCATTTGCACACGTTTTTTACACAAATATTCAAATCCAACAAAGTTTTGCCAATTTGTTTTTATTTCGTTTTGAAAGTACTTTCAATAGCGTATTCTGGTGCATTTGCACACGTTTTTTTACACAAATATTCAAATCCAACAAAGTTTTGCCAATTTGTTTTTATTTCGTTTTGAAAGTACTTTCAAAAGCGTATTCTGGTGCATTTGCACACGTTTTTTACACAAATATTCAAATCCAACAAAGTTTTGCCAATTTGTTTTTATTTCGTTTTGAAAGTACTTTCAATAGCGTATTCTGGTGCATTTGCACACGTTTTTACACAAATATTCAAATCCAACAAAGTTTTGCCAATTTGTTTTTATTTCGTTTTGAAAGTACTTTCAATAGCGTATTCTGGTGCATTTGCACACGTTTTTTACACAAATATTCAAATCCAACAAAGTTTTGCCAATTTGTTTTTATTTCGTTTTGAAAGTACTTTCAATAGCGTATTCTGGTGCATTTGCACACGTTTTTAACACAAATATTCAAATCCAACAAAGTTTTGCCAATTTGTTTTTATTTCGTTTTGAAAGTACTTTCAATAGCGTATTCTGGTGCATTTGCACACGTTTTTTACACAAATATTCAAATCCAACAAAGTTTTGCCAATTTGTTTTTATTTCGTTTTGAAAGTACTTTCAATAGCGTATTCTGGTGCATTTGCACACGTTTTTAACACAAATATTCAAATCCAACAAAGTTTTGCCAATTTGTTTTTATTTCGTTTTGAAAGTACTTTCAATAGCGTATTCTGGTGCATTTGCACACGTTTTTTACACAAATATTCAAATCCAACAAAGTTTTGCCAATTTGTTTTTATTTCGTTTTGAAAGTACTTTCAATAGCGTATTCTGGTGCATTTGCACACGTTTTTAACACAAATATTCAAATCCAACAAAGTTTTGCCAATTTGTTTTTATTTCGTTTTGAAAGTACTTTCAATAGCGTATTCTGGTGCATTTGCACACGTTTTTTACACAAATATTCAAATCCAACAAAGTTTTGCCAATTTGTTTTTATTTCGTTTTGAAAGTACTTTCAATAGCGTATTCTGGTGCATTTGCACACGTTTTTTACACAAATATTCAAATCCAACAAAGTTTTGCCAATTTGTTTTTATTTCGTTTTGAAAGTACTTTCAATAGCGTATTCTGGTGCATTTGCACACGTTTTTTACACAAATATTCAAATCCAACAAAGTTTTGCCAATTTGTTTTTATTTCGTTTTGAAAGTACTTTCAATAGCGTATTCTGGTGCATTTGCACACGTTTTTTACACAAATATTCAAATCCAACAAAGTTTTGCCAATTTGTTTTTATTTCGTTTTGAAAGTACTTTCAATAGCGTATTCTGGTGCATTTGCACACGTTTTTTACACAAATATTCAAATCCAACAAAGTTTTGCCAATTTGTTTTTATTTCGTTTTGAAAGTACTTTCAATAGCGTATTCTGGTGCATTTGCACACGTTTTTACACAAATATTCAAATCCAACAAAGTTTTGCCAATTTGTTTTTATTTCGTTTTGAAAGTACTTTCAATAGCGTATTCTGGTGCATTTGCACACGTTTTTTACACAAATATTCAAATCCAACAAAGTTTTGCCAATTTGTTTTTATTTCGTTTTGAAAGTACTTTCAATAGCGTATTCTGGTGCATTTGCACACGTTTTTTAACACAAATATTCAAATCCAACAAAGTTTTGCCAATTTGTTTTTATTTCGTTTTGAAAGTACTTTCAATAGCGTATTCTGGTGCATTTGCACACGTTTTTTACACAAATATTCAAATCCAACAAAGTTTTGCCAATTTGTTTTTATTTCGTTTTGAAAGTACTTTCAATAGCGTATTCTGGTGCATTTGCACACGTTTTTACACAAATATTCAAATCCAACAAAGTTTTGCCAATTTGTTTTTATTTCGTTTTGAAAGTACTTTCAATAGCGTATTCTGGTGCATTTGCACCGTTTTTTACACAAATATTCAAATCCAACAAAGTTTTGCCAATTTGTTTTTATTTCGTTTTGAAAGTACTTTCAATAGCGTATTCTGGTGCATTTGCACACGTTTTTTACACAAATATTCAAATCCAACAAAGTTTTGCCAATTTGTTTTTATTTCGTTTTGAAAGTACTTTCAATAGCGTATTCTGGTGCATTTGCACACGTTTTTTTACACAAATATTCAAATCCAACAAAGTTTTGCCAATTTGTTTTTATTTCGTTTTGAAAGTACTTTCAATAGCGTATTCTGGTGCATTTGCACACGTTTTTTACACAAATATTCAAATCCAACAAAGTTTTGCCAATTTGTTTTTATTTCGTTTTGAAAGTACTTTCAATAGCGTATTCTGGTGCATTTGCACACGTTTTTACACACATATTCAAATCCAACAAAGTTTTGCCAATTTGTTTTTATTTCGTTTTGAAAGTACTTTCAATAGCGTATTCTGGTGCATTTGCACACGTTTTTTACACAAATATTCAAATCCAACAAAGTTTTGCCAATTTGTTTTTATTTCGTTTTGAAAGTACTTTCAATAGCGTATTCTGGTGCATTTGCACACGTTTTTACACACATATTCAAATCCAACAAAGTTTTGCCAATTTGTTTTTATTTCGTTTTGAAAGTACTTTCAATAGCGTATTCTGGTGCATTTGCACACGTTTTTACACAAATATTCAAATCCAACAAAGTTTTGCCAATTTGTTTTTATTTCGTTTTGAAAGTACTTTCAATAGCGTATTCTGGTGCATTTGCACACGTTTTTTTACACAAATATTCAAATCCAACAAAGTTTTGCCAATTTGTTTTTATTTCGTTTTGAAAGTACCTTTCAATAGCGTATTCTGGTGCATTTGCACACGTTTTTTACACAAATATTCAAATCCAACAAAGTTTTGCCAATTTGTTTTTATTTCGTTTTGAAAGTACTTTCAATAGCGTATTCTGGTACATTTGCACACATTTTTTACACAAATATTCAAATCCAACAAAGTTTTGCCAATTTGTTTTTATTTCGTTTTGAAAGTACTTTCAATAGCGTATTCTGGTGCATTTGCACACGTTTTTCACACAAATATTCAAATCCAACAAAGTTTTGCCAATTTGTTTTTATTTCGTTTTGAAAGTACTTTCAATAGCGTATTCTGGTGCATTTGCACACGTTTTTTTACACAAATATTCAAATCCAACAAAGTTTTGCCAATTTGTTTTTATTTCGTTTTGAAAGTACTTTCAATAGCGTATTCTGGTGCATTTGCACACGTTTTTTACACAAATATTCAAATCCAACAAAGTTTTGCCAATTTGTTTTTATTTCGTTTTGAAAGTACTTTCAATAGCGTATTCTGGTGCATTTGCACACGTTTTTTACACAAATATTCAAATCCAACAAAGTTTTGCCAATTTGTTTTTATTTCGTTTTGAAAGTACTTTCAATAGCGTATTCTGGTGCATTTGCACACGTTTTTTACACAAATATTCAAATCCAACAAAGTTTTGCCAATTTGTTTTTATTTCGTTTTGAAAGTACTTTCAATAGCGTATTCTGGTGCATTTGCACACGTTTTTAACACAAATATTCAAATCCAACAAAGTTTTGCCAATTTGTTTTTATTTCGTTTTGAAAGTACTTTCAATAGCGTATTCTGGTGCATTTGCACACGTTTTTTACACAAATATTCAAATCCAACAAAGTTTTGCCAATTTGTTTTTATTTCGTTTTGAAAGTACTTTCAATAGCGTATTCTGGTGCATTTGCACACGTTTTTTACACAAATATTCAAATCCAACAAAGTTTTGCCAATTTGTTTTTATTTCGTTTTGAAAGTACTTTCAATAGCGTATTCTGGTGCATTTGCACACGTTTTTTACACAAATATTCAAATCCAACAAAGTTTTGCCAATTTGTTTTTATTTCGTTTTGAAAGTACTTTCAATAGCGTATTCTGGTGCATTTGCACACGTTTTTTACACAAATATTCAAATCCAACAAAGTTTTGCCAATTTGTTTTTATTTCGTTTTGAAAGTACTTTCAATAGCGTATTCTGGTGCATTTGCACACGTTTTTACACAAATATTCAAATCCAACAAAGTTTTGCCAATTTGTTTTTATTTCGTTTTGAAAGTACTTTCAATAGCGTATTCTGGTGCATTTGCACACGTTTTTTACACAAATATTCAAATCCAACAAAGTTTTGCCAATTTGTTTTTATTTCGTTTTGAAAGTACTTTCAATAGCGTATTCTGGTGCATTTGCACACGTTTTTTACACAAATATTCAAATCCAACAAAGTTTTGCCAATTTGTTTTTATTTCGTTTTGAAAGTACTTTCAATAGCGTATTCTGGTGCATTTGCACACGTTTTTTACACAAATATTCAAATCCAACAAAGTTTTGCCAATTTGTTTTTATTTCGTTTTGAAAGTACTTTCAATAGCGTATTCTGGTGCATTTGCACACGTTTTTTACACAAATATTCAAATCCAACAAAGTTTTGCCAATTTGTTTTTATTTCGTTTTGAAAGTACTTTCAATAGCGTATTCTGGTGCATTTGCACACGTTTTTTACACAAATATTCAAATCCAACAAAGTTTTGCCAATTTGTTTTTATTTCGTTTTGAAAGTACTTTCAATAGCGTATTCTGGTGCATTTGCACACGTTTTTTACACAAATATTCAAATCCAACAAAGTTTTGCCAATTTGTTTTTATTTCGTTTTGAAAGTACTTTCAATAGCGTATTCTGGTGCATTTGCACACGTTTTTTACACAAATATTCAAATCCAACAAAGTTTTGCCAATTTGTTTTTATTTCGTTTTGAAAGTACTTTCAATAGCGTATTCTGGTGCATTTGCACACGTTTTTACACAAATATTCAAATCCAACAAAGTTTTGCCAATTTGTTTTTATTTCGTTTTGAAAGTACTTTCAATAGCGTATTCTGGTGCATTTGCACACGTTTTTTACACAAATATTCAAATCCAACAAAGTTTTGCCAATTTGTTTTTATTTCGTTTTGAAAGTACTTTCAATAGCGTATTCTGGTGCATTTGCACACGTTTTTAACACAAATATTCAAATCCAACAAAGTTTTGCCAATTTGTTTTTATTTCGTTTTGAAAGTACTTTCAATAGCGTATTCTGGTGCATTTGCACACGTTTTTTACACAAATATTCAAATCCAACAAAGTTTTGCCAATTTGTTTTTATTTCGTTTTGAAAGTACTTTCAATAGCGTATTCTGGTGCATTTGCACACGTTTTTTACACAAATATTCAAATCCAACAAAGTTTTGCCAATTTGTTTTTATTTCGTTTTGAAAGTACTTTCAATAGCGTATTCTGGTGCATTTGCACACGTTTTTTAACACAAATATTCAAATCCAACAAAGTTTTGCCAATTTGTTTTTATTTCGTTTTGAAAGTACTTTCAATAGCGTATTCTGGTGCATTTGCACACGTTTTTTACACAAATATTCAAATCCAACAAAGTTTTGCCAATTTGTTTTTATTTCGTTTTGAAAGTACTTTCAATAGCGTATTCTGGTGCATTTGCACACGTTTTTTACACAAATATTCAAATCCAACAAAGTTTTGCCAATTTGTTTTTATTTCGTTTTGAAAGTACTTTCAATAGCGTATTCTGGTGCATTTGCACACGTTTTTTACACAAATATTCAAATCCAACAAAGTTTTGCCAATTTGTTTTTATTTCGTTTTGAAAGTACTTTCAATAGCGTATTCTGGTGCATTTGCACACGTTTTTTACACAAATATTCAAATCCAACAAAGTTTTGCCAATTTGTTTTTATTTCGTTTTGAAAGTACTTTCAATAGCGTATTCTGGTGCATTTGCACACGTTTTTTACACAAATATTCAAATCCAACAAAGTTTTGCCAATTTGTTTTTATTTCGTTTTGAAAGTACTTTCAATAGCGTATTCTGGTGCATTTGCACACGTTTTTTACACAAATATTCAAATCCAACAAAGTTTTGCCAATTTGTTTTTATTTCGTTTTGAAAGTACTTTCAATAGCGTATTCTGGTGCATTTGCACACGTTTTTTACACAAATATTCAAATCCAACAAAGTTTTGCCAATTTGTTTTTATTTCGTTTTGAAAGTACTTTCAATAGCGTATTCTGGTGCATTTGCACACGTTTTTACACAAATATTCAAATCCAACAAAGTTTTGCCAATTTGTTTTTATTTCGTTTTGAAAGTACTTTCAAAAGCGTATTCTGGTGCATTTGCACACGTTTTTAACACAAATATTCAAATCCAACAAAGTTTTGCCAATTTGTTTTTATTTCGTTTTGAAAGTACTTTCAATAGCGTATTCTGGTGCATTTGCACACGTTTTTTACACAAATATTCAAATCCAACAAAGTTTTGCCAATTTGTTTTTTTATTTCGTTTTGAAAGTACTTTCAATAGCGTATTCTGGTGCATTTGCACACGTTTTTTACACAAATATTCAAATCCAACAAAGTTTTGCCAATTTGTTTTTATTTCGTTTTGAAAGTACTTTCAATAGCGTATTCTGGTGCATTTGCACACGTTTTTTACACAAATATTCAAATCCAACAAAGTTTTGCCAATTTGTTTTTATTTCGTTTTGAAAGTACTTTCAATAGCGTATTCTGGTGCATTTGCACACGTTTTTTACACAAATATTCAAATCCAACAAAGTTTTGCCAATTTGTTTTTATTTCGTTTTGAAAGTACTTTCAATAGCGTATTCTGGTGCATTTGCACACGTTTTTTACACAAATATTCAAATCCAACAAAGTTTTGCCAATTTGTTTTTATTTCGTTTTGAAAGTACTTTCAATAGCGTATTCTGGTGCATTTGCACACGTTTTTTACACAAATATTCAAATCCAACAAAGTTTTGCCAATTTGTTTTTATTTCGTTTTGAAAGTACTTTCAATAGCGTATTCTGGTGCATTTGCACACGTTTTTTACACAAATATTCAAATCCAACAAAGTTTTGCCAATTTGTTTTTATTTCGTTTTGAAAGTACTTTCAATAGCGTATTCTGGTGCATTTGCACACGTTTTTTACACAAATATTCAAATCCAACAAAGTTTTGCCAATTTGTTTTTATTTCGTTTTGAAAGTACTTTCAATAGCGTATTCTGGTGCATTTGCACACGTTTTTTACACAAATATTCAAATCCAACAAAGTTTTGCCAATTTGTTTTTATTTCGTTTTGAAAGTACTTTCAATAGCGTATTCTGGTGCATTTGCACACGTTTTTTACACAAATATTCAAATCCAACAAAGTTTTGCCAATTTGTTTTTATTTCGTTTTGAAAGTACTTTCAATAGCGTATTCTGGTGCATTTGCACACGTTTTTAACACAAATATTCAAATCCAACAAAGTTTTGCCAATTTGTTTTTATTTCGTTTTGAAAGTACTTTCAATAGCGTATTCTGGTGCATTTGCACACGTTTTTTACACAAATATTCAAATCCAACAAAGTTTTGCCAATTTGTTTTTATTTCGTTTTGAAAGTACTTTCAATAGCGTATTCTGGTGCATTTGCACACGTTTTTTACACAAATATTCAAATCCAACAAAGTTTTGCCAATTTGTTTTTATTTCGTTTTGAAAGTACTTTCAATAGCGTATTCTGGTGCATTTGCACACGTTTTTAACACAAATATTCAAATCCAACAAAGTTTTGCCAATTTGTTTTTATTTCGTTTTGAAAGTACTTTCAATAGCGTATTCTGGTGCATTTGCACACGTTTTTAACACAAATATTCAAATCCAACAAAGTTTTGCCAATTTGTTTTTATTTCGTTTTGAAAGTACTTTCAATAGCGTATTCTGGTGCATTTGCACACGTTTTTACACAAATATTCAAATCCAACAAAGTTTTGCCAATTTGTTTTTATTTCGTTTTGAAAGTACTTTCAATAGCGTATTCTGGTGCATTTGCACACGTTTTTTACACAAATATTCAAATCCAACAAAGTTTTGCCAATTTGTTTTTATTTCGTTTTGAAAGTACTTTCAATAGCGTATTCTGGTGCATTTGCACACGTTTTTTACACAAATATTCAAATCCAACAAAGTTTTGCCAATTTGTTTTTATTTCGTTTTGAAAGTACTTTCAATAGCGTATTCTGGTGCATTTGCACACGTTTTTTACACAAATATTCAAATCCAACAAAGTTTTGCCAATTTGTTTTTATTTCGTTTTGAAAGTACTTTCAATAGCGTATTCTGGTGCATTTGCACACGTTTTTTACACAAATATTCAAATCCAACAAAGTTTTGCCAATTTGTTTTTATTTCGTTTTGAAAGTACTTTCAATAGCGTATTCTGGTGCATTTGCACACGTTTTTTACACAAATATTCAAATCCAACAAAGTTTTGCCAATTTGTTTTTATTTTTTGCACACGTTTTTACAAACACAAATTTTCAATCCAACAAAGTTTTGCCAATTTGTTTTTATTTCGTTTTGAAAGTACTTTCAATAGCGTATTCTGGTGCATTTGCACACGTTTTTTACACAAATATTCAAATCCAACAAAGTTTTGCCAATTTGTTTTTATTTCGTTTTGAAAGTACTTTCAATAGCGTATTCTGGTGCATTTGCACACGTTTTTAACACAAATATTCAAATCCAACAAAGTTTTGCCAATTTGTTTTTATTTCGTTTTGAAAGTACTTTCAATAGCGTATTCTGGTGCATTTGCACACGTTTTTTACACAAATATTCAAATCCAACAAAGTTTTGCCAATTTGTTTTTATTTCGTTTTGAAAGTACTTTCAATAGCGTATTCTGGTGCATTTGCACACGTTTTTTACACAAATATTCAAATCCAACAAAGTTTTGCCAATTTGTTTTTATTTCGTTTTGAAAGTACTTTCAATAGCGTATTCTGGTGCATTTGCACACGTTTTTTTAACACAAATATTCAAATCCAACAAAGTTTTGCCAATTTGTTTTTATTTCGTTTTGAAAGTACTTTCAATAGCGTATTCTGGTGCATTTGCACACGTTTTTTACACAAATATTCAAATCCAACAAAGTTTTGCCAATTTGTTTTTATTTCGTTTTGAAAGTACTTTCAATAGCGTATTCTGGTGCATTTGCACACGTTTTTTACACAAATATTCAAATCCAACAAAGTTTTGCCAATTTGTTTTTATTTCGTTTTGAAAGTACTTTCAATAGCGTATTCTGGTGCATTTGCACACGTTTTTTACACAAATATTCAAATCCAACAAAGTTTTGCCAATTTGTTTTTATTTCGTTTTGAAAGTACTTTCAATAGCGTATTCTGGTGCATTTGCACACGTTTTTTACACAAATATTCAAATCCAACAAAGTTTTGCCAATTTGTTTTTATTTCGTTTTGAAAGTACTTTCAATAGCGTATTCTGGTGCATTTGCACACGTTTTTTACACAAATATTCAAATCCAACAAAGTTTTGCCAATTTGTTTTTATTTCGTTTTGAAAGTACTTTCAATAGCGTATTCTGGTGCATTTGCACACGTTTTTTACACAAATATTCAAATCCAACAAAGTTTTGCCAATTTGTTTTTATTTCGTTTTGAAAGTACTTTCAATAGCGTATTCTGGTGCATTTGCACACGTTTTTTACACAAATATTCAAATCCAACAAAGTTTTGCCAATTTGTTTTTATTTCGTTTTGAAAGTACTTTCAATAGCGTATTCTGGTGCATTTGCACACGTTTTTAACACAAATATTCAAATCCAACAAAGTTTTGCCAATTTGTTTTTATTTCGTTTTGAAAGTACTTTCAATAGCGTATTCTGGTGCATTTGCACACGTTTTTTACACAAATATTCAAATCCAACAAAGTTTTGCCAATTTGTTTTTATTTCGTTTTGAAAGTACTTTCAATAGCGTATTCTGGTGCATTTGCACACGTTTTTTACACAAATATTCAAATCCAACAAAGTTTTGCCAATTTGTTTTTATTTCGTTTTGAAAGTACTTTCAATAGCGTATTCTGGTGCATTTGCACACGTTTTTTACACAAATATTCAAATCCAACAAAGTTTTGCCAATTTGTTTTTATTTCGTTTTGAAAGTACTTTCAATAGCGTATTCTGGTGCATTTGCACACGTTTTTTACACAAATATTCAAATCCAACAAAGTTTTGCCAATTTGTTTTTATTTCGTTTTGAAAGTACTTTCAATAGCGTATTCTGGTGCATTTGCACACGTTTTTAACACAAATATTCAAATCCAACAAAGTTTTGCCAATTTGTTTTTATTTCGTTTTGAAAGTACTTTCAATAGCGTATTCTGGTGCATTTGCACACGTTTTTTACACAAATATTCAAATCCAACAAAGTTTTGCCAATTTGTTTTTATTTCGTTTTGAAAGTACTTTCAATAGCGTATTCTGGTGCATTTGCACACGTTTTTAACACAAATATTCAAATCCAACAAAGTTTTGCCAATTTGTTTTTATTTCGTTTTGAAAGTACTTTCAATAGCGTATTCTGGTGCATTTGCACACGTTTTTTACACAAATATTCAAATCCAACAAAGTTTTGCCAATTTGTTTTTATTTCGTTTTGAAAGTACTTTCAATAGCGTATTCTGGTGCATTTGCACACGTTTTTACACAAATATTCAAATCCAACAAAGTTTTGCCAATTTGTTTTTATTTCGTTTTGAAAGTACTTTCAATAGCGTATTCTGGTGCATTTGCACACGTTTTTAACACAAATATTCAAATCCAACAAAGTTTTGCCAATTTGTTTTTATTTCGTTTTGAAAGTACTTTCAATAGCGTATTCTGGTGCATTTGCACACGTTTTTTACACAAATATTCAAATCCAACAAAGTTTTGCCAATTTGTTTTTATTTCGTTTTGAAAGTACTTTCAATAGCGTATTCTGGTGCATTTGCACACGTTTTTTACACAAATATTCAAATCCAACAAAGTTTTGCCAATTTGTTTTTATTTCGTTTTGAAAGTACTTTCAATAGCGTATTCTGGTGCATTTGCACACGTTTTTAACACAAATATTCAAATCCAACAAAGTTTTGCCAATTTGTTTTTATTTCGTTTTGAAAGTACTTTCAATAGCGTATTCTGGTGCATTTGCACACGTTTTTTACACAAATATTCAAATCCAACAAAGTTTTGCCAATTTGTTTTTATTTCGTTTTGAAAGTACTTTCAATAGCGTATTCTGGTGCATTTGCACACGTTTTTTAACACAAATATTCAAATCCAACAAAGTTTTGCCAATTTGTTTTTATTTCGTTTTGAAAGTACTTTCAATAGCGTATTCTGGTGCATTTGCACACGTTTTTTACACAAATATTCAAATCCAACAAAGTTTTGCCAATTTGTTTTTATTTCGTTTTGAAAGTACTTTCAATAGCGTATTCTGGTGCATTTGCACACGTTTTTAACACAAATATTCAAATCCAACAAAGTTTTGCCAATTTGTTTTTATTTCGTTTTGAAAGTACTTTCAATAGCGTATTCTGGTGCATTTGCACACGTTTTTTAACACAAATATTCAAATCCAACAAAGTTTTGCCAATTTGTTTTTATTTCGTTTTGAAAGTACTTTCAATAGCGTATTCTGGTGCATTTGCACACGTTTTTACACACATATTCAAATCCAACAAAGTTTTGCCAATTTGTTTTTATTTCGTTTTGAAAGTACTTTCAATAGCGTATTCTGGTACATTTGCACACATTTTTTACACAAATATTCAAATCCAACAAAGTTTTGCCAATTTGTTTTTATTTCGTTTTGAAAGTACTTTCAATAGCGTATTCTGGTGCATTTGCACACGTTTTTTACACAAATATTCAAATCCAACAAAGTTTTGCCAATTTGTTTTTATTTCGTTTTGAAAGTACTTTCAATAGCGTATTCTGGTGCATTTGCACACGTTTTTTACACAAATATTCAAATCCAACAAAGTTTTGCCAATTTGTTTTTATTTCGTTTTGAAAGTACTTTCAATAGCGTATTCTGGTGCATTTGCACACGTTTTTTACACAAATATTCAAATCCAACAAAGTTTTGCCAATTTGTTTTTATTTCGTTTTGAAAGTACTTTCAATAGCGTATTCTGGTGCATTTGCACACGTTTTTTACACAAATATTCAAATCCAACAAAGTTTTGCCAATTTGTTTTTATTTCGTTTTGAAAGTACTTTCAATAGCGTATTCTGGTGCATTTGCACACGTTTTTTACACAAATATTCAAATCCAACAAAGTTTTGCCAATTTGTTTTTATTTCGTTTTGAAAGTACTTTCAATAGCGTATTCTGGTGCATTTGCACACGTTTTTAACACAAATATTCAAATCCAACAAAGTTTTGCCAATTTGTTTTTATTTCGTTTTGAAAGTACTTTCAATAGCGTATTCTGGTGCATTTGCACACGTTTTTAACACAAATATTCAAATCCAACAAAGTTTTGCCAATTTGTTTTTATTTCGTTTTGAAAGTACTTTCAATAGCGTATTCTGGTGCATTTGCACACGTTTTTAACACAAATATTCAAATCCAACAAAGTTTTGCCAATTTGTTTTTATTTCGTTTTGAAAGTACTTTCAATAGCGTATTCTGGTGCATTTGCACACGTTTTTAACACAAATATTCAAATCCAACAAAGTTTTGCCAATTTGTTTTTATTTCGTTTTGAAAGTACTTTCAATAGCGTATTCTGGTGCATTTGCACACGTTTTTACACAAATATTCAAATCCAACAAAGTTTTGCCAATTTGTTTTTATTTCGTTTTGAAAGTACTTTCAATAGCGTATTCTGGTGCATTTGCACACGTTTTTAACACAAATATTCAAATCCAACAAAGTTTTGCCAATTTGTTTTTATTTCGTTTTGAAAGTACTTTCAATAGCGTATTCTGGTGCATTTGCACACGTTTTTTACACAAATATTCAAATCCAACAAAGTTTTGCCAATTTGTTTTTATTTCGTTTTGAAAGTACTTTCAATAGCGTATTCTGGTGCATTTGCACACGTTTTTAACACAAATATTCAAATCCAACAAAGTTTTGCCAATTTGTTTTTATTTCGTTTTGAAAGTACTTTCAATAGCGTATTCTGGTGCATTTGCACACGTTTTTACACAAATATTCAAATCCAACAAAGTTTTGCCAATTTGTTTTTATTTCGTTTTGAAAGTACTTTCAATAGCGTATTCTGGTGCATTTGCACACGTTTTTTACACAAATATTCAAATCCAACAAAGTTTTGCCAATTTGTTTTTATTTCGTTTTGAAAGTACTTTCAATAGCGTATTCTGGTGCATTTGCACACGTTTTTAACACAAATATTCAAATCCAACAAAGTTTTGCCAATTTGTTTTTATTTCGTTTTGAAAGTACTTTCAATAGCGTATTCTGGTGCATTTGCACACGTTTTTTACACAAATATTCAAATCCAACAAAGTTTTGCCAATTTGTTTTTATTTCGTTTTGAAAGTACTTTCAATAGCGTATTCTGGTGCATTTGCACACGTTTTTTACACAAATATTCAAATCCAACAAAGTTTTGCCAATTTGTTTTTATTTCGTTTTGAAAGTACTTTCAATAGCGTATTCTGGTGCATTTGCACACGTTTTTAACACAAATATTCAAATCCAACAAAGTTTTGCCAATTTGTTTTTATTTCGTTTTGAAAGTACTTTCAATAGCGTATTCTGGTGCATTTGCACACGTTTTTAACACAAATATTCAAATCCAACAAAGTTTTGCCAATTTGTTTTTATTTCGTTTTGAAAGTACTTTCAATAGCGTATTCTGGTGCATTTGCACACGTTTTTTACACAAATATTCAAATCCAACAAAGTTTTGCCAATTTGTTTTTATTTCGTTTTGAAAGTACTTTCAATAGCGTATTCTGGTGCATTTGCACACGTTTTTTACACAAATATTCAAATCCAACAAAGTTTTGCCAATTTGTTTTTATTTCGTTTTGAAAGTACTTTCAATAGCGTATTCTGGTGCATTTGCACACGTTTTTTACACAAATATTCAAATCCAACAAAGTTTTGCCAATTTGTTTTTATTTCGTTTTGAAAGTACTTTCAATACCGTATTCTGGTGCATTTGCACACGTTTTTTACACAAATATTCAAATCCAACAAAGTTTTGCCAATTTGTTTTTATTTCGTTTTGAAAGTACTTTCAATAGCGTATTCTGGTGCATTTGCACACGTTTTTAACACAAATATTCAAATCCAACAAAGTTTTGCCAATTTGTTTTTATTTCGTTTTGAAAGTACTTTCAATAGCGTATTCTGGTGCATTTGCACACGTTTTTAACACAAATATTCAAATCCAACAAAGTTTTGCCAATTTGTTTTTATTTCGTTTTGAAAGTACTTTCAATAGCGTATTCTGGTGCATTTGCACACGTTTTTTACACAAATATTCAAATCCAACAAAGTTTTGCCAATTTGTTTTTATTTCGTTTTGAAAGTACTTTCAATAGCGTATTCTGGTGCATTTGCACACGTTTTTTACACAAATATTCAAATCCAACAAAGTTTTGCCAATTTGTTTTTATTTCGTTTTGAAAGTACTTTCAATAGCGTATTCTGGTGCATTTGCACACTTGCCAATTTGTTTTTATTTCGTTTTGAAAGTACTTTCAATAGCGTATTCTGGTGCATTTGCACACGTTTTTAACACAAATATTCAAATCCAACAAAGTTTTGCCAATTTGTTTTTATTTGGTTTTGAAAGTACTTTCAATAGCGTATTCTGGTGCATTTGCACACGTTTTTTACACAAATATTCAAATCCAACAAAGTTTTGCCAATTTGTTTTTATTTCGTTTTGAAAGTACTTTCAATAGCGTATTCTGGTGCATTTGCACACGTTTTTAACACAAATATTCAAATCCAACAAAGTTTTGCCAATTTGTTTTTATTTCGTTTTGAAAGTACTTCCAATACCGTATTCTGGTGCATTTGCACACGTTTTTAACACAAATATTCAAATCCAACAAAGTTTTGCCAATTTGTTATTATTTAGTTTTGAAAGTACTTTTTATTAAAAAAAACGCTATTACGTATTCTGGTGCATTTGCACACGTTTTTTACATAAATATTCAAATCCAACAAAGTTTTGCCAATTTGTTTTTATTTCGTTTTGAAAGTACTTTCAATAGCGTATTCTGGTGCATTTGCACACGTTTTTAACACAAATATTCAAATCCAACAAAGTTTTGCCAATTTGTTTTTATTTGGTTTTGAAAGTACTTTCAATAGCGTATTCTGGTGCATTTGCACACGTTTTTTACACAAATATTCAAATCCAACAAAGTTTTGCCAATTTGTTTTTATTTCGTTTTGAAAGTACTTTCAATAGCGTATTCTGGTGCGTTTGCACACGTTTTTAACACAAATATTCAAATCCAACAAAGTTTTGCCAATTTGTTTTTATTTCGTTTGTGTATTTCAATACGTATTCTGGTGCATTTGCACACGTTTTTAAAGTACTTTCAATAGCGTATTCTGGTGCATTTGCACACGTTTTTAACACAAATATTCAAATCCAACAAAGTTTTGCCAATTTGTTTTTATTTCGTTTTGAAAGTACTTTCAATAGCGTATTCTGGTGCATTTGCACACGTTTTTAACACAAAATATTCAAATCCAACAAAGTTTTGCCAATTTGTTTTTATTTCGTTTTGAAAGTACTTTCAATAGCGTATTCTGGTGCATTTGCACACGTTTTTTACACAAATATTCAAATCCAACAAAGTTTTGCCAATTTGTTTTTATTTCGTTTTGAAAGTACTTTCAATAGCGTATTCTGGTGCATTTGCACACGTTTTTTACACAAATATTCAAATCCAACAAAGTTTTGCCAATTTGTTTTTATTTCGTTTTGAAAGTACTTTCAATAGCGTATTCTGGTGCATTTGCACACGTTTTTAACACAAATATTTAAATCCAACAAAGTTTTGCCAATTTGTTTTTATTTCGTTTTGAAAGTACTTTCAATAGCGTATTCTGGTGCATTTGCACACGTTTTTTACACAAATATTCAAATCCAACAAAGTTTTGCCAATTTGTTTTTATTTAGTTTTGAAAGTACTTTCAATAGCGTATTCTGGTGCATTTGCACACGTTTTTAACACAAATATTCAAATCCAACAAAGTTTTGCCAATTTGTTTTTATTTCGTTTTGAAAGTACTTTCAATAGCGTATTCTGGTGCATTTGCACACGTTTTTTACACAAATATTCAAATCCAACAAAGTTTTGCCAATTTGTTTTTATTTGGTTTTGAAAGTACTTTCAATAGCGTATTCTGGTGCATTTGCACACGTTTTTAACACAAATATTCAAATCCAACAAAGTTTTGCCAATTTGTTTTTATTTCGTTTTGAAAGTACTTTCAATAGCGTATTCTGGTGCATTTGCACACGTTTTTTACACAAATATTCAAATCCAACAAAGTTTTGCCAATTTGTTTTTATTTCGTTTTGAAAGTACTTTCAATAGCGTATTCTGGTGCATTTGCACACGTTTTTAACACAAATATTCAAATCCAACAAAGTTTTGCCAATTTGTTTTTATTTCGTTTTGAAAGTACTTTCAATAGCGTATTCTGGTGCATTTGCACACGTTTTTTACACAAATATTCAAATCCAACAAAGTTTTGCCAATTTGTTTTTATTTCGTTTTGAAAGTACTTTCAATAGCGTATTCTGGTGCATTTGCACACGTTTTTTACACAAATATTCAAATCCAACAAAGTTTTGCCAATTTGTTTTTATTTGGTTTTGAAAGTACTTTCAATATCGTATTCTGGTGCATTTGCACACGTTTTTAACACAAATATTTAAATCCAACAAAGTTTTGCCAATTTGTTTTTATTTCGTTTTGAAAGTACTTTCAATAGCGTATTCTGGTGCATTTGCACACGTTTTTTACACAAATATTCAAATCCAACAAAGTTTCGCCAATTTGTTATTATTTAGTTTTAAAAGTACTTTTAAAAGCGTATTCTGGTGCATTTGCACACGTTTTTTACACAAATATTCAAATCCAACAAAGTTTTGCCAATTTGTTTTTATTTGGTTTTGAAAGTACTTTCAATAGCGTATTCTGGTGCATTTGCACACGTTTTTAACACAAATAATTAAATCCAACAAAGTTTTGCCAATTTGTTTTTATTTCGTTTTGAAAGTACTTCCAATAGCGTATTCTGGTGCATTTGCACACGTTTTTTACACAAATATTCAAATCCAACAAAGTTTTGCCAATTTGTTATTATTTCGTTTTGAAAGTACTTCCAATATTGTATTCTGGTGCATTTGCAAACGTTTTTAACACAAATATTCAAATCCAACAAAGTTTTGCCAATTTGTTTTTATTTCGTTTGTTTTTATTTCGTTTTGAAAGTAATTTCAATAGCGTATTCTGGTGCATTTGCACACGTTTTTAACACAAATATTCAAATCCAACAAAGTTTTGCCAATTTGTTTTTATTTCGTTTTGAAAGTACTTTCAATAGCGTATTCTGGTGCGTTTGCACACGTTTTTAACACAAATAATCAAATCCAACAAAGTTTTGCCAATTTGTTTTTATTTCGTTTTGAAAGTACTTTCAATAGCGTATTCTGGTGCATTTGCACACGTTTTTTACACAAATATTCAAATCCAACAAAGTTTTGCCAATTTGTTTTTATTTCGTTTTGAAAGTACTTTCAATAGCGTATTCTGGTGCATTTGCAAACGTTTTTTACACAAATATTCAAATCCAACAAAGTTTTGCCAATTTGTTTTTATTTGGTTTTGAAAGTACTTTCAATATCGTATTCTGGTGCATTTGCACACGTTTTTAACACAAATATTTAAATCCAACAAAGTTTTGCCAATTTGTTTTTATTTGGTTTTGAAAGTACTTCCAATAGCGTGTTTTGGTGCATTTGCACACGTTTTTTACACAAATATTCAAATCCAACAAAGTTTTGCCAATTTGTTATTATTTCGTTTTGAAAGTACTTTCAATATCGTATTCTGGTGCATTTGCACACGTTTTTAACACAAATATTTAAATCCAACAAAGTTTTGCCAATTTGTTTTTATTTGGTTTTGAAAGTACTTCCAATAGCGTGTTCTGGTGCATTTGCACACGTTTTTTACACAAATATTCAAATCCAACAAAGTTTCGCCAATTTGTTATTATTTAGTTTTAAAAGTACTTTCAATAGCGTATTCTGGTGCATTTGCACACGTTTTTAACACAAATATTCAAATCCAACAAAGTTTTGCCAATTTGTTTTTATTTGGTTTTGAAAGTACTTTCAATAGCGTATTCTGTTGCATTTGCACACGTTTTTAACACAAATATTCAAATCCAACAAAGTTTTGCCAATTTGTTTTTATTTCGTTTTGAAAGTACTTCCAATAGCGTGTTCTGGTGCATTTGCACACGTTTTTTACACAAATATTCAAATCCAACAAAGTTTCGCCAATTTGTTATTATTTAGTTTTGAAAGTACTTTTAAAAGCGTATTCTGGTGCACTTGCACACGTTTTTTACACAAATATTCAAATCCAACAAAGTTTTGCCAATTTGTTTTTATTTCGTTTTGAAAGTACTTTCAATAGCGTATTCTGGTGCACTTGCACACGTTTTTTACACAAATATTCAAATCCAACAAAGTTTTGCCAATTTGTTTTTATTTGGTTTTGAAAGTACTTTCAATATCGTATTCTGGTGCATTTGCACACGTTTTTTACACAAATATTCAAATCCAACAAAGTTTCGCCAATTTGTTATTATTTAGTTTTAAAAGTACTTTTTAAAGCGTATTCTGGTGCATTTGCACACGTTTTTAACACAAATATTTAAATCCAACAAAGTTTTGCCAATTTGTTTTTATTTGGTTTTGAAAGTACTTCCAATAGCGTGTTCTGGTGCATTTGCACACGTTTTTTACACAAATATTCAAATCCAACAAAGTTTCGCCAATTTGTTATTATTTAGTTTTAAAAGTACTTTTAAAAGCGTATTCTGGTGCACTTGCACACGTTTTTTACACAAATATTCAAATCCAACAAAGTTTTGCCAATTTGTTTTTATTTCGTTTTGAAAGTACTTTCAATAGCGTATTCTGGTGCACTTGCAAACGTTTTTTACACAAATATTCAAATCCAACAAAGTTTTGCCAATTTGTTTTTATTTGGTTTTGAAAGTACTTTCAATATCGTATTCTGGTGCAAAGTTTTGCCAATTTGTTTTTATTTGGTTTTGAAAGTACTTCCAATAGCGTGTTCTGGTGCATTTGCACACGTTTTTTACACAAATATTCAAATCCAACAAAGTTTCGCCAATTTGTTATTATTTAGTTTTAAAAGTACTTTTTAAAGCGTATTCTGGTGCATTTGCACACGTTTTTAACACAAATATTTAAATCCAACAAAGTTTTGCCAATTTGTTTTTATTTGGTTTTGAAAGTACTTCCAATAGCGTGTTCTGGTGCATTTGCACACGGTTTTTACACAAATATTCAAATCCAACAAAGTTTCGCCAATTTGTTATTATTTAGTTTTAAAAGTACTTTTAAAAGCGTATTCTGGTGCATTTGCACACGTTTTTAACACAAATATTCAAATCCAACAAAGTTTTGCCAATTTGTTTTTATTTGGTTTTGAAAGTACTTTCAATAGCGTATTCTGTTGCATTTGCACACGTTTTTAACACAAATATTCAAATCCAACAAAGTTTTGCCAATTTGTTTTTATTTCGTTTTGAAAGTACTTTCAATAGCGTATTCTGGTGCACTTGCACACGTTTTTAACACAAATATTCAAATCCAACAAAGTTTTGCCAATTTGTTTTTATTTCGTTTTGAAAGTACTTTCAATAGCGTATTCTGTTGCATTTGCACACGTTTTTAACACAAATATTCAAATCCAACAAAGTTTTGCCAATTTGTTATTATTTCGTTTTGAAAGTACTTTCAATAGCGTATTCTGGTGCGTTTGCACACGTTTTTAACACAAATATTCAAATCCAACAAAGTTTTGCCAATTTGTTTTTATTTCGTGTTGAAAGTACTTCCAATATCGTATTCTGGTGCATTTGCACACGTTTTTAACACAAATATTTATGTTTATGGGGAAGACAACAAATATGCCACCCTTAATATAATAATTAATTAAACACACGAGAGGTCCAATTATTCAATTTTTTTTTTTTTTGTTTGGAGCTGCTCTGGCTGCACGGCAGCCAAGCTTCAAAATATATATATGTTTATGTGTACATGGTGTTTACAAATGTAACGAAGTTTCGCTGAATAGATAACGCGACAGATTTAGCGAGATAAGAAGGGCGAAGAATAAACAAGAAGGAGAGCGCGAAAGAGAACCGCAGAAAGTGGGTAATTCTTATGCGCATTTTTGGGGGCGCTGGCGGTCTGCTCTAAACACTCTCCCCGCTGGAAGTGTTACGGTTCCAACCAAATGGGAATCGATGGGCAGAACGGCTAGTTTGGCGACGGCTCTCTTGCTTAGACCAGCAGCTGTCCTGACCATAGCTACTCTGACGATGCCGTCCTCACCGGGTATGACTTCCTGGATGCGCCCAAGCTGCCATTTCAAAGGTGGGATGTTGTCCTCCTTCAACAATACGATGCTGCCGACATTGATGTTGGGTATTTCGGAGCGCCACTTGCTCCTTTCTTGCAGCAGAGACAAGTACTCGGTGCTCCAACGCTTCCAAAAATGCTGCTGCATCTGGGTCACCTTTTGCCATCTGCTGAGGCGGCCCTCGCGAAGATGCGTGACGTCAGGCTCAGGGAACCTTGCGTAGCTGGAACCCTTTAGGAAATGTGCCGGCGTTAGCACCTCAAGATTTTCAGCGGTTTCTGAAATTGGACAGAGTGGACGGGAGTTAAGAATAGCAGAAATCTCATATGCAAGAGTTCTCAATTCATCAAGGGCTAAAATGGATGCACCGACGACTCTGTAGAAGTGAAATTTGGCCGACTTAACAGCCGCCTCCCACAGACCACCGAAGTGCGGGGCCCGCGGAGGTATGAACTTCCAATCAATCCCGTCAGCCAAACAGGAGGAGACTATCGAAGCCGTGTGTGGTTCGCTTAAAAATAGCTCCTTCAGCTCGGCTAACTCGCGCTTAGCGCCGACAAAGTTCGTCGCATTGTCACTCCAAATAGTACGAGGACTGCCCCTCAGACTGATGAATCTTCTTAGGGCTGCCATGAAGGAGTCCGTGGTTAGGTCCTGGACGACTTCTAAATGAGAAGCCTTCGTCGAAAAACAGACAAAGACTGCTATGTAGCACTTGTGTGGTGCCTTGTTACGGGTCTCTGCCTTATGATAGAATGGACCACAGTAGTCCACTCCTGTGGTATGAAATGCTGGGTTAGGCTGCACTCGATCTGCTGGCAGGCTACCCATAACGTGCTCCCAAGCCACAGGCTTCATCCGAAAACATCGGACGCATTTGTTGATGACGCTTGCCACAAACTTTCGGCCACCAATTGGCCAATACCTTTGCCTTAAAGTAGCGAGTAATGCTTGTGATCCTGCGTGCAAGTATTTTTCATGAAAGTAAACGATGATCGCCTTGGTGACTGGATGGTCCTTGGGTAATAATATCGGATGCTTAGCGTCGTAGTCCAAACTTGCGTTTTGAAGCCTTCCACCAACGCGAAGTAATCCATCGGCGCCGAGTATTGGCCTCAGAGACATTAGCTTGCTTTTCTGCGGAAGCGGCTTGCTTTGACTAAGCATTCTATACTCTTCAGCCACGTGAACCAGTTGGATGCTTCTCAGAAGAAGTACGGTTCCCAGGTTGATCTCATCAACGGTAACAGGGCCTGTTAACGCCGATTTGGTTCTGCAATTCGAAATGAAGCGATGAATGTATGCAAATACACGCTGCAACTTATGAAATGAGTTAAGGTATTTGCAGTTGATAGAGATGTCCGTGCAAACTGATCCAATGAGTGCCGCAGAACGACGCTCTGGGAGATCCTTTACTGCGTGGAGCAGGGAGGGCCAAGTCGTACAGCTTTGCACCAAAAATGGAGGTCCATGAGCCCAAAGGGAATGCTCCAGCAATTCTCTCGGGGTACAGCCTCGCGATACGACATCCGCAGGATTTAAGTTTGTCGGAATATGATGCCAAGTCATGTCTTTCGTCATCTCCTGAATTTTCGCGATTCTGTTGGATACAAATACATTAAACTCCCTTGGAGGTTGCCGAATCCAAGCCAACACTATGGACGAGTCCGACCAGCAGTAAAAGGCGCAATCGAAATCAATGGTCTCCTTGACGTTTACGATTAGCTCAGCCAATAAAAGCGCTGCTGAAAGTTCCAATCTTGGAATTGTTAAGGCCTTTAAGGGGGCTACTCTCGACTTAGCGCAGAGTAGATGGGCTTTTACGTCTCCATTTACTTCCGATCGCAAATATAAACACGCTCCATACGCTGCTATGCTAGCATCGCAGAATCCGTGCAACTCGACGGACGCCTGCTGTTGCATTACGAATCGTGGAAATTTTAAGTTCTGGACGATCGACAACTGAGAGGTCAACTCCCCCCATGACGAAAGAAGTGGCTCTGGCAATGTGTCGTCCCAATCCACGTTAGAATTCCATAGGGATTGCAAAAAGATTTTAGACTTCGTAACAATTGGTGTTATTAATCCAAGTGGATCGTAAAATTTTGCTATTGTTGACAAAACAATCCGTTTAGTGACTCGATGACTAGACGAAATTTGGGAAAAGTTAAATAGGAGATGATCAGAGGCTGGGTCCCAAGCTAGTCCCAATGCCTTGGCGATAGCAGATCCGTCGTGAAATTTAATAAGCTTCTCTTTATCACAATCAGACTCTCCTTCGAGGGCACTTGACTCATTCGAACACCATTTGCGGATTGGAAAGTGTCCTCGCGACAGAAGTTCTTTCACCTGCTGACGAATTTCTTTTACCTCTTCAACTGAATCGCCACCAGAGATTAAATCGTCCACATAGAAATCCCTACGAACAATTTTGGCTCCAATTGGAAGTGATTTCTCTTCGTCATAAGAAAGTTGATGCATGGCTCTTATAGCCAAGAAAGCAGCTGGCTTGGTTCCATAAGTCACAGTGTTCAGTTTGTAAACACTCAGCTCGTCCGTGGAGCTCTTTCGCCAAATGATACATTGCAAAAGGTCGTCCGGGTACGAAACACGTACGCAGCGGTACATCTTGCAGATGTCTCCACACAGAGCTACTTTAAAAAATCTAAAGCGAAGCAAAATATTAAAAATTTTCTGCTGAATGGTGGGCCCTGCTAAAAGCAAGTCGTTAAGAGAGCTACCAGAGGTCGTTTTAGCAGACCCATCAAAGACGACACGAAGCTATGTGCTTGTACTTTCAAGCTTATGTACGCAATGGTGAGGCAAGAAGAATTGAGGTACCGATGTATCCTTTGATGCAAGGGACATGTGCCCTAAGTCGATGTACTCCTGTAGAAATGCTGAATACTGCGCTTTCAGGGCAGGGTTTCTGTCTAATTTAGCTTCCAAACTCTTGAAACGACGACGAGCTAGGCAAAAAGAATCACCCAGCGATTCGAATCCTGAAGTGGATAAAAGACGAACAGAATATTGGCCATTCTCAAGTCTAGTACAGTTTTCCTTGAAAAGTTGTTCGCATCGCACGTCTTCAGGCGCCATAGTTGGTTCAGCCAAACCACAGTTCTCTATTTCCCAAAATCGTTTTACCACGGCAGCAAGTGTGTCATCATTAGAATGATCATCAGGATCCTTGACAATGGCAGCTAGGACGGATTTGTGATTTGGCATACCTGATATCCCCCAGAAACGATCCAACCAAGTTTGGTGTTCTGAAGCGATGGCAAAGTGCTATCCAAATGAATTTGCCCCATGGCAATAATTTCGAAAAATAATCCAGCGCCGATTAAAAGGTCGATTCGTTGTGATTGGTTGAAATAAGGATCAGCGAGTGGAATGTTGTGTGGAATCCTCCAACCTGTTGCATTTATATTGAAATGCGGCTGATAATCAGTGATACTTTGAGCCACAACAGCTGTGAATGACGCACGATAGCTTGCATCCCGTGATTGCGCAAAAATATCTACTTCCTTATCAGAATTCATGGACGATTCCCCGATCCCAGAAATGAGTGTATGCGATTGTCTAAGCTTCAAGTTTAGTTGGCTAGCTAGGCGCGAGGTGATAAAATTTAACTGCGAGGCTGAATCTAATATTGCTCGACAAGGAACAAATGAACCCACTCTATTTTTAACGTAGATTATAGCAGTTGGAAGCAACACGTAGTCTATCGGCATGATATTTGAGGTTTTAGGTGGAGGGTGTGCTAAATGGTGATCAGGGTGCGATGATGAAGATGAGCATGTCACTAGTGCTGATGAAGTCGATGGTAATGCCTCCGAGCTCATGAGCGGGTCAGATGATGAAGATGAAAATGGGGTAGATGGTGCGGATGGGTTTGGTGTAAAATGCAATAATGAGTGGTGCTTCATGCGACAATATCTGCAATGGGTTGACTTACATTGTTGCAAACTATGCCCTTTGCGCAAACAGTTAAAGCAGAGGTGCATTTTTCTTGCTTCCTTATATCGAAGATTCGGACTCAAATTTAAAAAACGGGAGCATTTTGGCAAATAATGATCTCTAGCATCGCAAAATAGGCATGCTGGATGATTTGAGTTAGTAGCAGAAGCAATAAGTGCACTTGGGTTAGATCTATGCACGTTTTTTCCCACCTGCTGGCCTGGTGTTTGCATTACCAAGGCTTGATCCAAGTTCTCCATCATCCTGCACCTCTTTTCCAAGAACGTCTCCATACTAGTCCAGGTAGATAGCTCAGAGGTCGACAGATCTTCTTCCCATTTTTCACGCGTCCTCTGATCCAACTTGTGAGCGACGATATGTATCAGAAATCCATCCAAAATTTGTTGCGTAGTGCCAAGGGTGCGGATTGCCCGAAGATGCGAATTCATCCAATCGCTGAGCTCTCGAAGACCCTTAGCCGATCCCTTCTCGACACCTTTTAAACCAAATATTGCCTGAACGTGTTCCTGAAAATGTAAAACTTTATTATCAAATCGATTAATGAGCAAATCCAAAGCCTTTTTTATAATTGGCATTCGAAGGTTCTAGCGAGCGTATGGTTTCCAAAGCCACACCGCCTAGACTTGACCGTAAATATTGTAGCTTTTCAATGTCACTTAGCTCGTCATCACTGCCAATGACCGTGGTGAATGTTGCAAGAAAATCCGGCCACTCAGAATATGATCCATGAAAACGAGCCATTTCCAAATTTGGCAATCGTAGTTTCCTAGACCGGAAAGAAAGATCCGCATTGTTAATAATGTCGAAAGATGTAGAATTGGCAGCTGTGGACGCCGACACCGGCAGCTTGCGTTGAGCCGCTAAGCCACGATTTAGTTTTGCCTTAACATCCATGAAAACTGCGGAAAATCCAAATCGCGTATCACTCTCAAGCTCCGTTATGTCCAGTTTTTCCAGCGATGTTTGCGCACAATCAAATTCCAAGTTCATAGAATTGATCCATTCCAATCTCGCAAGAATATCAGCTTCATCAAACTGATTAAAATTCTCATCGGCTAAAAACCTTTTCATTGCGTTGGTTTGCCGCAAAATTGATTTAACTTTGGCTCGGTAAAATTCGATGTCACTTGGAGCATCATTTTGAGGCTGAACTGCGTTTTCGGGGTTAACCATTTTTAATCACGAGAAAAAAATAAAAGAAAATGGCTGTGCAGGTTCAGAGGGCACGAAACACCCTTTGGTTTTTTGCCGCGAAAGTGCACTGTACCAAGCGTCGCCAAAAACGCAACGGAATCTAACACTTTGTTGTTGTTGTCACCGATTTTGTCTGCCTAGCAACAGCGGATTGACTTGGCAAACGAATGTGTGTGATGTATGTATGTATGTGTATAAGCGGCTATATGTACATCTATGTATGTAATATGCGCTTTTACAAAAATTAATTGCGATCCACAAATTGTTAATGTTTTTCAGCACAACACAGGTTTTATTTTTCAAAGCGCGAAATGTACGAAAAGTCACGCGGTTGACTGTGTGCACTTGTGTATGTATTTTCGTGTGTCTGTGACCGATGCCCGCAAACGACAACGAAAATAGCGAATTGTTTAAACAATATTAAACAATATAAACCGAGTAGCAAACTCCGAACAAAAATCACGTCGGGGTCACCAAAATGTTTATGGGGAAGACAACAAATATGCCACCCTTAATATAATAATTAATTAAACACACGAGAGGTCCAATTATTCAATGCTTTATTTTCTATGTTCGGAGCTGCACTGGCTGCACGGCAGCCAAGCTTCAAAATATATATATGTTTATGTGTACATGTGTTTACAAATGTAGTTTCGCTGAATAGATAACGCGACAGATTTAGCGAGATAAGAAGGGCGAAGAATAAACAAGAAGGAGAGCGCGAAAGAGAACCGCAGGTGCAGTGAAATCCAACAAAGTTTTGCCAATTTGTTTTTATTTCGTTTTGAAAGTACTTTCAATAGCGTATTCTGGTGCATTTGCACACGTTTTTTACACAAATATTCAAATCCAACAAAGTTTTGCCAATTTGTTTTTATTTCGTTTTGAAAGTACTTTCAATAGCGTATTCTGGTGCATTTGCACACGTTTTTAACACAAATATTCAAATCCAACAAAGTTTTGCCAATTTGTTTTTATTTCGTTTTGAAAGTACTTTCAATAGCGTATTCTGGTGCATTTGCACACGTTTTTAACACAAATATTCAAATCCAACAAAGTTTTGCCAATTTGTTTTTATTTCGTTTTGAAAGTACTTTCAATAGCGTATTCTGGTGCATTTGCACACGTTTTTAACACAAATATTCAAATCCAACAAAGTTTTGCCAATTTGTTTTTATTTCGTTTTGAAAGTACTTTCAATAGCGTATTCTGGTGCATTTGCACACGTTTTTAACACAAATATTCAAATCCAACAAAGTTTTGCCAATTTGTTTTTATTTCGTTTTGAAAGTACTTTCAATAGCGTATTCTGGTGCATTTGCACACGTTTTTAACACAAATATTCAAATCCAACAAAGTTTTGCCAATTTGTTTTTATTTCGTTTTGAAAGTACTTTCAATAGCGTATTCTGGTGCATTTGCACACGTTTTTAACACAAATATTCAAATCCAACAAAGTTTTGCCAATTTGTTTTTATTTCGTTTTGAAAGTACTTTCAATAGCGTATTCTGGTGCATTTGCACACGTTTTTAACACAAATATTCAAATCCAACAAAGTTTTGCCAATTTGTTTTTATTTCGTTTTGAAAGTACTTTCAATAGCGTATTCTGGTGCGTTTGCACACGTTTTCAACACAAATAATCAAATCCAACAAAGTTTTGCCAATTTGTTTTTATTTCGTTTTGAAAGTACTTTCAATAGCGTATTCTGGTGCATTTGCACACGTTTTTAACACAAATATTCAAATCCAACAAAGTTTTGCCAATTTGTTTTTATTTCGTTTTGAAAGTACTTTCAATAGCGTATTCTGGTGCATTTGCACACGTTTTTAACACAAATATTCAAATCCAACAAAGTTTTGCCAATTTGTTTTTATTTCGTTTTGAAAGTACTTTCAATAGCGTATTCTGGTGCATTTGCACACGTTTTTAACACAAATATTTAAATCCAACAAAGTTTTGCCAATTTGTTTTTATTTCGTTTTGAAAGTACTTTCAATAGCGTATTCTGGTGCATTTGCACACGTTTTTAACACAAATATTCAAATCCAACAAAGTTTTGCCAATTTGTTTTTATTTCGTTTTGAAAGTACTTTCAATAGCGTATTCTGGTGCATTTGCACACGTTTTTAACACAAATATTCAAATCCAACAAAGTTTTGCCAATTTGTTTTTATTTCGTTTTGAAAGTACTTTCAATAGCGTATTCTGGTGCATTTGCACACGTTTTTAACACAAATATTCAAATCCAACAAAGTTTTGCCAATTTGTTTTTATTTCGTTTTGAAAGTACTTTCAATAGCGTATTCTGGTGCATTTGCACACGTTTTTAACACAAATATTCAAATCCAACAAAGTTTTGCCAATTTGTTTTTATTTCGTTTTGAAAGTACTTTCAATAGCGTATTCTGGTGCATTTGCACACGTTTTTAACACAAATATTCAAATCCAACAAAGTTTTGCCAATTTGTTTTTATTTCGTTTTGAAAGTACTTTCAATAGCGTATTCTGGTGCATTTGCACACGTTTTTAACACAAATATTCAAATCCAACAAAGTTTTGCCAATTTGTTTTTATTTCGTTTTGAAAGTACTTTCAATAGCGTATTCTGGTGCATTTGCACACGTTTTTAACACAAATATTCAAATCCAACAAAGTTTTGCCAATTTGTTTTTATTTCGTTTTGAAAGTACTTTCAATAGCGTATTCTGGTGCATTTGCACACGTTTTTAACACAAATATTCAAATCCAACAAAGTTTTGCCAATTTGTTTTTATTTCGTTTTGAAAGTACTTTCAATAGCGTATTCTGGTGCATTTGCACACGTTTTTAACACAAATATTCAAATCCAACAAAGTTTTGCCAATTTGTTTTTATTTCGTTTTGAAAGTACTTTCAATAGCGTATTCTGGTGCATTTGCACACGTTTTTAACACAAATATTCAAATCCAACAAAGTTTTGCCAATTTGTTTTTATTTCGTTTTGAAAGTACTTTCAATAGCGTATTCTGGTGCATTTGCACACGTTTTTAACACAAATATTCAAATCCAACAAAGTTTTGCCAATTTGTTTTTATTTCGTTTTGAAAGTACTTTCAATAGCGTATTCTGGTGCATTTGCACACGTTTTTAACACAAATATTCAAATCCAACAAAGTTTTGCCAATTTGTTTTTATTTCGTTTTGAAAGTACTTTCAATAGCGTATTCTGGTGCATTTGCACACGTTTTTTAACACAAATATTCAAATCCAACAAAGTTTTGCCAATTTGTTTTTATTTCGTTTTGAAAGTACTTTCAATAGCGTATTCTGGTGCATTTGCACACGTTTTTAACACAAATATTCAAATCCAACAAAGTTTTGCCAATTTGTTTTTATTTCGTTTTGAAAGTACTTTCAATAGCGTATTCTGGTGCATTTGCACACGTTTTTAACACAAATATTCAAATCCAACAAAGTTTTGCCAATTTGTTTTTATTTCGTTTTGAAAGTACTTTCAATAGCGTATTCTGGTGCATTTGCACACGTTTTTAACACAAATAATTAAATCCAACAAAGTTTTGCCAATTTGTTTTTATTTCGTTTTGAAAGTACTTTCAATAGCGTATTCTGGTGCATTTGCACACGTTTTTAACACAAATATTCAAATCCAACAAAGTTTTGCCAATTTGTTTTTATTTCGTTTTGAAAGTACTTTCAATAGCGTATTCTGGTGCATTTGCACACGTTTTTAACACAAATATTCAAATCCAACAAAGTTTTGCCAATTTGTTTTTATTTCGTTTTGAAAGTACTTTCAATAGCGTATTCTGGTGCATTTGCACACGTTTTTAACACAAATATTCAAATCCAACAAAGTTTTGCCAATTTGTTTTTATTTCGTTTTGAAAGTACTTTCAATAGCGTATTCTGGTGCATTTGCACACGTTTTTAACACAAATATTCAAATCCAACAAAGTTTTGCCAATTTGTTTTTATTTCGTTTTGAAAGTACTTTCAATAGCGTATTCTGGTGCATTTGCACACGTTTTTAACACAAATATTCAAATCCAACAAAGTTTTGCCAATTTGTTTTTATTTCGTTTTGAAAGTACTTTCAATAGCGTATTCTGGTGCATTTGCACACGTTTTTAACACAAATATTCAAATCCAACAAAGTTTTGCCAATTTGTTTTTATTTCGTTTTGAAAGTACTTTCAATAGCGTATTCTGGTGCATTTGCACACGTTTTTAACACAAATATTTAAATCCAACAAAGTTTTGCCAATTTGTTTTTATTTCGTTTTGAAAGTACTTTCAATAGCGTATTCTGGTGCATTTGCACACGTTTTTAACACAAATATTTAAATCCAACAAAGTTTTGCCAATTTGTTTTTATTTCGTTTTGAAAGTACTTTCAATAGCGTATTCTGGTGCATTTGCACACGTTTTTAACACAAATATTCAAATCCAACAAAGTTTTGCCAATTTGTTTTTATTTCGTTTTGAAAGTACTTTCAATAGCGTATTCTGGTGCATTTGCACACGTTTTTAACACAAATATTCAAATCCAACAAAGTTTTGCCAATTTGTTTTTATTTCGTTTTGAAAGTACTTTCAATAGCGTATTCTGGTGCATTTGCACACGTTTTTAACACAAATATTCAAATCCAACAAAGTTTTGCCAATTTGTTTTTATTTCGTTTTGAAAGTACTTTCAATAGCGTATTCTGGTGCATTTGCACACGTTTTTAACACAAATATTCAAATCCAACAAAGTTTTGCCAATTTGTTTTTATTTCGTTTTGAAAGTACTTTCAATAGCGTATTCTGGTGCATTTGCACACGTTTTTAACACAAATATTCAAATCCAACAAAGTTTTGCCAATTTGTTTTTATTTCGTTTTGAAAGTACTTTCAATAGCGTATTCTGGTGCATTTGCACACGTTTTTAACACAAATATTCAAATCCAACAAAGTTTTGCCAATTTGTTTTTATTTCGTTTTGAAAGTACTTTCAATAGCGTATTCTGGTGCATTTGCACACGTTTTTAACACAAATATTCAAATCCAACAAAGTTTTGCCAATTTGTTTTTATTTCGTTTTGAAAGTACTTTCAATAGCGTATTCTGGTGCATTTGCACACGTTTTTTACACAAATATTCAAATCCAACAAAGTTTTGCCAATTTGTTTTTATTTCGTTTTGAAAGTACTTTCAATAGCGTATTCTGGTGCATTTGCACACGTTTTTAACACAAATATTCAAATCCAACAAAGTTTTGCCAATTTGTTTTTATTTCGTTTTGAAAGTACTTTCAATAGCGTATTCTGGTGCATTTGCACACGTTTTTAACACAAATAATTGAAATCCAACAAAGTTTTGCCAATTTGTTTTTATTTCGTTTTGAAAGTACTTTCAATAGCGTATTCTGGTGCATTTGCACACGTTTTTAACACAAATATTCAAATCCAACAAAGTTTTGCCAATTTGTTTTTATTTCGTTTTGAAAGTACTTTCAATAGCGTATTCTGGTGCATTTGCACACGTTTTTAACACAAATATTCAAATCCAACAAAGTTTTGCCAATTTGTTTTTATTTCGTTTTGAAAGTACTTTCAATAGCGTATTCTGGTGCATTTGCACACGTTTTTAACACAAATATTCAAATCCAACAAAGTTTTGCCAATTTGTTTTTATTTCGTTTTGAAAGTACTTTCAATAGCGTATTCTGGTGCATTTGCACACGTTTTTAACACAAATATTCAAATCCAACAAAGTTTTGCCAATTTGTTTTTATTTCGTTTTGAAAGTACTTTCAATAGCGTATTCTGGTGCATTTGCACACGTTTTTAACACAAATATTCAAATCCAACAAAGTTTTGCCAATTTGTTTTTAAACTTTAATAATTCGTTTTTAACAAAAAAAGTACAAATTTTGCCAATTTGTTTTTATTTCGTTTTGAAAGTACTTTCAATAGCGTATTCTGGTGCATTTGCACACGTTTTTAACACAAATATTCAAATCCAACAAAGTTTTGCCAATTTGTTTTTATTTCGTTTTGAAAGTACTTTCAATAGCGTATTCTGGTGCATTTGCACACGTTTTTAACACAAATATTCAAATCCAACAAAGTTTTGCCAATTTGTTTTTATTTCGTTTTGAAAGTACTTTCAATAGCGTATTCTGGTGCATTTGCACACGTTTTTAACACAAATATTTAAATCCAACAAAGTTTTGCCAATTTGTTTTTATTTCGTTTTGAAAGTACTTTCAATAGCGTATTCTGGTGCATTTGCACACGTTTTTAACACAAATATTCAAATCCAACAAAGTTTTGCCAATTTGTTTTTATTTCGTTTTGAAAGTACTTTCAATAGCGTATTCTGGTGCATTTGCACACGTTTTTAACACAAATATTTAAATCCAACAAAGTTTTGCCAATTTGTTTTTATTTCGTTTTGAAAGTACTTTCAATAGCGTATTCTGGTGCATTTGCACACGTTTTTAACACAAATATTCAAATCCAACAAAGTTTTGCCAATTTGTTTTTATTTCGTTTTGAAAGTACTTTCAATAGCGTATTCTGGTGCATTTGCACACGTTTTTAACACAAATATTCAAATCCAACAAAGTTTTGCCAATTTGTTTTTATTTCGTTTTGAAAGTACTTTCAATAGCGTATTCTGGTGCATTTGCACACGTTTTTAACACAAATATTCAAATCCAACAAAGTTTTGCCAATTTGTTTTTATTTCGTTTTGAAAGTACTTTCAATAGCGTATTCTGGTGCATTTGCACACGTTTTTAACACAAATAATTAAATCCAACAAAGTTTTGCCAATTTGTTTTTATTTCGTTTTGAAAGTACTTTCAATAGCGTATTCTGGTGCATTTGCACACGTTTTTAACACAAATATTCAAATCCAACAAAGTTTTGCCAATTTGTTTTTATTTCGTTTTGAAAGTACTTTCAATAGCGTATTCTGGTGCATTTGCACACGTTTTTAACACAAATATTCAAATCCAACAAAGTTTTGCCAATTTGTTTTTATTTCGTTTTGAAAGTACTTTCAATAGCGTATTCTGGTGCATTTGCACACGTTTTTAACACAAATATTTAAATCCAACAAAGTTTTGCCAATTTGTTTTTATTTCGTTTTGAAAGTACTTTCAATAGCGTATTCTGGTGCATTTGCACACGTTTTTAACACAAATATTCAAATCCAACAAAGTTTTGCCAATTTGTTTTTATTTCGTTTTGAAAGTACTTTCAATAGCGTATTCTGGTGCATTTGCACACGTTTTTAACACAAATATTCAAATCCAACAAAGTTTTGCCAATTTGTTTTTATTTCGTTTTGAAAGTACTTTCAATAGCGTATTCTGGTGCATTTGCACACGTTTTTAACACAAATATTCAAATCCAACAAAGTTTTGCCAATTTGTTTTTATTTCGTTTTGAAAGTACTTTCAATAGCGTATTCTGGTGCATTTGCACACGTTTTTAACACAAATATTCAAATCCAACAAAGTTTTGCCAATTTGTTTTTATTTCGTTTTGAAAGTACTTTCAATAGCGTATTCTGGTGCATTTGCACACGTTTTTAACACAAATATTCAAATCCAACAAAGTTTTGCCAATTTGTTTTTATTTCGTTTTGAAAGTACTTTCAATAGCGTATTCTGGTGCATTTGCACACGTTTTTAACACAAATATTCAAATCCAACAAAGTTTTGCCAATTTGTTTTTATTTCGTTTTGAAAGTACTTTCAATAGCGTATTCTGGTGCATTTGCACACGTTTTTAACACAAATATTCAAATCCAACAAAGTTTTGCCAATTTGTTTTTATTTCGTTTTGAAAGTACTTTCAATAGCGTATTCTGGTGCATTTGCACACGTTTTTAACACAAATATTCAAATCCAACAAAGTTTTGCCAATTTGTTTTTATTTCGTTTTGAAAGTACTTTCAATAGCGTATTCTGGTGCATTTGCACACGTTTTTAACACAAATATTCAAATCCAACAAAGTTTTGCCAATTTGTTTTTATTTCGTTTTGAAAGTACTTTCAATAGCGTATTCTGGTGCATTTGCACACGTTTTTAACACAAATATTCAAATCCAACAAAGTTTTGCCAATTTGTTTTTATTTCGTTTTGAAAGTACTTTCAATAGCGTATTCTGGTGCATTTGCACACGTTTTTAACACAAATATTCAAATCCAACAAAGTTTTGCCAATTTGTTTTTATTTCGTTTTGAAAGTACTTTCAATAGCGTATTCTGGTGCATTTGCACACGTTTTTAACACAAATATTCAAATCCAACAAAGTTTTGCCAATTTGTTTTTATTTCGTTTTGAAAGTACTTTCAATAGCGTATTCTGGTGCATTTGCACACGTTTTTAACACAAATATTCAAATCCAACAAAGTTTTGCCAATTTGTTTTTATTTCGTTTTGAAAGTACTTTCAATAGCGTATTCTGGTGCATTTGCACACGTTTTTAACACAAATATTCAAATCCAACAAAGTTTTGCCAATTTGTTTTTATTTCGTTTTGAAAGTACTTTCAATAGCGTATTCTGGTGCATTTGCACACGTTTTTAACACAAATATTCAAATCCAACAAAGTTTTGCCAATTTGTTTTTATTTCGTTTTGAAAGTACTTTCAATAGCGTATTCTGGTGCATTTGCACACGTTTTTAACACAAATAATTAAATCCAACAAAGTTTTGCCAATTTGTTTTTATTTCGTTTTGAAAGTACTTTCAATAGCGTATTCTGGTGCATTTGCACACGTTTTTAACACAAATATTCAAATCCAACAAAGTTTTGCCAATTTGTTTTTATTTCGTTTTGAAAGTACTTTCAATAGCGTATTCTGGTGCATTTGCACACGTTTTTAACACAAATATTCAAATCCAACAAAGTTTTGCCAATTTGTTTTTATTTCGTTTTGAAAGTACTTTCAATAGCGTATTCTGGTGCATTTGCACACGTTTTTAACACAAATAATTAAATCCAACAAAGTTTTGCCAATTTGTTTTTATTTCGTTTTGAAAGTACTTTCAATAGCGTATTCTGGTGCATTTGCACACGTTTTTAACACAAATATTCAAATCCAACAAAGTTTTGCCAATTTGTTTTTATTTCGTTTTGAAAGTACTTTCAATAGCGTATTCTGGTGCATTTGCACACGTTTTTAACACAAATAATTAAATCCAACAAAGTTTTGCCAATTTGTTTTTATTTCGTTTTGAAAGTACTTTCAATAGCGTATTCTGGTGCATTTGCACACGTTTTTAACACAAATATTCAAATCCAACAAAGTTTTGCCAATTTGTTTTTATTTCGTTTTGAAAGTACTTTCAATAGCGTATTCTGGTGCATTTGCACACGTTTTTAACACAAATATTCAAATCCAACAAAGTTTTGCCAATTTGTTTTTATTTCGTTTTGAAAGTACTTTCAATAGCGTATTCTGGTGCATTTGCACACGTTTTTAACACAAATATTCAAATCCAACAAAGTTTTGCCAATTTGTTTTTATTTCGTTTTGAAAGTACTTTCAATAGCGTATTCTGGTGCATTTGCACACGTTTTTAACACAAATATTCAAATCCAACAAAGTTTTGCCAATTTGTTTTTATTTCGTTTTGAAAGTACTTTCAATAGCGTATTCTGGTGCATTTGCACACGTTTTTAACACAAATATTCAAATCCAACAAAGTTTTGCCAATTTGTTTTTATTTCGTTTTGAAAGTACTTTCAATAGCGTATTCTGGTGCATTTGCACACGTTTTTAACACAAATATTCAAATCCAACAAAGTTTTGCCAATTTGTTTTTATTTCGTTTTGAAAGTACTTTCAATAGCGTATTCTGGTGCATTTGCACACGTTTTTAACACAAATATTCAAATCCAACAAAGTTTTGCCAATTTGTTTTTATTTCGTTTTGAAAGTACTTTCAATAGCGTATTCTGGTGCATTTGCACACGTTTTTAACACAAATATTCAAATCCAACAAAGTTTTGCCAATTTGTTTTTATTTCGTTTTGAAAGTACTTTCAATAGCGTATTCTGGTGCATTTGCACACGTTTTTAACACAAATATTCAAATCCAACAAAGTTTTGCCAATTTGTTTTTATTTCGTTTGTTTTTATTTCGTTTTGAAAGTACTTTCAATAGCGTATTCTGGTGCACTTGCACACGTTTTCAACACAAATATTCAAATCCAACAAAGTTTTGCCAATTTGTTTTTATTTCGTTTTGAAA
Organism: Drosophila oshimai; assembly: GCA_018150695.1. Lineage (NCBI taxonomy): Eukaryota > Metazoa > Arthropoda > Insecta > Diptera > Drosophilidae > Drosophila > Drosophila oshimai. The sequence continues at coordinate 127,798 of JAECWM010000057.1, read as the reverse complement.
GTACTTTCAATAGCGTATTCTGGTGCATTTGCACACGTTTTTAACACAAATAATCAAATCCAACAAAGTTTTGCCAATTTGTTTTTATTTCGTTTTGAAAGTACTTTCAATAGCGTATTCTGGTGCATTTGCACACGTTTTTAACACAAATATTTAAATCCAACAAAGTTTTGCCAATTTGTTTTTATTTCGTTTTGAAAGTACTTTCAATAGCGTATTCTGGTGCATTTGCACACGTTTTTAACACAAATATTTAAATCCAACAAAGTTTTGCCAATTTGTTTTTATTTCGTTTTGAAAGTACTTTCAATAGCGTATTCTGGTGCATTTGCACACGTTTTTAACACAAATAATTAAATCCAACAAAGTTTTGCCAATTTGTTTTTATTTCGTTTTGAAAGTACTTTCAATAGCGTATTCTGGTGCATTTGCACACGTTTTTAACACAAATATTCAAATCCAACAAAGTTTTGCCAATTTGTTTTTATTTCGTTTTGAAAGTACTTTCAATAGCGTATTCTGGTGCATTTGCACACGTTTTTAACACAAATATTCAAATCCAACAAAGTTTTGCCAATTTGTTTTTATTTCGTTTTGAAAGTACTTTCAATAGCGTATTCTGGTGCATTTGCACACGTTTTTAACACAAATATTCAAATCCAACAAAGTTTTGCCAATTTGTTTTTATTTCGTTTTGAAAGTACTTTCAATAGCGTATTCTGGTGCATTTGCACACGTTTTTAACACAAATATTCAAATCCAACAAAGTTTTGCCAATTTGTTTTTATTTCGTTTTGAAAGTACTTTCAATAGCGTATTCTGGTGCATTTGCACACGTTTTTAACACAAATATTTAAATCCAACAAAGTTTTGCCAATTTGTTTTTATTTCGTTTTGAAAGTACTTTCAATAGCGTATTCTGGTGCATTTGCACACGTTTTTAACACAAATATTCAAATCCAACAAAGTTTTGCCAATTTGTTTTTATTTCGTTTTGAAAGTACTTTCAATAGCGTATTCTGGTGCATTTGCACACGTTTTTAACACAAATATTCAAATCCAACAAAGTTTTGCCAATTTGTTTTTATTTCGTTTTGAAAGTACTTTCAATAGCGTATTCTGGTGCATTTGCACACGTTTTTAACACAAATATTCAAATCCAACAAAGTTTTGCCAATTTGTTTTTATTTCGTTTTGAAAGTACTTTCAATAGCGTATTCTGGTGCATTTGCACACGTTTTTAACACAAATAATAATCAAATCCAACAAAGTTTTGCCAATTTGTTTTTATTTCGTTTTGAAAGTACTTTCAATAGCGTATTCTGGTGCATTTGCACACGTTTTTAACACAAAATATTCAAATCCAACAAAGTTTTGCCAATTTGTTTTTATTTCGTTTTGAAAGTACTTTCAATAGCGTATTCTGGTGCATTTGCACACGTTTTTACAACACAAATATTCAAATCCAACAAAGTTTTGCCAATTTGTTTTTATTTCGTTTTGAAAGTACTTTCAATAGCGTATTCTGGTGCATTTGCACACGTTTTTAACACAAATAATTCAAATCCAACAAAGTTTTGCCAATTTGTTTTTATTTCGTTTTGAAAGTACTTTCAATAGCGTATTCTGGTGCATTTGCACACGTTTTTAACACAAATATTCAAATCCAACAAAGTTTTGCCAATTTGTTTTTATTTCGTTTTGAAAGTACTTTCAATAGCGTATTCTGGTGCATTTGCACACGTTTTTTAACACAAATATTCAAATCCAACAAAGTTTTGCCAATTTGTTTTTATTTCGTTTTGAAAGTACTTTCAATAGCGTATTCTGGTGCATTTGCACACGTTTTTAACACAAATATTAAATCCAACAAAGGTTTTGCCAATTTGTTTTTATTTCGTTTTGAAAGTACTTTCAATAGCGTATTCTGGTGCATTTGCACACGTTTTTAACACAAATATTCAAATCCAACAAAGTTTTGCCAATTTGTTTTTATTTCGTTTTGAAAGTACTTTCAATAGCGTATTCTGGTGCATTTGCACACGTTTTTAACACAAATATTCAAATCCAACAAAGTTTTGCCAATTTGTTTTTATTTCGTTTTGAAAGTACTTTCAATAGCGTATTCTGGTGCATTTGCACACGTTTTTAACACAAATATTAAATAAAAATCCAACAAAGTTTTGCCAATTTGTTTTTATTTCGTTTTGAAAGTACTTTCAATAGCGTATTCTGGTGCATTTGCACACGTTTTTAACACAAATATTCAAATCCAACAAAGTTTTGCCAATTTGTTTTTATTTCGTTTTGAAAGTACTTTCAATAGCGTATTCTGGTGCATTTGCACACGTTTTTAACACAAATAATTAAATCCAACAAAGTTTTGCCAATTTGTTTTTATTTCGTTTTGAAAGTACTTTCAATAGCGTATTCTGGTGCATTTGCACACGTTTTTAACACAAATAATTAAATCCAACAAAGTTTTGCCAATTTGTTTTTATTTCGTTTTGAAAGTACTTTCAATAGCGTATTCTGGTGCATTTGCACACGTTTTTAACACAAATAATTAAATCCAACAAAGTTTTGCCAATTTGTTTTTATTTCGTTTTGAAAGTACTTTCAATAGCGTATTCTGGTAGCATTTGCACACGTTTTTTAACACAAATATTCAAATCCAACAAAGTTTTGCCAATTTGTTTTTATTTCGTTTTGAAAGTACTTTCAAATAGCGTATTCTGGTGCATTTGCACACGTTTTTAAAACAAATTATTTAAATCCAACAAAGTTTTGCCAATTTGTTTTTATTTCGTTTTGAAAGTACTTTTGTAAAACGTTTGCAAATGTTTACCAGAATACGCTATTGAAAGTAGGGGAGAAGTGGGGGTTGTGCGCATAGTTTTGTTTTTGGGTCATAATTACCGAACTAGTGCATATTATTTGGACATATGGGTATCTGTGTAAAGCTAGAGACCTAAACTAACTAATTATGAGAAATATACTTGATTTCGTCATGCGAAAAAATTTTATATGGACTTTTGTAAAACCTTAATTTTTAGCTACCATTTTTTTTTGGGGGGTTGATGGGCACCCAGGGAAAAAATGCTGCAAATGGAAAAATATGGAAAAAAACGCAACCAATATCAACATATAGAACATTTATTTATTTAAAAGACTACATAGGAGTTATTCATCGTCGGAAACACAATTTTGACATGTGTAAATGACTGGCCCGCATGTCAGCATATTTCAGACGAAAAGCTCGATCGCAAAATTACAAATCTTGGTGAATACTCCCACCAGGGAGAGGATCCTTTTCAAGAGCCTAAGATTTCTACAAGAATGTTCTAGAGGGCTCCAAACAAATTTTGAAAACAATTTTACAAGAAATTGTAGGTAATAGAAAATTTGCCAAGAAAAAACGGGTGCCCAAAGCCCCCAATTTTGCCTGCAACCAACTTTCAAAAGACATTTTAAGAAGTAATTAAAAAATGTGTTTGCATAAATTTTTTGGTTCAAATCGATATTGTTCCATTTAGTAAAATGCTTTTACTAAATAAAAACGCATTACACTTACCTTCTTAATCGATTCACTTTAATTAATACACTATTGAAAATCTTTAAAAAAACTCCACCACCTTTTCAAAGCACAAAAAAACCAATTCGTTCAAACAAATAAAAAAAATGGCAAAACTTGTTCGATTACTTTGATATTTGGCTTAAAACGTACAATAAGGTAATTGCTTGCGAATGACATCACCAAAAAAGTCAATCTTCATTTTGTGAAAAGATAATAGGTGTGCCCAAAACGTGTGCCCCAAATGCCCCACAACCCCACTTCTCCCCTACTTTCAAAACGAAATAACAACAAATTGGCAAAACTTTGTTGGAGTTGAATATTTGTGTATAAAACGTGTGCAAATGCACCAGAATACGCTATTGAAAGTACTTTCAAAACGAAATAAAAACAAATTGGCAAAACTTTGTTGGATTTGAATATGTGTGTAAAAAACGTGTGCAAATGCACCAGATTACGCTACTGAAAATACTTCCAAAACGAAATAAAAACAAATTGGCAAAACTTTGTTAGATTTGAATAATTGTATAAAAACGTGTGCAAATGCACCAGAATACGCTATTGAAAGTACTTTCAAAACGAAATAAAAACAAATTGGCAAAACTTTGTTGGATTTGAATATTTGTGTAAAAAACGTGTGCAAATGCACCAGAATACGCTTTTAAAAGTACTTTCAAAACGAAATAAAAACAAATTGGCAAAACTTTGTTGGATTTGAATATTTGTGTAAAAACGTGTGCAAATGCACCAGATTACGCTACTGAAAATACTTCCAAAACGAAATAAAAACAAATTGGCAAAACTTTGTTGGATTTGAATATTTGTATAAAAAACGTGTGCAAATGCACCAGAATACGCTACTGAAAATACTTTCAAAACGAAATAAAAACAAATTGGCAAAACTTTGTTGGATTTTAATATTTGTGTATAAAACGTGTGCAAATGCACCAGAATACGCTATTGAAAGTACTTTCAAAACGAAATAAAAACAAATTGGCAAAACTTTGTTGGATTTGAATATTTGTGTAAAAAACGTGTGCAAATGCACCAGTAGGGGAAAGTCGGGTAAAACGGGCTACCTAACTGTTTTTGGGTTAAAAAAATAAATTCATAAATGAATTAACCGCAAATTTTTTTTCAACTTTTAAAATGAAGCCTGGGGAACATAATACTGAACCGCTTTGGTCAAAAAATGTTTTCTAAGTATAATTATAGTGATTTTTCTTTGAATTATAATTACAAATTCATATGTTTGTTCTCAACTTGCTATCTGAATGTCCGCGCAGGAGTCTCGATGCTCCTGGGGCCGTGCAGATGTTGTTTTTAACCGAAGAGATGATCGGGAGGTTCTGCCGTTTCCGCGGCTTAACAAGAAGTAACACACGGGTTTGATTCTGCGACAATAACTGACTTTATTGATATAATAGTAATAGCTTATATACTACTTTGTATGCGGAAATATAGTGTAAAGTGTGGTGGTAACCGTGTCGTTGATTGCACCGGCTCAGTGGGTCTGCATCGTTCTGCTGACTCGATGCTTGCACCAGCTTGTTGCCAGTGGGTCAGCTTTTGGCCCTTCCGCACTGGCTCAGTGGGTCAGCGCAATTCTGCTGTAGCCAGCGTTTGTTGGTTCTTCAGTTGTGCTGACGTACGTTGGTGAGACGGCCACTTGGTGAGTCGGTCGCTTGGTTGGTGAGTGGTTATTTTGGCTAGTAGGCAAATCTGCTGATCAGCAGTTAGTAGCTTAGCGCCTGGTACCCAGTCCAAGGTCAGCTTAGTTGAGCTGACTGGGTATATGTGGGTGTATGGGAAGTTTGGTGTTGTTCCCAGGTTAATCGGCGTTGCTGTTCGCAGCAATGTTGCGGATGCTAGTATTGGCAACATTGGTTACGAACAACATACAAAACGTTTTATTTTTGTCGGCGATATCCATTACTTTCCTTTAAGTTTTTTAGCACGCGTTTTGGATGTTTTCGAAGAGGTTTTCGAATTCTTCGAAAGTGTCTCGATTTGTTTTTGTCTTTTTGCCATTGCCATTGAAATATTTTCTGCCCAGAGTAAACATAAACATGTATTCAAGAAATGGATATTGATTTGTAATTTGGATGTTGAATTTCTACGTCGAAAACACTGAAAAACGTTGAATTAAAAGTAGTCCGCTTTACCCGACCGAGAACTAGCCCGCTTTACCCAACTCGGACATTATTTATTTAACTCATATTTTTTCGATAACTACATAACCTTTTTCTGAGGTTAAGCACATAAAATACGCGTAAGACACTGGAGTAATAGAAAAGTTACTTACTTGGCAGAAAAAGTAAGGCGAAATATGTCAATTTTCAATTACACTTCACCAAAACATCGGTGCTGCGACCTTACATTAACCATGTCAGGGATTTACTTGATAATAAACGTGAAAAACAAAATGTCACCGTCCATAATAACACTCATGGGTTATTAATGAAGAGTTAATTAGCTCGGTTGATAGGTGGCATCACTAGTAATTGAAATATCGAAGGTAGCCCGTTTTACCCGCCGGCCCGTTTTACCCGACTTTCCCCTATACGCTATTGAAAGTACTTTCAAAACAAAATAAAAACAAATTGGCAAAACTTTGTTGGATTTGAATATGTGTGTAAAAAACGTGTGCAAATGCACCAGAATACGCTATTGAAAGTACTTTCAAGACGAAATAAAAACAAATTGGCCAAACTTTGTTGGATTTAAATATTTGTGTAAAAAACGTGTGCAAATGCACCAGAATACGCTATTGAAAGTACTTCCAAAACGAAATAAAAACAAATTGGCAAAACTTTGTTGGACTTGAATATTTGTGTAAAAAATGTGTGCAAATGCACCAGAATACGTTATTGAAAGTACATTCAAAACGAAATAAAAACAAATTGGCAAAACTTTGTTGGATTTAAATATTTGTGTAAAAAACGTGTGCAAATGCACCAGAATACGCTATTGGCACAACTTTGTTGGACTTGAATATTTGTGTAAAAAACGTGTGCAAATGCACCAGAATACGCTATTGAAAGTACTTTCAAAACGAAAGAAACACAAATTGGCAAAACTTTCTTGGATTTCAATATTTGTGTAAAAAACGTGTGCAAATGCACCAGAATACGCTATTGAAAGTACTTCCAAAACGAAATAAAAACAAATTGGCAAAACTTTGTTGGATTTGAATATTTGTGTGAAAAACGTGTGCAAATGTACCAGAATACGCTACTGAAACTACTTTCAAAACGAAATAAAAACAAATTGGCAAAACGTTGTTGGATTTGAATATTTGTGTAAAGAACTTGTGCAAATGCACCAGAATACGCTATTGAAAGTACTTTCAAAACGAAATTAATACAAATTGGCAAAACTTTGTTGGATTTGGATATTTGAGTAAAACCGTGTGCATATGCGCCAGTGTACGCTATCTAAGGCACTTTCAAAACAAAATAAATACAAATTGACAAAACTTTGTTGGATTTGGATATTTGTGTGACAAAAAAGTGCATATGCATAAGTATACGCTATTTTAAGTACTTTCAAAACGAAATAATTACAAATTGGCAAAACTTTGTTTGGTTTGGAAATTTTGTATGAAAAACGTTTGCATATGCACCAGTATACGCTATTTTAAGTCTTTTAAAAAAGAAATACTTGGTCCCTAAGAACTAGTGAGATGGTTCGAAGGAAGCTTACTCTGGGGCCACCAGGCGGGTCGCATTTTGGGGAACGGCGGCCTTTCGGAGGTTTTTTTTTGAAAAAAGGCAACGAAAAAACCACCCCCGACAAAAAACGGGTATACCTACGAGGTATACCGACAAGACGCTTGTTTGGCCGTCTTACCACCGTAGCCTTACACACCCTCTCCCTCACAACTACCTACCACCATCCTATCCCTCACATCTCACCTCGGTGCCGGACTAAGGTGTCATCCGACCCGTGCCGATAGTCAACCTGGCTGGGGGCCCGAGTCAACAAATAGCCCAGTCGCAAACGGAGGGTTCAGACAAGTGGCGACCGTCTGTCCTAACCGCGCCTTACCCGGGTACGGCGGATCTCTGCCCGGGCGGACCTACATTTCTCCGCAACTCGTGGGAACTTATGAAGACCAACAAGCATACAACCAAAATCCCGCAGGATATCCCTGCAACCGGTGTCGCAAGACACTTCGAGGACAGATCCCTCGACGGCGAGAGACCCCAGGCGGCAGCGCACACGCCTAGGATCCCACCAGCAGTTCAGGCCAGACCTGCGCTGCAGGTGTTTCCAGCCAGGGAGCGCGGTGTGCCAGCAGGACTTACACTGCCAGCACGTCCACCTCTCACGTCTGATAGGCCACACTCTATCAGACAGCTGAAAAAGCAAGACGCCCTTCCAGCCCTAGGACAGCCCGGAGGACTGGATGACCCGAACAGGCGTGGCCTGCCAGGGTCAAAAGTCAAGTGGTACCTCAGGTACCTCTTGCAGGGCTTGACGGCAGAGGAGGCCTTGAAGAAGGCAAAGGAGCCGAGGGAGCAACCGGCAGTAGGAGCAGCACCGGCTGGCAAACGGCTGAACACCAGCCGCACACCACCCACAGACACCCCCAAAAGGTCCAGACATGGCAAGGTGGCTAGTGAGACAACCTCACGGGCCCCGAGGCAAGATGGACCGAGTACATCACAAGCAGCAGCGGTAGAGAAGGCAAAGGTGCAGGCCAGGAAGATACCTTCCCAGCCTCGCCGAGACCAGAAACCGACACCCGCCGGAGGACGACCCTCTGGCCCGGCACCACCGCCCACCGGACCCCGTCCGACATACGCGGAGGCTGCCAAGAAGGCAACGTTCATTAAGGTGGCCATCCTCCCGGAGAGGTTCCCGGTGGTCAGCCTGACCAACGAGGAGCTGTCTGGACTACAGGAGTCTATCATGGACGAGATGCTCACGTCAGCGTGGAGCGGTCCGGTCGTTTTCAGGGGGATCCACTTCAGGGTGGGTCACCTGATAATCGATTGACTGGACGAGGGCACAGCTGAGTGGCTTAAACTTGCCATACGGCAGCTGCGGACGTGGAAGGGAGTACCCCTTGAAACACGCACGGGAGACGACATCCCGGCAGTATACAACGCCACGTTGTTCTGCCCGAGGAGCGCAGATAGGACGAACGAGGAGATTCTGGCCTTCATCGGTTTCCAGAACCGCGTTCAAACAGACGCCTGGAAAATCATCTCCAGGAAAAACGACGGAGCTGGTGCACTCCTCGTAGTAGGGATGGACCAGACCGGAAGGGACGAGATAGTGGAGTGTGACCACCAGCTCAACTTCCGATATGGTCACGTCACTGTGAGCGGTCTTAAGAAGACCAGGAAGGCTCCAGAAGAGGCATCTGCGAGTGGAGACATCTGCAAGGCTGTCGAGGATACCCTCGAACCACCAAGTGTGGAGCCGAAGGCGCAGAGTGGAGAGGACAGGCAATCTGTCATGGAGACTGGGGACGACCAGGGGGATGGACACCCCATGTCATCCCAAGAGTTGGCCCAGGAGCTCCTCCTGGACGACAGCTGTGATGAGGCGGAGGTCACCGTGATAGACGGTGGTGGAGAGACTTGCTCGCTCTCTTCACCAGAAGTCACGGGGCCCCAGACCCTCATCTGATGGCTGCACCTAGCAGCACTCGGCTAGCCCAGGTGAACATCCATCGGGCCAAAGCAGCATCTGCTGTCTTGGCCAGGATGATCACCTCCCAACACCTTGGGCTAGCCCTTGTACAGGAGCCATGGTGGCACCGTGGCATTAAAGGCCTGTACACAGACAGAAACGGGAAACAGACGCACCGTGGTGGAATGCTAAGCTTGAACGGCTACAACGCACCACTCGAAGGCTCTTCAACAGGCCAAAAACTGAAAGTAACTGGGAACGGTACAGGCAAAGCCTGACGCTCTATAACAAAGAGATCAGGAAAGCCAAACGGAAGGACTATAGAAACTTCTGTGAGGCAATAAGTAACGTCAATGAGGGCGCAAGACTGCACAAGGCAATGGCCAAAAGTGCAACAGATAGTAATTTAGCCCTGAAGAAAGGTAATAACACCTTTACTTCCACGGATCGGGAGAAATTAGAACTTCTCTTTGACACGCATTTCCCGGGAAGTACTCCCATTACGGGAAATATTATGCGTGATCATCATAGAACCCCTAGGACAGTAGCAAGTGACTGGGCAACAGCCAAGTCTATAGTTACGCCCGAGAAACTTAAATGGGCTATTGGAACCTTCCAACCATTTAAGTCACCGGGATTAGATAGGATCTCTCCATCCTTCTTACAGCAGGGGCAGGAGCTACTCCTAACCCGCTTAAGAAGACTAATGGTAAGCAGCCTAGCCCTTGGCTATATCCCAAGTGCATGGTGCAGCGCTAGGGTGGTCTTCATCCCCAAGACCGGGAAGAAAGATATCACCAGCCCAAAGTCCTTCAGACCTATCAGCTTAACCTCGTTTTTGCTTAAAACGCTGGAAAAACTGGTAGACTACAATATTAGGAGAACAGCTCTCAGAGACTGTCCGCTGCAACACACGCAGCATGCATACAGAGCAGGCCGTTCAACAGACACGGCACTTTATCAACTATGCCGCACCCTAGAGGGGGCAGTTGATAGCAAAGAAATTGCTATTTGTGCCTTCCTAGACATAGAGGGAGCCTTCGACAACACATCACATGATGCGGTTCGAGCTGCCCTGTCTAGGAGGAACATAGATGTTACAACGAGTAAATGGATTGGTAACCTACTACAATCCAGACAGGCAACATGTACACTGGGCTCAGATAACATGACGATAGCAACCAGCAGAGGCTGTCCGCAAGGAGGAGTGCTTTCCCCTTTGCTATGGAGTCTGCTGGTAGATGAGCTTCTCAGCAAACTTGCTGAAAAAGGGATCCAGTGTCAGGGATACGCCGATGACATTGTGATAATAGCCAGAGGCAAATTTGAAGAGACACTCTGTGACATCGTCCAACTCGGACTCAAGATAACGCTAGACTGGTGCAGGGAGGTTGGACTCAACCTAAATCCCGCCAAAACAGTCATCGTTCCCTTCACAAGGAAGTACAAACTACAGAGAATGAGACAAATCTCATTGCTAGGAATTCCTATAGAAACTAGCCGAGAGGTTAAGTATTTAGGAATCACTTTAGATAGTAAGCTAAATTTCGCTTCCCATGTCCAAAAGACAGTGGAGAAGTGTTATAGAGCTCTGTATACCTGTCGAAAAATTGCTGGGAAATCCTGGGGAACCAGGCCCCAGATAATAAGATGGCTATACCTGATGATTGTGAGACCAATTCTCACGTACGGAGCAATTGCATGGGGTAAACGAGCTAAGCTCAACACCATACAAAAACAGCTACAAAAGTTGCAAAGACTTGCCTGCGTATGTATGACAGGGGCAATGAAAACCTGTCCCACAACTGCCTTAGAAGTACTGATGGAGTTAACACCACTCCATTGTGTAATTGAACTCCAACGCAAAGCTACCCTCCTGAGAATAAGCACTGAGGGCACGGGTAGTGGTTGCATTCTAAATAACAGGGATGCGACTAATCTGTTAGGTGAGGTGCCCCTAATACTACACCCTAGGGATGAAATGACAGCCGAATTAATCTTCGAGCAGAACTTCACAACACACTTAGGCAATAAGAAAGATTGGACCACATTGTCCGAAGTGCATCCTATGGCTAAACACACCATAGCATGGTACACAGATGGATCCCTGACACAAAAAGGCACTGGCCTTGGAGTGGTAGGGCCCCGCATAAAATACCACGAATCCCTTGGCCAATAACACATATAGGCTAGTGCGCTATTGGACGTTGTGCAGAGCTCAACATACAGCGTGGATATAAGAATAAGGACATCTCGATCCTTTCGGACAGCCGAGCAGCAATTACTGCTCTATGCAGTAATAAAGTCACCTCAAAGATAGTACTAGAGGTGAAGAGTAAACTAAATCGTTTGGGCAATCTAAATAGACTGGCCCTTAGATGGATTCCGGGTCATAGAGACATATCCGAAAATGAAATTGCCGATAAAATGGCAAAACTTGGAGCCGAACAGCCCCTGATAGGACCAGAACCCTACTGTGGCATAGGAAGGCACACAATAAAAGAATGCATTAGGAAAGAGGAAGGCACCATGAGGCAAGAACACTGGAGAAATACTCCAGGCCTAAGGCAAGCCAAAACTCTAATAGAAAACTACAACAAGAAGAGGTTCGAGGAACTTATGCAACTAGGGAAGAATTCACTTAGGATCGTTACCGGATTACTAACCGGGCACTGCAGACTGAAAAGTCACCTAGGTAAGATAGAAATAACAAGCAGCAGGACTTGCAGATTCTGTGACATGGAGGACGAAACCTCTACACACATCATCGCAGACTGTCCGGCCTTAATAAATATAAGATGCAGAACCTTAGGATCGAGAGCTCTATCACATGAGCTCTTAGGAAGAATCAACCCATCAAAACTCCTCGACTTTGTTCGACGAAATGGGTTGATATCTGAGCTGTAGGCTACGAATGGGGGTACAATAGATCTAAACAGGTCGCGGTACACTAACACCCCAATAATATAATAATAATAAAAAAGAAATAAATACAATTTGCAAAACCGCCAATATGCGAGAAAGCGAGCGTTTTTGGCGATCGCCGTCGTGCGACAGACTGACTTGGGTTGCGACAGCAGGTCGGGGCTGTGCCTGGCCATCGTCGAGATCAAATGCAAATAAAATAACCATATAAAAGGCGGCGGGCGGATCTGGTGACCATCTACACGCGGCGGCCGACTGAGCTTACTTACCACACGGGCGCTGCTCGACCGGGACTTTGGAGCGACCGGTTTGGTACTACTTCTCCAACGGCGTTCTGGTTACCTGGCTGTGCACCATCCTACTTCAAGCTGATCGGGGCAAGCGACCGGGTTTGGCGATCCCCATCGTGCGGCGGCTGCCTTGGGTTGCGACAGCAGGGCGGGGGTGTGCCTGGCCATCGTCGAGATGAACTGCAAATAATTCAACCATATAAAAGGCGGCGGGCGGATCTGGTGACCATCTACACGCGGCGGCCGACTGAGCTTACTTACCGCACGGGCGCTGCTCGACCGGGACTTTGGAGCGACCGGTGTGGTACTACTTCTCCAACGGCGTGCTGGTTACCTGGCTGTGCACCATCCTACTTCAAGCTGATGTGGACCGTGGACTGCAGGAGTTGTCCGCCGCCAATATGCGGGCATGCGAGCCTTTTTGGCGATCGCCGTTGTGTGGCGGCTGACTTGGGTTGTGACAGCGGGGCGGGGATGTGCCTGGCCTCCGTCGAGATCAAATGCAAATAAAATAACCATATCAAAGGCGGCGGGCGGATCTGGTGACCATCTACACGCGGCGGCCGACTGAGCTTACTTACCGCACGGGCGCTGCTCGACCGGGACTTTGGAGCGACCGGTGTGGTACTACTTCTCCAACGGCGTGCTGGTTACCTGGCTGTGCCACCATCCTACTTCAAGCTGATGTGGACCGTGGACTGCAGGAGTTGTCCGCCGCCAATATGCGGGCATGCGAGCCTTTTTGGCGATCGCCGTTGTGTGGCGGCTGACTTGGGTTGTGACAGCGGGGCGGGGATGTGCCTGGCCTCCGTCGAGATCAAATGCAAATAAAATAACCATATCAAAGGCGGCGGGCGGATCTGGTGACCATCTACACGCGGCGGCCGACTGAGCTTACTTACCGCACGGGCGCTGCTCGACCGGGACTTTGGAGCGACCGGTGTGGTACTACTTCTCCAACGGCGTGCTGGTTACCTGGCTGTGCACCATCCTACTTCAAGCTGATGTGGACCGTGGACTGCAGGAGTTGTCCGCCGCCAATATGCGGGCACGCCAGCCTTTTTGGCGATCGCCGTCGTGCGGCGGCTGACCTGGGTTGTGACAGCGGGCGGGGATGTGCCTGGCCTCCGTCGAGATCAACTGCAAATAAAATAACCATATAAAAGCCAGCGGGCGGATCTGGTGACCATCAACACGCGGCGGCCGACTGAGCTTACTTACCGCACGGGCGCTGCTCGACCGGGACTTTGGAGCGACCGGTGTGGTACTACTTCTCCAACGGCGTGCTGGTTACCTGGCTGTGCCCCATCCTACTTCAGGCTGATGTGGACCGTGGACTGCAGGAGTTGTCCGCCGCCAATTTGCGGGCAAGCGACCGGGTTTGGCGATCCCCATCGTGCGGCGGCTGACTTGGGTTGTGACAGGAATGCGGGTATGTGCCTGGCCTCCGTCGAGATCAAATGCAAATAAAATAACCATATAAAAGCCGGCGGGCGGATCTGCTGAACATCTACACGCGGCGGCCGACTGAGCTTACTTGCCGCCCGGGCGCTGTTCGACCGGGACTTTGGAGCGACCGGTGTGGTACTACTTCTCCAACGGCGTTCTGGTTACCTGGCTGTGCCCCATCCTACTTCAGGCTGATGTGGACCGTGGACTGCAGGAGTTGTCCGCCGCCAATATGCGGGCATGCGAGCCTTTTTGGCGATCGCCGTCGTGCGGCGGCTGACTTGGGTTGTGACAGCGGGGCGGGGATGTGCCTGGCCTCCGTCGAGATCAAATGCAAATAAAATAACCATATAAAAGCCGGCGGGCGGATCTGGTGACCATCTACACGCGGCGGCCGACTGAGCTTACTTACCGCACGGGCGCTGCTCGACCGGGACTTTGGAGCGACCGGTGTGGTACTACTTCTCCAACGGCGTGCTGGTTACCTGGCTGTGCACCATCCTACTTCAAGCTGATGTGGACCGTGGACTGCAGGAGTTGTCCGCCGCCAATATGCGGGCATGCGAGCCTTTTTGGCGATCGCCGTCGTGCGGCGGCTGACTTGGGTTGTGACAGCGGGGCGGGGATGTGCCTGGCCTCCGTCGAGATCAACTGCAAATAAAATAACCATATAAAAGCCGGCGGGCGGATCTGGTGACCATCTACACGCGGCGGCCGACTGAGCTTACTTACCGCACGGGCGCTGCTCGACCGGGACTTTGGAGCGACCGGTGTGGTACTACTTCTCCAACGGCGTGCTGGTTACCTGGCTGTGCCCCATCCTACTTCAGGCTGATGTGGACCGTGGACTGCAGGAGTTGTCCGCCGCCAATATGCGGGCATGCGAGCGTTTTTGGCGATCGCCGTCGTGCGGCGGCTGACTTGGGTTGTGACAGCGGGGCGGGGATGTGCCTGGCCTCCGTCGAGATCAAATGCAAATAAAATAACCATATAAAAGCCGGCGGGCGGATCTGGTGACCATCTTCATTTTGGACTTTGGAGCGACCGGTGTGGTACTACTTCTCCAACGGCGTGCTGGTTACCTGGCTGTGCCCCATCCTACTTCAGGCTGATGTGGACCGTGGACTGCAGGAGTTGTCCGCCGCCAATATGCGGGCATGCGAGCCTTTTTGGCGATCGCCGTCGTGCGGCGGCTGACTTGGGTTGTGACAGCGGGGCGGGGATGTGCCTGGCCTCCGTCGAGATCAAATGCAAATAAAATAACCATATAAAAGCCGGCGGGCGGATCTGGTGACCATCTACACGCGGCGGCCGACTGAGCTTACTTACCGCACGGGCGCTGCTCGACCGGGACTTTGGAGCGACCGGTGTGGTACTACTTCTCCAACGGCGTGCTGGTTACCTGGCTGTGCCCCATCCTACTTCAAGCTGATGTGGACCGTGGACTGCAGGAGTTGTCCGCCGCCAATATGCGGGCATGCGAGCCTTTTTGGCGATCGCCGTCGTGCGGCGGCTGACTTGGGTTGTGACAGCGGGCGGGGATGTGCCTGGCCTCCGTCGAGATCAACTGCAAATAAAATAACCATATAAAAGCCGGCGGGCGGATCTGGTGACCATCTACACGCGGCGGCCGACTGAGCTTACTTACCGCACGGGCGCTGCTCGACCGGGACTTTGGAGCGACCGGTGTGGTACTACTTCTCCAACGGCGTGCTGGTTACCTGGCTGTGCCCCATCCTACTTCAGGCTGATGTGGACCGTGGACTGCAGGAGTTGTCCGCCGCCAATATGCGGGCATGCGAGCCTTTTTGGCGATCGCCGTCGTGCGGCGGCTGACTTGGGTTGTGACAGCGGGCGGGGATGTGCCTGGCCTCCGTCGAGATCAACTGCAAATAAAATAACCATATAAAAGCCGGCGGGCGGATCTGGTGACCATCTACACGCGGCGGCCGACTGAGCTTACTTACCGCACGGGCGCTGCTCGACCGGGACTTTGGAGCGACCGGTGTGGTACTACTTCTCCAACGGCGTGCTGGTTACCTGGCTGTGCCCCATCCTACTTCAGGCTGATGTGGACCGTGGACTGCAGGAGTTGTCCGCCGCCAATATGCGGGCATGCGAGCCTTTTTGGCGATCGCCGTCGTGCGGCGGCTGACTTGGGTTGTGACAGCGGGGCGGGGATGTAACCATATAAAAGCCGGCGGGCGGATCTGGTGACCATCTTCATTTTGGACTTTGGAGCGACCGGTGTGGTACTACTTCTCCAACGGCGTGCTGGTTACCTGGCTGTGCACCATCCTACTTCAAGCTGATGTGGACCGTGGACTGCAGGAGTTGTCCGCCGCCAATATGCGGGCATGCGAGCCTTTTTGGCGATCGCCGTCGTGCGGCGGCTGACTTGGGTTGTGACAGCGGGCGGGGATGTGCCTGGCTTCCGTCGAGATCAACTGCAAATAAAATAACCATATAAAAGCCAGCGGGCGGATCTGGTGACCATCTACACGCGGCGGCCGACTGAGCTTACTTACCGCACGGGCGCTGCTCGACCGGGACTTTGGAGCGACCGGTGTGGTACTACTTCTCCAACGGCGTGCTGGTTACCTGGCTGTGCACCATCCTACTTCAAGCTGATGTGGACCGTGGACTGCAGGAGTTGTCCGCCGCCAATATGCGGGCACGCCAGCCTTTTTGGCGATCGCCGTCGTGCGGCGGCTGACTTGGGTTGTGACAGCGGGGCGGGGATGTGCCTGGCCTCCGTCGAGATCAAATGCAAATAAAATAACCATATAAAAGGCGGCGGGCGGATCTGGTGACCATCTACACGCGGCGGCCGACTGAGCTTACTTACCGCACGGGCGCTGCTCGACCGGGACTTTGGAGCGACCGGTGTGGTACTACTTCTCCAACGGCGTGCTGGTTACCTGGCTGTGCCCCATCCTACTTCAGGCTGATGTGGACCGTGGACTGCAGGAGTTGTCCGCCGCCAATATGCGGGCATGCGAGCGTTTTTGGCGATCGCCGTCGTGCGGCGGCTGACTTGGGTTGTGACAGCGGGCGGGGATGTGCCTGGCCTCCGTCGAGATCAACTGCAAATAAAATAACCATATAAAAGCCGGCGGGCGGATCTGGTGACCATCAACACGCGGCGGCCGACTGAGCTTACTTACCGCACGGGCGCTGCTCGACCGGGACTTTGGAGCGACCGGTGTGGTACTACTTCTCCAACGGCGTGCTGGTTACCTGGCTGTGCCCCATCCTACTTCAGGCTGATGTGGACCGTGGACTGCAGGAGTTGTCCGCCGCCAATATGCGGGCATGCGAGCCTTTTTGGCGATCGCCGTCGTGCGGCGGCTGACTTGGGTTGTGACAGCGGGGCGGGAATATGCCTGGCCTCCCTCGAGATGAAATGCAAATAAAATACCCATATAAAAGCCGGCGGGCGGAT
The DNA here is from genome assembly GCA_018150695.1 of Drosophila oshimai. Classification (NCBI taxonomy): domain Eukaryota; kingdom Metazoa; phylum Arthropoda; class Insecta; order Diptera; family Drosophilidae; genus Drosophila; species Drosophila oshimai. Next base: position 110,469 of record JAECWM010000057.1, on the reverse strand, counting down.
CTGGTGACCATCTTCATTTTGGACTTTGGAGCGACCGGTGTGGTACTACTTCTCCAACGGCTTGCTGGTTACCTGGCTGTGCACCATCCCGCTTCAAGCTGATGTGGACCGTTGACTGCAGGAGTTGTCCGCCGCCAATATGCGGGCATGCGAGCCTTTTTGGCGATCGCCGTCGTGCGGCGGCTGACTTGGGTTGTGACAGCGGGCGGGGATGTGCCTGGCTTCCGTCGAGATCAACTGCAAATAAAATAACCATATAAAAGCCAGCGGGCGAATCTGGTGACCATCTACACGGGGCGGCCGACTGAGCTTACTTACCGCACGGGCGCTGCTCGACCGGGACTTTGGATTGACCGGTGTGGACTTTGGAGCGACCGGTGTGGTACTACTTCTCCAACGGCGTGCTGGTTACCTGGCTGTGCACCATCCTACTTCAAGCTGATGTGGACCGTGGACTGCAGGAGTTGTCCGCCGCCAATATGCGGGCACGCCAGCCTTTTTGGCGATCGCCGTCGTGCGGCGGCTGACCTGGGTTGTGACAGCGGGCGGGGATGTGCCTGGCCTCCGTCGAGATCAACTGCAAATAAAATAACCATATAAAAGCTAGCGGGCGGATCTGGTGACCATCAACACGCGGCGGCCGACTGAGCTTACTTACCGCACGGGCGCTGCTCGACCGGGACTTTGGAGCGACCGGTGTGGTACTACTTCTCCAACGGCGTGCTGGTTACCTGGCTGTGCACCATCCTACTTCAAGCTGATGTGGACCGTGGACTGCAGGAGTTGTCCGCCGCCAATATGCGGGCACGCCAGCCTTTTTGGCGATCGCCGTCGTGCGGCGGCTGACCTGGGTTGTGACAGCGGGCGGGGATGTGCCTGGCCTCCGTCGAGATCAACTGCAAATAAAATAACCATATAAAAGCTAGCGGGCGGATCTGGTGACCATCAACACGCGGCGGCCGACTGAGCTTACTTACCGCACGGGCGCTGCTCGACCGGGACTTTGGAGCGACCGGTGTGGTACTACTTCTCCAACGGCGTGCTGGTTACCTGGCTGTGCACCATCCTACTTCAAGCTGATGTGGACCGTGGACTGCAGGAGTTGTCCGCCGCCAATATGCGGGCATGCGAGCCTTTTTGGCGATCGCCGTCGTGCGGCGGCTGACTTGGGTTGTGACAGCGGGCGGGGATGTGCCTGGCCTCCGTCGAGATCAACTGCAAATAAAATAACCATATAAAAGCCAGCGGGCGGATCTGGTGACCATCTACACGCGGCGGCCGACTGAGCTTACTTACCGCACGGGCGCTGCTCGACCGGGACTTTGGAGCGACCGGTGTGGTACTACTTCTCCAACGGCGTGCTGGTTACCTGGCTGTGCACCATCCTACTTCAAGCTGATGTGGACCGTGGACTGCAGGAGTTGTCCGCCGCCAATATGCGGGCATGCGAGCCTTTTTGGCGATCGCCGTCGTGCGGCGGCTGACTTGGGTTGTGACAGCGGGCGGGGATGTGCCTGGCCTCCGTCGAGATCAACTGCAAATAAAATAACCATATAAAAGCCAGCGGGCGGATCTGGTGACCATCTACACGCGGCGGCCGACTGAGCTTACTTACCGCACGGGCGCTGCTCGACCGGGACTTTGGATTGACCGGTGTGGACTTTGGAGCGACCGGTGTGGTACTACTTCTCCAACGGCGTGCTGGTTACCTGGCTGTGCACCATCCTACTTCAAGCTGATGTGGACCGTGGACTGCAGGAGTTGTCCGCCGCCAATATGCGGGCACGCCAGCCTTTTTGGCGATCGCCGTCGTGCGGCGGCTGACTTGGGTTGTGACAGCGGGCGGGGATGTGCCTGGCCTCCGTCGAGATCAACTGCAAATAAAATAACCATATAAAAGCTAGCGGGCGGATCTGGTGACCATCAACACGCGGCGGCCGACTGAGCTTACTTACCGCACGGGCGCTGCTCGACCGGGACTTTGGAGCGACCGGTGTGGTACTACTTCTCCAACGGCGTGCTGGTTACCTGGCTGTGCCCCATCCTACTTCAGGCTGATGTGGACCGTGGACTGCAGGAGTTGTCCGCCGCCAATTTGCGGGCATGCGAGCCTTTTTGGCGATCGCCGTTGTGTGGCGGCTGACTTGGGTTGTGACAGCGGGGCGGGGATGTGCCTGGCCTCCGTCGAGATCAAATGCAAATAAAATAACCATATCAAAGGCGGCGGGCGGATCTGCTGAACATCTACACGCGGCGGCCGACTGAGCTTACTTGCCGCCCGGGCGCTGTTCGACCGGGACTTTGGAGCGACCGGTGTGGTACTACTTCTCCAACGGCGTGCTGGTTACCTGGCTGTGCCCCACCCTACTTCAGGCTGATGTGGACCGTGGACTGCAGGAGTTGTCCGCCGCCAATATGCGGGCATGCGAGCGTTTTTGGCGATCGCCGTCGTGCGGCGGCTGACTTGGGTTGTGACAGCGGGCGGGGATGTGCCTGGCCTCCGTCGAGATCAACTGCAAATAAAATAACCATATAAAAGCCGGCGGGCGGATCTGGTGACCATCTTCACGCGGCGGCCGACTGAGCTTACTTACCGCACGGGCGCTGCTCGACCGGGACTTTGGAGCGACCGGTGTGGTACTACTTCTCCAACGGCGTGCTGGTTACCTGGCTGTGCCCCATCCTACTTCAAGCTGATGTGGACCGTGGACTGCAGGAGTTGTCCGCCGCCAATATGCGGGCATGCGAGCCTTTTTGGCGATCGCCGTCGTGCGGCGGCTGACCTGGGTTGTGACAGCGGGCGGGGATGTGCCTGGCCTCCGTCGAGATCAACTGCAAATAAAATAACCATATAAAAGCTAGCGGGCGGATCTGGTGACCATCTACACGCGGCGGCCGACTGAGCTTACTTACCGCACGGGCGCTGCTCGACCGGGACTTTGGAGCGACCGGTGTGGTACTACTTCTCCAACGGCGTGCTGGTTACCTGGCTGTGCCCCATCCTACTTCAGGCTGATGTGGACCGTGGACTGCAGGAGTTGTCCGCCGCCAATATGCGGGCATGCGAGCCTTTTTGGCGATCGCCGTCGTGCGGCGGCTGACTTGGGTTGTGACAGCGGGGCGGGGATGTGCCTGGCCTCCGTCGAGATCAAATGCAAATAAAATAACCATATAAAAGCCGGCGGGCGGATCTGGTGACCATCTACACGCGGCGGCCGACTGAGCTTACTTGCCGCACGGGCGCTGCTCGACCGGGACTTTGGAGCGACCGGTGTGGTACTACTTCTCCAACGGCGTGCTGGTTACCTGGCTGTGCACCATCCTACTTCAAGCTGATGTGGACCGTGGACTGCAGGAGTTGTCCGCCGCCAATATGCGGGCATGCGAGCGTTTTTTGGCGATCGCCGTCGTGCGGCGGCTGACTTGGGTTGTGACAGCGGGGCGGGGATGTGCCTGGCCTCCATCGAGATCAAATGCAAATAAAATAACCATATAAAAGGCGGCGGGCGGATCTGGTGACCATCTTCACGCGGCGGCCGACTGAGCTTACTTACCGCACGGGCGCTGCTCGACCGGGACTTTGGAGCGACCGGTGTGGTACTACTTCTCCAACGGCGTGCTGGTTACCTGGCTGTGCACCATCCTACTTCAGGCTGATGTGGACCGTGGACTGCAGGAGTTGTCCGCCGCCAATATGCGGGCATGCGAGCCTTTTTGGCGATCGCCGTCGTGCGGCGGCTGACTTGGGTTGTGACAGCGGGCGGGGATGTGCCTGGCCTCCGTCGAGATCAACTGCAAATAAAATAACCATATAAAAGCCGGCGGGCGGATCTGGTGACCATCTACACGCGGCGGCCGACTGAGCTTACTTACCGCACGGGCGCTGCTCGACCGGGACTTTGGAGCGACCGGTGTGGTACTACTTCTCCAACGGCGTGCTGGTTACCTGGCTGTGCCCCATCCTACTTCAGGCTGATGTGGACCGTGGACTGCAGGAGTTGTCCGCCGCCAATATGCGGGCAAGCGACCGGGTTTGGCGATCCCCGTCGTGCGGCGGCTGACTTTGGTTGTGACAGCGGGGCGGGGATGTGCCTGGCCTCCGTCGAGATCAAATGCAAATAAAATAACCATATAAAAGCCGGCGGGCGGATCTGGTGACCATCTTCACGCGGCGGCCGACTGCGCTTACTTACCGCACGGGCGCTGTTCGACCGGTACTTTGGAGCGACCGGTGTGGTACTACTTCTCCAACGGCGTGCTGGTTACCTGGCTGTGCACCATCCTACTTCAGGCTGATGTGGACCGTGGACTGCAGGAGTTGTCCGCCGCCAATATGCGGGCATGCGACCGGGCTTTGCGATCCCCGTCGTGCGGCGGCTGACTTGGGTTGTGACAGCGGGGCGGGGATGTGCCTGGCCTCCGTCGAGATCAACTGCAAATAAAATAACCATATAAAAGCCGGCGGGCGGATCTGGTGACCATCTACACGCGGCGGCCGACTGAGCTTACTTACCGCACGGGCGCTGCTCGACCGGTACTTTAGAACGACCGGTGTGGTACTACTTCTCCAACGGCGTGCTGGTTACCTGGCTGTGCCCCATCCTACTTCAAGTTGATGTGCACCGTGGACTGCAGGAGTTGTCCGCCGCCAATATGCGGGCAAGCGACCGGGCTTGGCGATCCCCATCGTGCGGCGGCTGACTTGGGTTGTGACAGCGGGGCGGGGATGTGCTTGGCCTCCGTCGAGATCAACTGGAAATAAAATAATCATGTAAAAGCCGGCGGGCGGATCTGGTCACCATCTACGGTGTTAGACAGAAATACTTACCTCCGAACGGCTGCCGATTCTCAACGAAATTTTTGAGCGTACCGAGTAGGGTACTGACTTCTGAACAACGTCTACTTTGCATCCCTGGCTGTGGCCCATCCTCTTCAAGTGATGTGGACCGTTTCAATTCCTGTGTTATTATTGAGTTTTTCTCAAGCCAATATTTACGGGCATGCTCTGACTTTTTGGCGATCGCCGTCATGTGGCGGCTGACTTGGGTGACAGCGGGGCGGGATGTGCCTGGCCTTCGTCAAGATGAACTCAAATAAAATAACCAAAAAAAAGCCGGCGGGCGGATCTGGTGACCAACAAAAGGCCGAAGGGGCCAATTTGACCAGGACTTTGGAGCGACCGGTGTGGTACTACTTCTCAAAGTCACTGGCTGTGCCCCATCCTACTTCAAGCTGATGTGGACCGTGACTGAAGAAGTTGTCCGCCGCCAAATGCAGGCAAGCGAAATTTTGGGATACACCGCGGCGGCTGACTTGGGATGGCGGCAGATGTGCCTGGCCTCCGTCGAGATCAACTGCAAAAAAATAACCATATAAAAAGCCGAGCGGAACTGGTGACCATCTAAAGGCGGCCAGAGCTTAACAGCAACGACAATCACGACCGGTTTCACAATCAATAGACGCAGACCAATGTGGTACTAACAACGCCAACGGCGTGCTGGTTACCTGGCTGTGCATTCATCCGTCATCCTACTTCAAGCTGATGTGGACCGTGGACTGCAGGAGTTGTCCGCCGCCAATATGCGGGCATAGCGAGCCCTTTTGGCGATCGCCGTCTGAAGCCTGACTTCGGGTGACAGCGGGCGGGATGTTACTTGGCCTTCATCGAGATCAAATGCAAATAAAATAACCATATGAAAGCGGCGGGCGGATCTGGTGACCATCTAAACGCGGCGGCCGACTGACTTACTTACCGCATCAGGCGAGCTCGACCAGAACTTTCGAACGACCGGTGTGGTGGTCGGACTGAACGTGTTCGGCAGCGATTTGGAGGACATTAGCAACTTCTGGAGGTGCTGGCTTTTTGCGACAACCGCATATAGTCACTGAGCAGTCTGAGAAACTGCTACCAGCGGAAGGAGCTCTGTCTGCGAAAGAACGATATCATCAGCTTAAAAGATCGACCACCTGGCGGGTTACCACTCGCTTAGGTTCATGAGCTGGCAACTCCTTTTGGGCCTGCGTTCTGTGCCATTTGCCAAATTCTCAAGGTGAACTGCAAATAAAAGGTCTCCAAATAAAAGGTCAGGCGGGCCGGAGTCTGGTGACAGGATCAAAACGAAGCAGGAACCGAAGCACGAAATAAAATTGGACTGGAAAGGCGGCTCGACCGGGACTTTAGGAACTTAACCGGTTCCAACCTACTTCCATCCAGACGGCTTGCTGGTTACACTCTGTGCACCCAATCCTGCCGTGGTTACCCAGGATCGATGAACCGCCACAGAGGCGGGATGTCCGCCACCAAAATCTCATTTGGAAGCAGCGAAGTGCGTGGTTTAGCTAGATTACCATGGTTCATATCTGACAAGAGAAGTAGCGACTAGCGAAAGTCAGCTCAATGAAAAGGCTTCAAATTAACGAGATCAAGGTTCGCAAGGTAAGCTAATAACCATATAAAAGCCGGCGGGCGGATCTGGTGACCATCTACACGCGGCGGCCGACTGAGCTTACTTACTGCACGGGCGCAGCTCGATCGGGACTTTAGAGCGATCGGTGTGGTACTACTTCTCCAACGTCGTGCTGGTTACCTGGCTGTGCACCATCCTACTTCAAGCTGATGTGGACCGTGGACTGCAGGAGTTGTCCGCCGCCAATATGCGGGCATGCGAGCCTTTTTGGCGATCGCCGTCGTGCGGCGGCTGACTTGGGTTGTGACAGCGGGGCGGGGATGTGCCTGGCCTCCGTCGAGATCAACTGCAAATAAAATAACCATATAAAAGCCGGCGGGCGGATCTGGTGACCATCTACACGCGGCGGCCGACTGAGCTTACTTACTGCACGGGCGCAGCTCGACCGGGACTTTAGAGCGACCGGTGTGGTACTACTTCTCCAACGTCGTGCTGGTTACCTGGCTGTGCACCATCCTACTTCAAGATGATGTAGACCGTGGACTGCAGGAGTTGTCCGCCGCCAATATGCGGGCATGCGAGCCTTTTTGGCGATCGCCGTCGTGCGGCGGCTGACTTGGGTTGTGACAGCGGGGCGGGGATGTGCCTGGCCTCCGTCGAGATCAAATGCAAATAAAATAACCATATAAAAGCCAGCGGACGGATCTGGTGACCATCTACACGCGGCGGCCGACTGAGCTTTCTTATCGCACGGGCGCTGCTCGACCGGGACTTTGGAGCGACCGGTGTGGACTTTGGAGCGACCGGTGTGGTACTACTTCTCCAACGGCGTGCTGGTTACCTTGCTGTGCACCTTCCTACTTAAAGCTGATGTGGACCGTGGACTGCAGGAGTTGTCCGCCGCCAATATGCAGGCTTGCGAGCCTTTTTGGCGATCGCCGTCGTGCGGCGGCTGACTTAAGTTGTGACAGCGGGGCGGGGATAGGCCTGGCCTCCGTCGAGACCAAATGCAAATAAAATAACCATATCAAAGTCGGCGGGCGGATCTGGTGAACATCTACACGCGGCGGCCGACTGAGCTTACCTACCGCACGGGCGCTGCTCGACCAGGACTTTAGAACGACCGGTGTGGTACTACTTCTCCAACGGCGTGCTGGTTACCTGGCTGTGCCCCATCCTACTTCAGGCTGATGTGGACCGTGGACTGCATGAGTTGTCCGCCGCCAATGTACGGGCATGCGAGCCTTTTTTGTGATCGCCGTCGTGCGGCGGCTGACTTGGGTTGTGACTGCGGGGCGGGGATGTGCCTGGCCTCCGTCGAGATCAACTGCAAATAAAATAACTATATAAAAGCCGGCGGGCGGATCTGGTGACCATCTTCACGCGGCGGCCGACTGCGCTTACTTACCGCACGGGCGCTGTTCGACCAGGGACTTTGGAGCGACCGGTGTGGTACTACTTCTCCAACGGCGTGCTGGTTACCTGGCTGTGCCCCATCCTACTTCAGGCTGATGTGGACCGTGGACTGCATGAGTTGTCCGCCGCCAATGTGCGGGCATGCGAGCCTTTTTTGTGATCGCCGTCGTGCGGCGGCTGACTTGGGTTGTGACAGCGGGGCGGGGATGTGCCTGGCCTCCGTCGAGATCAACTGCAAATAAAATAACCATATAAAAGCCGGCGGGCGGATCTGGTGACCATCTACACGCGGCGGCCGACTGAGCTTACTTACCGCACGGGCGCTGCTCGACCAGGACTTTGGAGCGACCGGTGTGGTACTACTTCTCCAACGGCGTGCTGGTTACCTGGCTGTGCCCCATCCTACTTCAGGCTGATGTGGACCGTGGACTGCATGAGTTGTCCGCCGCCAATGTGCGGGCATGCGAGCCTTTTTTGTGATCGCCGTCGTGCGGCGGCTGACTTGGGTTGTGACAGCGGGGCGGGGATGTGCCTGGCATCCGTCGAGATCAACTGCAAATAAAATAACCATATAAAAGCCGGCGGGCGGATCTGGTGACCATCTACACGCGGCGGCCGACTGAGCTTACTTACCGCACGGGCGCTGCTCGACCGGTACTTTAGAACGACCGGTGTGGTACTACTTCTCCAACGGCGTGCTGGTTACCTGGCTGTGCACCATCCTACTTCAAGCTGATGTGGACCGTGGACTGCAGGAATTGTCGCCAATATGCTGGCAAGAGACCGGGTTTGACGATCCCCGTCGTGTGGCGGCTGACTTGGGCTGTGACAGCGGGGCGGGGATGTGCCTGGCCTCCGTCGAGATCAACTGCAAATAAAATCTAATATATAAAATTCTCGAGTCAAAAGTGTTAGACAGAAAATTCCTCCGAAACGGCTTGACCGATTCTCAAGAAATTTTTTGAGCGTATTGAGTAGGTCTGAGAAATGAACAACATCTACTTTTCATCCCTATGTGGCCAATCCTCTTCTGAAGAATTCTCCGTTTCAATTTTCCTGTGTTATTATTGAGTTTTTATCAAGAATATATACAGGATGCTCTGACTTTCATGTGCGGCATTAACTCTATTTATGTGTGTTTTGTAAAGTGAACAAAAAGTGATCAAAAAGTGAGCAATGCCAACAAAAGGGAAGGGGCCAATTTGACCAGTAATTCAAGTAATTCTCAAATCATGGGAAGAAGAACCGAAGAACAAATCCAGCAACGAAATACTGATACACGTGTAGAAATGGCGCAATTGCGTCAAGAAGAGCCAGAAGATACACGAGCTGAACGCAATAAAGGCAGAAGAGAACAGCAACGACAATCACGCCGTTTCACAATCAATAGACGCAGAACAAACCAACAACGACAACAGGTAAATCGAGCATTCATATCTGATTCATTCCTGCGTCTAGCATTCCAGTATGAGCCCGATATTGAATATTATGCATCCCTATGTGGGCCATCCTCTTCTGAAGAATTCGCGGTTTCAATTTTTTACTTTGTTATCATTGAGTTAAGAAGTAAATAACCTATGTGGGCCATCTTCTTCTGAAGAATTCGCGGTTGACCTTACTTGCGAATCAGCGAGAGACAACAATTTTCCAAAGAGCGATGCGTGGTCGGACTGAACGTGTTCGGCAGCGATTTGGAGGACATTAGCAACTTCTGGAGGTGCTGGCTTTTTTGCGACAACCGCATATAGTCACTGAGCAGTCTGAGAAACTGCTACCAGCGGAAGGAGCTCTGTCTGCGAAAGAACGATATCATCAGCTTAAAAGGATCGACCACCTGGCGGGTTACCACTCGCTTAGGTTCATGAGCTGGCAACTCCTTTTGGGCCTGCGTTCTGTGCCATTTGCCAAATTTCAAGGTGCTGGAGAACATGAAGGTCTCCGAGCAGAAGGTGCAGGCTTCCCCGAGTCTCGCGTTTAGCGAAAGGATCAAAAAGAAGCAGGAACCGAAGCACGAAATAAAATTGGACTGGAAAGTGGCTGGAAGCTCTAGGAACTTACATCAGTTCCAACCTACTTCCATCAGACCTTGCCAGTTACACCATCAGCACCCAAGCTTGCCGTGGTTACCCAGGATCGATGAAACGCCACAGAGGCGGGATGGCCAACAAAATCTCATTTAGTAAGCAGCGAAGTGCGTGGTTTAGCTAGATTAAAATGGTTCATATTACAGAAGAAGTAACGAATAGGAAAGTCAGCTCAATGAAAAGGATTCAAATTAGGGCGAGACAAGGTTCGCCGGGTCAGCTAGTAACTATATAAAAGCCGGCGGGCGGATCTGGTGACCATTTACACGCGGCGGCCTACTGCGCTTACTTACCGCACAGGCGCTGTTCGACCGGGACTTTGGAGCGACCGGTGTGGTACTACTTCTCCAACGGCGTGCTGGTTACCTGGCTGTGCCCCATCCTACTTCAAGCTGATGTGGACCGTGGACTGCAGGAGTTGTCCGCCGCCAATATGCGGGCATGCGAGCCTTTTTGGCGATCGCCGTCGTGCGGCGGCTGACTTGGGTTGTGACAGCGGGGCGGGGATGTGCCTGGCCTCCGTCGAGATCAACTGCAAATAAAATAACTATATAAAAGCCAGCGGGCGGATCTGGTGACCATCTACACGCGGCGGCCGACTGCGCTTACTTACCGCACAGGCGCTGTTCGACCGGGACTTTGGAGCGACCGGTGTGGTACTACTTCTCCATAGGCGTGCTGGTTATCTGGCTGTGCACCATACTACTTCAAGCTGATGTGGACCGTGGACTGCAGGAGTTGTCCGCCGCCAATATGCGGGCATGCGAGCCTTTTTGGCGATCGCCGTCGTGCGGCGGCTGACTTGGGTTGCGACAGCGGGGCGGGGATGTGCGGAGTTGTGCGGAGTTGTTGTGCGGTTGTGCGGAGTTGTCCGCCGCCAATATGCAGGTTTGCGAGCCTTTTTGGCGATCGCCGTCGTGCGGCGGCTGACTGAAGTTGTGACAGCGGGGCGGGGATAGGCCTGGCCTCCGTCAAGACCAAATGCAAATAAAATAACCATATCAAAGGCGGCGGGCGGATCTGGTGAACATCTACACGCGGCGGCCGACTGAGCTTACCTACCGCACGGGCGCTGCTCGACCGGGACTTTAGAACGACCGGTGTGGTACTACTTCTCCAACGGCGTGCTGGTTACCTGGCTGTGCCCCATCCTACTTCAGACTGATGTGGACCGTGGACTGCAGAAGTTGTCCGCCGCCAATATGCGGGCATGCGAGCCTTTTTGGCGATCGCCGTCGTGCGGCGGCTGACTTGGGTTGTGACAGCGGGGCGGGGATGTGCCTGGCCTCCGTCGAGATCAAATGCAAATAAATAACCATATCAAAGGCGGCGGGCGGATCTGGTGACCATCTACACGCGGCGGCCGACTGCGCTTACTTACCGCACAGGCGCTGTTCGACCGGGACTTTGGAGCGACCGGTGTGGTACTACTTCTCCAACGGCGTGCTGGTTACCTGGCTGTGCCCCATCCTACTTCAAGCTGATGTGGACCGTGGACTGCAGGAGTTTTCCGCCGCCAATATGCGGGCATGCGAGCCTTTTTTGGCGATCGCCGTCGTGCGGCGGCTGACTTGGGTTGCGACAGCGGGGCGGGGATGTGCCTGGCCTCCGTCGAGATCAACTGCAAATAATATAACCATATAAAAGCCGGCGGGCGGATCTGGTGACCATCTACACGCGGCGGCCGACTGAGCTTACTTACCGCACGGGCGCTGTTCGACCGGGACTTTGGAGCGACCGGTGTGGTACTACTTCTCCAACGGCGTGCTGGTTACCTGGCTGTGCACCATCCTACTTCAAGCTGATGTGGACCGTGGACTGCAGGAGTTGTCCGCCGCCAATATGCGGGCATGCGAGCCTTTTTGGCGATCGCCGTCGTGCGGCGGCTGACTTGGGTTGTGACAGCGGGGCGGGGATGTGCCTGGCCTCCGTCGAGATCAACTGCAAATAAAATAACTATATAAAAGCCAGCGGGCGGATCTGGTGACCATCTACACGCGGCGGCCGACTGCGCTTACTTACCGCACAGGCGCTGTTCGACCGGGACTTTGGAGCGACCGGTGTGGTACTACTTCTCCATAGGCGTGCTGGTTATCTGGCTGTGCACCATACTACTTCAAGCTGATGTGGACCGTGGACTGCAGGAGTTGTCCGCCGCCAATATGCGGGCATGCGAGCCTTTTTGGCGATCGCCGTTGTGCGGCGGCTGACTTGGGTTGTGACAGCGGGGCGGGGATGTGCCTGGCCTCCGTCGAGATCAACTGCAAATAAAATAACTATATAAAAGCCAGCGGGCGGATCTGGTGACCATCTACACGCGGCGGCCGACTGCGCTTACTTACCGCACAGGCGCTGTTCGACCGGGACTTTGGAGCGACCGGTGTGGTACTACTTCTCCATAGGCGTGCTGGTTATCTGGCTGTGCACCATACTACTTCAAGCTGATGTGGACCGTGGACTGCAGGAGTTGTCCGCCGCCAATATGCGGGCATGCGAGCCTTTTGGCGGCGATCGCCGTCGTGCGGCGGCTGACTTGGTTGCGACAGCGGGGCGGGGATGTGCGGAGTTGTGCGGAGTTGTTGTGCGGTTGTGCGGAGTTGTCCGCCGCCAATATGCAGGCTTGCGAGCCTTTTTGGCGATCGCCGTCGTGCGGCGGCTGACTTAAGTTGTGACAGCGGGGCGGGGATAGGCCTGGCCTCCGTCGAGACCAAATGCAAATAAAATAACCATATCAAAGGCGGCGGGCGGATCTGGTGAACATCTACACGCGGCGGCCGACTGAGCTTACCTACCGCACGGGCGCTGCTCGACCGGGACTTTAGAACGACCGGTGTGGTACTACTTCTCCAACGGCGTGCTGGTTACCTGGCTGTGCCCCATCCTACTTCAGACTGATGTGGACCGTGGACTGCAGGAGTTGTCCGCCGCCAATATGCGGGCATGCGAGCCTTTTTGGCGATCGCCGTCGTGCGGCGGCTGACTTGGGTTGTGACAGCGGGGCGGGGATGTGCCTGGCCTCCGTCGAGATCAAATGCAAATAAATAACCATATCAAAGGCGGCGGGCGGATCTGGTGACCATCTACACGCGGCGGCCGACTGCGCTTACTTACCGCACAGGCGCTGTTCGACCGGGACTTTGGAGCGACCGGTGTGGTACTACTTCTCCAACGGCGTGCTGGTTACCTGGCTGTGCCCCATCCTACTTCAAGCTGATGTGGACCGTGGACTGCAGGAGTTTTCCGCCGCCAATATGCGGGCATGCGAGCCTTTTTGGCGATCGCCGTCGTGCGGCGGCTGACTTGGGTTGCGACAGCGGGGCGGGGATGTGCCTGGCCTCCGTCGAGATCAACTGCAAATAATATAACCATATAAAAGCCGGCGGGCGGATCTGGTGACCATCTACACGCGGCGGCCGACTGAGCTTACTTACCGCACGGGCGCTGTTCGACCGGGACTTTGGAGCGACCGGTGTGGTACTACTTCTCCAACGGCGTGCTGGTTACCTGGCTGTGCCCCATCCTACTTCAAGCTGATGTGGACCGTGGACTGCAGGAGTTGTCCGCCGCCAATATGCGGGCATGCGAGCCTTTTTGGCGATCGCCGTCGTGCGGCGGCTGACTTGGGTTGTGACAGCGGGGCGGGGATGTGCCTGGCCTCCGTCGAGATCAACTGCAAATAAAATAACTATATAAAAGCCGGCGGGCGGATCTGGTGACCATCTACACGCGGCGGCCTACTGCGCTTACTTACCGCACAGGCGCTGTTCGACCGGGACTTTGGAGCGACCGGTGTGGTACTACTTCTCCAACGGCGTGCTGGTTACCTGGCTGTGCCCCATCCTACTTCAAGCTGATGTGGACCGTGGACTGCAGGAGTTGTCCGCCGCCAATATGCGGGCATGCGAGCCTTTTTGGCGATCGCCGTCGTGCGGCGGCTGACTTGGGTTGCGACAGCGGGGCGGGGATGTGCCTGGCCCCCGTCGAGATCAACTGCAAATAAAATAACTATATAAAAGCCAGCGGGCGGATCTGGTGACCATCTACACGCGGCGGCCTACTGCGCTTACTTACCGCACAGGCGCTGTTCGATCGGGACTTTGGAGCGACCGGTGTGGTTCTACTACTCCAACGGCGTGCTGGTTACCTGGCTGTGCCCCATCCTACTTCAAGCTGATGTGGACCGTGGACTGCAGGAGTTGTCCGCCGCCAATATGCGGGCATGCGAGCCTTTTTGGCGATCGCCGTCGTGCGGCGGCTGACTTGGGTTGCGACAGCGGGGCGGGGATGTGCCTGGCCTCCGTCGAGATCAACTGCAAATAAAATAACTATATAAAAGCCGGCGGGCGGATCTGGTGACCATCTACACGCGGCGGCCGACTGAGCTTACTTACCGCACGGGCGCTGTTCGACCGGGACTTTGGAGCGACCGGTGTGGTACTACTTCTCCAACGGCGTGCTGGTTACCTGGCTGTGCCTCATCCTACTTCAAGCTGATGTGGACCGTGGACTGCAGGAGTTGTCCGCCGCCAATATGCGGGCATGCGAGCCTTTTTGGCGATCGCCGTCGTGCGGCGGCTGACTTGGGTTGCGACAGCGGGGCGGGGATGTGCCTGGCCTCCGTCGAGATCAACTGCAAATAAAATATCTGGTGCCCATCTACACGCGGCGGCCTACTGCGCTTACTTACCGCACAGGCGCTGTTCGACCGGGACTTTGGAGCGACCGGTGTGGTACTACTTCTCCAACGGCGTGCTGGTTACCTGGCTGTGCCCCATCCTACTTCAAACTGATGCGGACCGTGGACTGCAGGAGTTGTCCGCCGCCAATATGCGGGCATGCGAGCCTTTTTGGCGATCGCCGTCGTGCGGCGGCTGACTTGGGTTGCGACAGCGGGGCGGGGATGTGCCTGGCCTCCGTCGAGATCAACTGCAAATAAAATAACCATATAAAAGCCGGCGGGCGAATCTGGTGACCATCTTCACGCGGCGGCCGACTGAGCTTACTTACCGCACAGGCGCTGTTCGACCGGGACTTTGGAGCGACCGGTGTGGTACTACTTCTCCAACGGCGTGCTGGTTACCTGGCTCTGCCCTATCCTACTTCAAGCTGATGTGGACCGTGGACTGCAGGAGTTGTCCGCCGCCAATATGCGGGCATGCGAGCCTTTTTGGCGATCGCCGTCGTGCGGCGGCTGATTTGGGTTGCGACAGCGGGGCGGGGATGTGCCTGGCCTCCGTCGAGATCAACTGCAACTGAGGAACCGCAAGACGGCCCTCACAATTGTTGAGTTTTGTAGATTTAATTTGTAGCCATGTAGGGATTTTGTATATATAGATTTGTAGCCATGTAGGGATTTTTTATATATAGATTTGTAGCCATGTAGGGATTTTGTATATATAGATTTGTAGCCATGTAGGATCCTTTGTTATTTTGTAGCCATGTAAGAATTGTTATAGTTATATATCTTGTTATATTATTTTTCTTATTCGGACATATATATTTTGAAGTCATAATTTTGTTATTATTTAATTAACTAATCGACAAATACTAGTTTAGCCTTTTCAAAACCAACACCGACATCACTCGTAATTTCTAGCTAGGGACCCAAGTCGGTAAACATATAAGCTAGTATTATTAGTTTAGCTTTTTTATAGCCAGCGTAGACATCACCCGCAGCCAACATGCACTCGAACATCTACAGGCCACTCAACACACAATACGCTCACGAGATAACAGCTTCAACACACACTGAAGCACAGCCAACATGCACTCGAACATCTACAGGCCACCCAACACACAATACGCTCACGAGATAACAGCTTCAACACACACTGAAGCACAGCCAACATGCACTCGAACATCTACAGGCCACCCAACACACAATACGCTCACGAGATAACAGCTTCAACACACACTGAAGCACAGCCAACATGCACTCGAACATCTACAGGCCACCCAACACACAATACGCTCACGAGATAACAGCTTCAACACACACTGAAGCACAGCCAACATGCACTCGAACATCTACAGGCCACTCAACACACAATACGCTCACGAGATCACAGCTTCAACTCGAACACCTGCATGCAGCCCACACACACACAAGTCTTCGCCGCCGCTGCCCTTCATACCGCCCGAAAACGATCAAACCGAATTGCAACCGGCGCGATTGATGTTTTCGAACAAAGGGCCATGGAAAGTTTCGCTCGGCCAATGCCGAAGTCCGACGAGGCGCACGCGCAGCTACAGCGACGTCGACGCCCCGCCCAGGCAACAGGTGCGTGGGTCGACGGCAGAATTAGGGCTTCGCCGCCGCTGCACTTCATACCGCCCGAAAATCATCAAAAGATCGAACCGAATTGCAACCGGCCCGATTGATGTTTTCGAACAAAGGGCCATGGAAAGTTTCGGTCGACCAATGCCGAAGCCCTACGAGGCGCAAGCGCAGCCATGCAGCGACGTCGACGCCCCGCCCAGGCAACAGGTGCGTGGGCCGACGGCAGAGGAAGGCAAGATTAATTACTCTTGTGGCTTCGTACGTGCCGGTCAAGAGAAGTCGGAACCGCCCATTTTTTTCCTCGCGACTGCAAGCCCGCCCTGCCGTGGGAAGTTTTCGAGAAGCCCGTGTGTGTGTGTGTGAAAGTGTGCGAACAATGTCCTCCGAAAGTGACAATGGAGAGCGGGTATACGACCCTCAGCCCGGCCAGGAAGGGCGGCGGATCAACTGGCTAGATCAGTTGTGGGAAGAAACGTAAGCGACCCGCGACACTTTGTTGTTATTTTTAAACGGTTTATATAAAATTCACTTGTGACTGACTGGCTATTTGGCTGCGTGACTCTTTTGGTTTGCATGCAGGCCTACCAACTTGTTGTTGCGCGCTCTTTTAAACCGGAAAGCGTTTCTTTTAGTTTTTTTTGTAAACTATTAAAATTTTATTGTTTAAATTATAAAAGACTGGAGGAAAAATTTGTGAACCAAATATACAGAATAATAAATAAATGAAAAATGTTTTGTTTAAAAATCCGACTTAACCTTCTGCGTTTTCTTTTTCTTTTCTTTTTTTTTTGCCCTTTTCTTTTTTTCGCCGCCTTTGCCGACCGTGGTCGGACCGCGTAGTGGCCAAGGATTCCGACGGAGTCTCGTACTCGCTTGTCGGATCCGAAGCCATTGCCGGTCCCGGAGCGCGTAGTGACCGTGGACTTCGACGGAGCTAGGCTCGTTTGTCGGGTCCATGGGCAGTGCGAGTTCCGGAGCGTGCGGCGGACGAAGATTTCGACGGAGTCTTGTACTCAGTTGTCGGATCTGAATCCGCTGCAGGTTTCGACCCATGGTCGGCCCTATTGGGTGACAGTACTCAAAAACCCTTCCTGCCTTCTGCCCTTTTTGCGGCCGGACCGCGCGGTGGCCAAGGATTACGACGGAGTCTGGGACTCGTTTGTCGGATCCGAAGCCATTGCCGGTCCCGGAGCGCGCGGTGGTCATGGATTTCGACGGATCTAGTCTCGTTTGTCGGATTCAAGGATCATTGCGGGTTTCGGAGCGCGTGGTGTCGGATCCCAAACCCACTGCGAGTTCTGGCCGCGGGGTCTGGGTAATGTAAAGATTTATCTCGCCCCTCCTCAAAGTCCTTGAACTCAAATAAATATTGTGAGTGACCCTGGGAGCCGCTGAGTCAAATATCCCGGCCCAAGGACTTCCTTACAAAATAACTATTTAAAAGGCAGCGGGCGGATCTGGTGACCATCTACACGCAAGGGCCGACTGCGCTTACTTACCGCACGGGCGCTGTTCGACCGGGACTTTGGAGCGACCGGTGTGGTACTACTTCTCCAACGGCGTGCTGGTTACCTGGCTGTGCCCCATCCTACTTCAAGCTGATGTGGACCGTGGACTGCAGGAGTTGTCCGCCGCCAATATGCGGGCATGCGAGCCTTTTTGGCGATCGCCGTCGTGCGGCGGCTGACTTGGGTTGTGACAGCGGGGCGGGGATGTGCCTGGCCTCCGTCGAGATCAACTGCAAATAATATAACCATATAAAAGCCGGCGGGCGGATCTGGTGACCATCTACACGCGGCGGCCGACTGAGCTTACTTACCGCACGGGCGCTGTTCGACCGGGACTTTGAAGCGACCGGTGTGGTACTACTTCTCCAACGGCGTGCTGGTTATCTGGCTGTGCACCATACTACTTCAAGCTGATGTGGACCGTGGACTGCAGGAGTTGTCCGCCGCCAATATGCGGGCATGCGAGCCTTTTTGGCGATCGCCGTCGTGCGGCGGCTGACTTGGGTTGCGACAGCGGGGCGGGGATGTGCCTGGCCTCCGTCGAGATCAACTGCAAATAAAATAACCATATAAAAGCCGGCGGGCGGATCTGGTGACCATCTACACGCGGCGGCCGACTGAGCTTACTTACCGCACGGGCGCTGCTCGACCGGGACTTTAGAACGACCGGTGTGGTACTACTTCTCCAACGGCGTGCTGGTTACCTGGCTGTGCCCCATCCTACTTCAAGCTGATGTGGACCGTGGACTGCAGGAGTTGTCCGCCGCCAATATGCGGGCATGCGAGCCTTTTTGGCGATCGCCGTCGTGCGGCGGCTGACTTGGGTTGCGACAGCGAGGTGGGGATGTGCCTGGCCTCCGTCGAGATCAACTGCAAATAAAATAACCATATAAAAGCCGGCGGGTGGATCTAGTGGCCATCTTCACGCGACGGCCGACTGAGCTTACTTACCGCACGGGCGCTGCTCGACCGGGACTTTGGAGCGACCGGTGTGGTACTACTTCTCCAACGGCGTGCTGGTTACCTGGCTGTGCCCCATCCTACTTCAAGCTGATGTGGACCGTGGACTGCAGGAGTTGTCCTCCGCCAATATGCGGGCACGCGAGCGTTTTTGGGTTGTGACAGCGGGGCGGGGATGTGCCTGGCCTCCGTCGAGATCAACTGCAAATAAAATAACCATATAAAAGCAGGCGGGCGGATCTGGTGACCATCTACACGCGGCGGCCGACTTAGCTTACTTACCGTACGGGCGCTGCTCGACCGGGACTTTAGAGCGACCGGTGTGGTACTACTTCTCCAACGGCGTGCTGGTTACCTGGCTGTGCCCCATCCTACTTCAAGCTGATGTGGACCGTGGACTGCCGGAGTTGTCCGCCGCCAATATGCGGGCACGCGAGCGTTTTTGGCGATCGCCGTCGTGCGGCGGCTGACTTGGGTTGTGACAGCGGGGCGGGGATGTGCCTGGGAGCTTAAAAAATGTATTCAAACCAAATTTCAATTCAATAGGTTTAAAATTAGAGTTTATGCCAAAAAAAACGGAAAAAAAACCATAGTGGATCGCCGTCGTGCGGCGGCTGACTTGGGTTGCGACAGCAGGGCGGGGGTGTGCCTGGCCTTCGTCGAGATCAGATGTAAATAAAATAACCATATAAAAGCCGGCGGGCGGATCTGGTGACCATCTTCACGCGGCGGCCGACTGAGCTTACTTACCGCACGGGCGCTGCTCGACCGGGACTTTAGAGCGACCGGTGTGGTACTACTTCTCCAACGGCGTGCTGGTTACCTGGCTGTGCCCCATCCTACTTCAAGCTGATGTGGACCGTGGACTGCAGGAGTTGTCCTCCGCCAATATGCGGGCACGCGAGCGTTTTTGGCGATCGCCGTCGTGCGGCGGCTGACTTTGGTTGTGACAGCAGGGCGGGGATGTGCCTGGCCTCCGTCGAGATCAACTGCAAATAAAATAACCATATAAAAGCCGGCGGGCGGATCTGGTGACCATCTACACGCGGCGGCCGACTGAGCTTACTTACCGCACGGGCGCTGCTCGACCGGGACTTTGGAGCGACCGGTGTGGTACTACTTCTCCAACGGCGTGCTGGTTACCTGGCTGTGCCCCATCCTTCTTCAAGCTGATGTGGACCGTGGACTGCAGGAGTTGTCCTCCGCCAATATGCGGGCACGCGAGCGTTTTTGGCGATCGCCGTCGTGCGGCGGCTGACTTGGGTTCCGACAGCAGGGCGGGGGTGTGCCTGGCCTCCGTCGAGATCAAATGCAAATAAAATAACCATATAAAAGCCGGCGGGCGGATCTGGTGACCATCTACACGCGGCGTCCGACTAAGCTTACTTACCGCACGGGCGCTGCTCGACCGGGACTTTGGAGCGACCGGTGTGGTACTACTTCTCCAACGGCGTGCTGGTTACCTCGCTGTGCACCATCCTTCTTCAAGCTGATGTGGACCGTGGACTGCAGGAGTTGTCCTCCGCCAATATGCGGGCACGCGAGCGTTTTTGGCGATCGCCGTCGTGCGGCGGCTGACTTGGGTTGCGACAGCGGGGCGGTGGTGTGCCTGGCCTCCGTCGAGATGAACTGCAAATAATTCAACCATATAAAAGCCGGCGGGAGAATCTGGTGACCATCTACACGCGGCGGCCGATTGAGCTTACTTACCGCACGGGCGCTGCTCGACCGGGACTTTAGAGCGACCGGTGTGGTACTACTTCTCCAACGGTGTGCTGGTTACCTGGCT
This sequence comes from Drosophila oshimai, assembly GCA_018150695.1. NCBI lineage: Eukaryota > Metazoa > Arthropoda > Insecta > Diptera > Drosophilidae > Drosophila > Drosophila oshimai. The sequence continues at coordinate 90,025 of JAECWM010000057.1, read as the reverse complement.
GTGCCCCATCCTACTTCAAGCTGATGGGGACCGTGGACTGCAGGAGTTGTCCGCCGCCAATATGCGGGCATGCGAGCCTTTTTGGCGATCGCCGTCGTGCGGCGGCTGACTTGGGTTGTGACAGCGGTGCGGGGATGTGCCTGGCCTCCGTCGAGATCAACTGCAAATCAATTAACCATATAAAAGCCGGCGGGCGGATCTGGTGACCATCTACACGCGGCGTCCGACTGAGCTTACTTACCGCACGGGCGCTGCTCGACCGGGACTTTGGAGCGACCGGTGTGGTACTACTTTTCCAACGGCGTGCTGGTTACCTGGCTGTGCCCCATCCTACTTCAAGCTGATGTGGACCGTGGACTGCAGGAGTTGTCCTCCGCCAATATGCGGGCACGCGAGCGTTTTTGGCGATCGCCGTCGTGCTGCAGCTGACTTGGGTTGTGACAGCGGGGCGGGGATGTGCCTGGCCTCCGTCGAGATCAACTGCAAATAAAATAACCATATAAAAGCCGGCGGGCGGATCTGGTGACCATCTACACGCGGCGTCCGACTAAGCTTACTTACCGCACGGGCGCTGCTCGACCGGGACTTTGGAGCAACCGGTGTGGTACTACTTCTCCAACGGCGTGCTGGTTACCTGGCTGTGCAGCATCCTACTTCAAGCTGATGTGGACCGTGGACTGCAGGAGTTGTCCTCCGCTAATGTGCGGGCACGCGAGCCTTTTTGGCGATCGCCGTCGTGCGGCGGCTGACTTCGGTTGTGACAGCGGGGCGGGGATGTGCCTGGCCTCCGTCGAGATCAACTGCAAATAAAATAACCATATAAAAGCCGGCGGGCGGATCTGGTGACCATCTACACGCGGCGGCCGACTGAGCTTACTTACCGCACGGGCGCTGCTCGACCGGGACTTTGGAGCGACCGGTGTGGTACTACTTCTCCAACGGCGTGCTGGTTACTTGGCTGTGCACCATCCTACTTCAAGCTGATGTGGACCGTGGACTGCAGGAGTTGTCCTCCGCCAATATGCGGGCACGCGAGCGTTTTTGGCGATCGCTGTCGTGCGGCGGCTGACTTGGGTTGTGACAGCGGGGCGGGGATGTGCCTGGCCTCCGTCGAGATCAACTGCAAATAAAATAACCATATAAAAGCCGGCGGGCGGATCTGGTGACCATCTTCACGCGGCGGCCGACTGAGCTTACTTACCGCACGGGCGCTGCTCGACCGGGACTTTGGAGCGACCGGTGTGGTACTATTGCTCCAACGGCGTGCTGGTTACCTGGCTGTGCATCATCCTACTTCAAGCTGATGTGGACCGTGGACTGCAGGAGTTGTCCTCCGCCAATATGCGGGCACGCGAGCGTTTTTGGCGATCGCCGTCGTGCGGCGGCTGGCTTGGGTTGTGACAGCGGGGCGGGGATGTGCCTGGCCTCCGTCGAGATCAACTGCAAATAAAATAACCATATAAAAGCAGGCGGGCGGATCTGGTGACCATCTACACGCGGCGGCCGACTGAGCTTACTTACCACACGGGCGCTGCTCGACCGGGACTTTGGAGCGACCGGTGTGGTACTACTTCTCCAACGGCGTGCTGGTTACCTGGCTGTGCACCATCCTTCTTCAAGCTGATGTGGACCGTGGACTGCAGGAGTTGTCCGCCGCCAATATGCGGGCATGCGAGCCTTTTTTGGCGATCGCCGTCGTGCGGCGGCTGACTTGGGTTGCGACAGCAGGGCGGGGGTGTGCCTGGCCTCCGTCGAGATCAACTGCAAATAAAATAACCATATAAAAGCAGGCGGGCGGATCTGGTGACCATCTACACGCGGCGGCCGACTGAGCTTACTTACCGCACGCGCGCTGCTCGACCGGGACTTTGGAGCGACCGGTGTGGTACTACTTCTCCAACGGCGTGCTGGTTACCTGGCTGTGCACCATCCTACTTCAAGCTGATGTGGACCGTGGACTGCAGGAGTTGTCCTCCGCCAATATGCGGGCACGCGCGCGTTTTTGGCGATCGCCGTCGTGCGGCGGCTGACTTGGGTTGTGACAGCGGGGCGGGGATGTGCCTGGCCTCCGTCGAGATCAACTGCAAATAAAATAACCATATAAAAGCCGGCGGGTGGATCTGGTGACCATCTACACGCGGCGGCCGACTGAGCTTACTTACCGCACGGGCGCTGCTCGACCGGGACTTTGGAGCGACCGGTGTGGTACTACTTCTCCAACGGCGTGCTGGTTACCTGGCTGTGCACCATCCTACTTCAAGCTGATGTGGACCGTGGACTGCAGGAGTTGTCCTCCGCCAATATGCGGGCACGCGCGCGTTTTTGGCGATCGCCGTCGTGCGGCGGCTGACTTGGGTTGTGACAGCGGGGCGGGGATGTGCCTGGCCTCCGTCGAGATCAACTGCAAATAAAATAACCATATAAAAGCCGGCGGGTGGATCTGGTGACCATCTTCACGCGACGGCCGACTGAGCTTACTTACCGCACGGGCGCTGCTCGACCGGGACTTTGGAGCGACCGGTTTTTTTTTTTTTTTTTGTTACATATGCATTTTATTTATTGGATCTTCTCTGATTTGAGACTAACAATAAGTATATAAAATCTTAAATTAAAAAGCTATTTGACAGTCACGATGACTGACGCAAGATTAAAGGGCTCTAATAACTATTGCTGAGCTGGAAGGTCATTTCGTTGCAATCGGGTCCGGTTGGAAACCCTGGCTAGGCCCCTGGCGAGCTGGTTTGGATGAGAAGTTAGCTTGGTGTGGTAGGATACTTTTTGTTTTGATATTTCATCTTTAACGGGTAGAATGCCAAGATCTCTGTGGATGTTGTCGTTCCGAACATACCAAGGTGCCCCAGTGATAGTTCTCAGGATTTTTGATTGTGCTCGCTGGATAATGTCGATGTTGCTGCTGCTCGCGTTTCCCCCAACTGGGAGCCGTAAGTCCAGACTGGCTTAAGCGTTGAATTGTAGAGCAGGACCTTGAAGTCCAGGCAGAGGGGGGAGCGAGCGTTTAAGAGCCAGTGGAGGCTATTGGATTTTAGTTTTAGATGAATTTTCTTAGCTTCGATATGTCTCCGCCATGTAAGTCTCCTGTCTAGGTGAACGCCAAGGTACGTAACATCGTCAGCTTGTGGAAGTGGCGTGTTATTCAGAGTTAGCGGGGGACACGTTTGTCTGTTAAGAGTAAACGTTATGTGCTTACACTTTTGCGCATTTATTTTTATACGCCAGTCTGATAACCACCTCTCCACTACCACGAGATGATCAGCTAGTAGTGCTGTTGCCTGAATTGGGCATTTGGACCGACTTATGATCGCGGTATCGTCTGCGAATGTAGAAGTAGTTAGCCGCTCGTTCGTGGGAATATCTGCGGTGTAAAGGAGAAATAGAGTCGGACCAAGGGCGCTACCTTGGGGAACTCCAGCCTCTATAGTGTAATCGTCGGATGTTGTAGTGTTGCATCTCACGGCGAATTCTCTGTTGTAAAGGTACGATTCAAGTATCCTGTGAGTGTTTTCCGGCAGAATAGTTCTGATTTTATGCATAAGGCCATCAAGCCAGACTCGATCGAAAGCCTGTGCAACGTCGAGAAATACCGCAGTATTCCCGATATTCGAATGCAGTCCGTATTTCTGTTGTTAATCTGTTGACTTGCTCTATTGTTCCATGGCTTTCTCGAAAGCCAAATTGATGTGCCGGGATAACGTTGTGCTCTTTCAGATATGGGATTATGCGCGTTAAAAGGCATTTTTCGAGCAGTTTTGACAGGCACGAGAGTAGACTTATCGGTCTGTATGAAGCTGGTATTGTGTGATCTTTTCCTGGCTTTGGGATCATTATGATTACCGATTTTTTCCACTTTTTTGGGAAGTAGCCAAGTCGTGTTATCCCGTTAAAGAGTTTACAAATGACCTCAACTGCACAGTTTGGGAGTTCAATTAGCATTTTGGGAGTAATTAGATCACCGCCTGGGGCCTTTTTTGGTTTCAATTGCTCGCTGATGACTTTTGCAACTTCGTTTGGTTGAAACAGAATTGGCTCCGTCTCAGTTTCAATTCGAATTGGCGGCGACGGTAGTGCGAATGAATTTGTTGCAGGGTTTGGCTGAAAAACATTTCGAAGGTGTAGAGCAAATGTACAAGCTCTGTCTTTGTCACTTCTGGCCCAGCTGCCTGAAGAGTCTCTTATGGGAATTACTGTTTCGGCCGGCGCACTTAGATTTGGATGGGCCCTCCACAAGGGATGCTTGGTGCTGGTGGGTGAAAGTTTCTCAATGTACTGGCGTTGTTCTTTAACTTCTTCGTGCCTTAGGGCCCTGGTAAGCCTGCGACCAGCTTCCTTAAGACTTTGTTTTGAGGATGGCGATCTGCTGGTTTGCCAAGCACGCCTCAAACGTCTTTTCTCCAAAACAAGCTGTTCGATTTCAAGGTTAGTTTTGTGTTGGTGTGTGTGCCCATCCCTCCCTTGCGGTGTAGAGACTTTGGCTGCTGCGACGAGTACAGACTCCAGTGCATCGGCATAGCAGTCGATGTCCTCCTTGATGTTGAGCTGTGGAGTTAGTTCAATGTGGGAACTTACGTACTTTTTGAACTTCAGCCAGTTGGTTCGATGCGACGTCAGCCTGCAGGGGTGCTCGATTAGTTCCGGGCTTTGGAGAAGAGTTATTAGCACCGGTGAGTGGTCCGATGATAGATCCAAAAGCGATTTTGCAGATATTAGATTGCGAGAAATATTTTTTGTCACAGCAAAATCAATTAAATCAGGTAGTTTTCTAGGATCTGTAGGCCAGTATGTAGGGCTGCCTGGTGAAACGTAGTCCAGTTTGTTGCATGTTTTGATGAGTGCATTATATAGTTGCCTTCCTTTGGGGGTCACAAGGCGGGATCCCCAGTGTTTGTGCTTGGCGTTGTAATCTCCTGCTGCTATGAATCGCTCTCCAAGTGAATTGTAGAAGTCCATGAATTGATCTTCGGAGACTGTAAAACGGGGTGGGCAGTAAACAGCGGCAATGGCAAGATTGCAGTTGCCCAACTGTAATTTTATCGATGTAGCTTGCAAGTAATTTTTTGCAAACCTTTGGTGAAAGTGGTGTTTGATGCGGTCTCTTATTAAGATGCCGGTTCCGCCATGTGCTTTACCATCTGGATGATCGGTGCTGTAGAACGTATATCCCCGTATTTGAAAGTTATATTTGCTGGTGAGATGCGTTTCTGCCAGCAACATAACGTCGATGTGGTTTTCGTTTAGAAATTGAGTTATTTCAGGTTTATGCCGTGAAACACCGTTGGCGTTCCACAGAGTTATTCGAAGACTAGGCATAGTTTATTTGGGCTGCTGAGCTGTAAGCATTGTTAACAAGATGGTTTGGTTTTGCATAAGGGTTTGCATGGTGGTTTTCATGAAGGACATAAATTCCATCATATTTTGTTGCAAAGTGATCATCATAGTTTCCATGTTACTTTGTGGCTGTCCCATGGCCTGCTGCACGTTATCAATTTTCGGCTCTATGTGAGCTGTGCCTGATTTTAGAGCACTGGCGTAAGAAATGCCGTTGGTGGTAATTGAAGGGCCAAATGATGACCTGGCTGCTTTTGCGAAAAAAAACTTCCGGTGTCGTTTGTGATCTCATGTAAATGTTCTGTGTATTCTGGGAGCGTGTCGTTGTCGCTCGTTGCATCCGACTTTTCATCGCCTTGTAGACTGGACAGCCTCTGTAGTTCGCTGTGTGGTTTCCTTGACAGTTAACACACTTTTTCGTGAGAGCGTCATCCTTGTTGGCAGGGCAGGGTTCGGAGCCGTGGCAGTTTCCACAAGCCACACATACTGACCTGAGGGTGCAGTAAGCCCTGGTGTGTCCGTATTCCTGGCAATTTGTACATTGCACTGGCCCGTTCCGTTTGTGCGGCTCTTCTACTGTGATCCTACGATGCAGCAGGTACTGCAGCTTGTAGATCGGGTGGACAGCGTTTTTTTTCAAAGTTCTGCTGTCAGGCTCCAGCTCGACCTTGAATAAAGGTTGCGGTTTTTTGTTTTTGTTCATAATATTTATGACATTTTTAGCACAGAACCCGTTTTCTTTTAAAGCCTCTGTAATTTCAGAGGGGGTCACATCGGGTTCTATTCCTTAAGCACAACTTGCAAGCCTTTGCAGCTTTTTAGCTGGTACGTATAGTAATTTTTTTGGCATCGTTTAGGTACTTTGACACTGCTCGGAAGTCGTCTTCAGTTTTGGTTTGCAGTTTGGTTTCGCTTATATTCCCTTTCATAAGCGGAATAACATGAAATGTATCTTTTCCGACTAGCTCAACTATTTTGTTGACTAGGGCATTCGAGATCTTCTCCCGAATAAAGATAGGTGGGGGCTTAAGTTTCCTTGGAGGTAACTGTTCAGACTCAGTTTCAGTCTCCGCCAGAATGGAATATCTATTTTCATTTAATGGCCCGAGATTTTCAGGGCCTTTGTTTATACGATTTACTTTGGGCTTATTGCCGTCAGAATTTTTTTGGGGTGTAAGCTTGCGCTTGGAAATATTAATATAGCGATCCATGCCTGTCTGCATGGCCGAACCCGCTTGCGGAATTGTCATTTCTTCTTTCGTAGCTTTGTTGTTGCCGTTTGACCCGATTTTTGCACTTGGTTGTGTTGTTGCTTTACCCGCTGCAGCAGAAGAGAGTGAAGCCGTTATTGCATTGTTGGCTAGAGAGACCGTTGTAGTTGCTGTTGTTGTTGCGCTAGGTGGCAGAAGCTCGGTTGAGTTTTGCATTGCTCACTCCATGGCGTTTAAGCGGTGAAAAGCAGGGCGGGAGAGCAAGAACTAGCTCTCTGGTTTTCGGCGGTCAATAAATTTGCACTTTCTTGCACTTTCGTTTCTGGAGTATAACTCTTCACAGAAAAATATGCGTTGTTACGGGCCAAAGAGTGACGACGTTTGTCTTGCTCTCTCTGAATTTTTTCACGGGTTTCGTCTTGTTGTTTTTGGCGTTGAGTGCGCCGATCCACGTTCTCACTCATTTGTTTATTGATAGTACGTAAAGATTAATTAATTAAATAATTAAAACTTTAGTCTACGATATGCGATAAGCATCGCGAAACGCAATACCTCGCGTTTGTAAATTTTTCGAACGTTTTCGATTGAACGACTAATTGTTTTTCCGGAGCGTTAAGAAAACACGTCTACACGCGACCGAAGTTCATCAGAAGTGAAGTGACTTGGGTTGTGACAGCGGGGCGGGGATGTGCCTGGCCTCCGTCGAGATCAACTGCAAATAAAATAACCATATAAAAGCCGGCGGGCGGATCTGGTGACCATCTACACGCGGCGTCCGACTAAGCTTACTTACCGCACGGGCGCTGCTCGACCGGGACTTTGGAGCGACCGGTGTGGTACTACTTCTCCAACGGCGTGCTGGTTACCAGGCTGTGCACCATCCTTCTTCAAGCTGATGTGGACCGTGGACTGCAGGAGTTGTCCGCCGCCAATATGCGGGCATGCGAGCCTTTTTGGCGATCGCCGTCGTGCGGCGGCTGACTTGGGTTGTGACAGCGGGGTGGGGATGTGCCTGGCCTCCGTCGAGATCAACTGCAAATAAAATAACCATATAAAAGCCGGCGGGTGGATCTGGTGACCATCTTCACGCGACGGCCGACTGAGCTTACTTACCGGACGGGCGCTGCTCGACCGGGACTTTGGAGCGACCGGTGTGGTACTACTTCTCCAACGGCGTGCTGGTTACCTGGCTGTGCACCATCCTACTTCAAGCTGATGTGGACCGTGGACTGCAGGAGTTGTCCTCCGCCAATATGCGGGCACGCGCGCTTTTTTGGCGATCGCCGTCGTGCGGCGGCTGACTTGGGTTGTGACAGCGGGGCGGGGATGTGCCTGGCCTCCGTCGAGATCAACTGCAAATAAAATAACCATATAAAAGCCGGCGGGCGGATCTGGTGACCATCTACACGCGGCGTCCGACTAAGCTTACTTACCGCACGGGCGCTGCTCGACCGGGACTTTGGAGCGACCGGTGTGGTACTACTTCTCCAACGGCGTGCTGGTTACCTGGCTGTGCACCATCCTACTTCAAGCTGATGTGGACCGTGGACTGCAGGAGTTGTCCTCCGCCAATATGCGGGCACGCGCGCGTTTTTGGCGATCGCCGTCGTGCGGCGGCTGACTTGGGTTGTGACAGCGGGGCGGGGTGTGCCTGGCCTCCGTCGAGATCAACTGCAAATAAAATAACCATATAAAAGCCGGCGGGCGGATCTGGTGACCATCTACACGCGGCGTCCGACTAAGCTTACTTACCGCACGGGCGCTGCTCGACCGGGACTTTGGAGCGACCGGTGTGGTACTACTTCTCCAACGGCGTGCTGGTTACCAGGCTGTGCACCATCCTTGTTCAAGCTGATGTGGACCGTGGACTGCAGGAGTTGTCCGCCGCCAATATGCGGGCATGCGAGCCTTTTTGGCGATCGCCTTCGTGCGGCGGCTGACTTCGGTTGTGACAGCGGGGTGGGGATGTGCCTGGCCTCCGTCGAGATCAACTGCAAATAAAATAACCATATAAAAGCCGGCGGGTGGATCTGGTGACCATCTTCACGCGACGGCCGACTGAGCTTACTTACCGGACGGGCGCTGCTCGACCGGGACTTTGGAGCGACCGGTGTGGTACTACTTCTCCAACGGCGTGCTGGTTACCAGGCTGTGCACCATCCTTCTTCAAGATGATGTGGACCGTGGACTGCAGGAGTTGTCCGCCGCCAATATGCGGGCATGCGAGCCTTTTTGGCGATCGCCGTCGTGCGGCGGCTGACTTGGGTTGTGACAGCGGGGTGGGGATGTGCCTGGCCTCCGTCGAGATCAACTGCAAATAAAATAACCATATAAAAGCCGGCGGGTGGATCTGGTGACCATCTACACGCGGCGTCCGACTAAGCTTACTTACCGCACGGGCGCTGCTCGACCGGGACTTTGGAGCGACCGGTGTGGTACTACTTCTCCAACGGCGTGCTGGTTACCAGGCTGTGCACCATCCTTCTTCAAGCTGATGTGGACCGTGGACTGCAGGAGTTGTCCGCCGCCAATATGCGGGCATGCGAGCCTTTTTTGGCGATCGCCGTCGTGCGGCGGCTGACTTGGGTTGTGACAGCGGGGTGGGGATGTGCCTGGCCTCCGTCGAGATCAACTGCAAATAAAATAACCATATAAAAGCCGGCGGGTGGATCTGGTGACCATCTTCACGCGACGGCCGACTGAGCTTACTTACCGGACGGGCGCTGCTCGACCGGGACTTTGGAGCGACCGGTGTGGTACTACTTCTCCAACGGCGTGCTGGTTACCTGGCTGTGCACCATCCTACTTCAAGCTGATGTGGACCGTGGACTGCAGGAGTTGTCCTCCGCCAATATGCGGGCACGCGCGCGTTTTTGGCGATCGCCGTCGTGCGGCGGCTGACTTGGGTTGTGACAGCGGGGCGGGGATGTGCCTGGCCTCCGTCGAGATCAACTGCAAATAAAATAACCATATAAAAGCCGGCGGGCGGATCTGGTGACCATCTACACGCGGCGTCCGACTAAGCTTACTTACCGCACGGGCGCTGCTCGACCGGGACTTTGGAGCGACCGGTGTGGTACTACTTCTCCAACGGCGTGCTGGTTACCAGGCTGTGCACCATCCTTGTTCAAGCTGATGTGGACCGTGGACTGCAGGAGTTGTCCGCCGCCAATATGCGGGCATGCGAGCCTTTTTGGCGATCGCCTTCGTGCGGCGGCTGACTTCGGTTGTGACAGCGGGGTGGGGATGTGCCTGGCCTCCGTCGAGATCAACTGCAAATAAAATAACCATATAAAAGCCGGCGGGTGGATCTGGTGACCATCTTCACGCGACGGCCGACTGAGCTTACTTACCGGACGGGCGCTGCTCGACCGGGACTTTGGAGCGACCGGTGTGGTACTACTTCTCCAACGGCGTGCTGGTTACCTGGCTGTGCACCATCCTACTTCAAGCTGATGTGGACCGTGGACTGCAGGAGTTGTCCTCCGCCAATATGCGGGCACGCGAGCGTTTTTGGCGATCGCCGTCGTGCGGCGGCTGACTTGGGTTGTGACAGCGGGGCGGGGATGTGCCTGGCCTCCGTCGAGATCAACTGCAAATAAAATAACCATATAAAAGCCGGCGGGCGGATCTGGTGACCATCTACACGCGGCGTCCGACTAAGCTTACTTACCGCACGGGCGCTGCTCGACCGGGACTTTGGAGCGACCGGTGTGGTACTACTTCTCCAACGGCGTGCTGGTTACCAGGCTGTGCACCATCCTACTTCAAGCTGATGTGGACCGTGGACTGCAGGAGTTGTCCGCCGCCAATATGCGGGCATGCGAGCCTTTTTGGCGATCGCCGTCGTGCGGCGGCTGACTTGGGTTGCGACAGCAGGGCGGGGGTGTGCCTGGCCTCCGTCGAGATCAAATGCAAATAAAATAACCATATAAAAGCCGGCGGGCGGATCTGGTGACCATCTACACGCGGCGGCCGACTGAGCTTACTTACCGCACGCGCGCTGCTCGACCGGGACTTTGGAGCGACCGGTGTGGTACTACTTCTCCAACGGCGTGCTGGTTACCTGGCTGTGCACCATCCTACTTCAAGCTGATGTGGACCGTGGACTGCAGGAGTTGTCCTCCGCCAATATGCGGGCACGCGAGCGTTTTTGGCGATCGCCGTCGTACGGCGGCTGACTTGGGTTGTGACAGCGGGGCGGGGATGTGCCTGGCCTCCGTCGAGATGAACTGCAAATAATTCAACCATATAAAAGCCGGCGGGCGGATCTGGTGACCATCTACACGCGGCGGCCGACTGAGCTTACTTACCGCACGCGCGCTGCTCGACCGGGACTTTGGAGCGACCGGTGTGGTACTACTTCTCCGACGGCGTGCTGGTTACCTGGCTGTGCCCCATCCTTCTTCAAGCTGATGTGGACCGTGGACTGCAGGAGTTGTCCTCCGCCAATATGCGGGCACGCGAGCGTTTTTGGCGATCGCCGTCGTGCGGCGGCTGACTTGGGTTGCGACAGCAGGGCGGGGTGTGCCTGGCCTCCGTCGAGATCAAATGCAAATAAAATAACCATATAAAAGCCGGCGGGCGGATCTGGTGACCATCTACACGCGGCGGCCGACTGAGCTTACTTACCGCACGGGCGCTGCTCGACCGGGACTTTGGAGCGACCGGTGTGGTACTACTTCTCCAACGGCGTGCTGGTTACCTGGCTGTGCACCATCCTTCTTCAAGCTGATGTGGACCGTGGACTGCAGGAGTTGTCCGCCGCCAATATGCGGGCATGCGAGCCTTTTTGGCGATCGCCGTCGTGCGGCGGCTGACTTGGGTTGCGACAGCAGGGCGGGGGTGTGCCTGGCCTCCGTCGAGATCAACTGCAAATAAAATAACCATATAAAAGCAGGCGGGCGGATCTGGTGACCATCTACACGCGGCGGCCGACTGAGCTTACTTACCGCACGCGCGCTGCTCGACCGGGACTTTAGAGCGATCGATGTGGTACTACTTCTCCAACGGCGTGCTGGTTACCTGGCTGTGCCCCATCCTACTTCAAGCTGATGTGGACCGTGGACTGCAGGAGTTGTCCGCCGCCAATATGCGGGCATGCGAGCCTTTTTTGGCGATCGCCGTCGTGCGGCGGCTGACTTCGGTTGTGACAGCGGGGCGGGGATGTGCCTGGCCTCCGTCGAGATCAACTGCAAATAAAATAACCATATAAAAGCCGGCGGGTGGATCTGGTGACCATCTTCACGCGACGGCCGACTGAGCTTACTTACCGGACGGGCGCTGCTCGACCGGGACTTTGGAGCGACCGGTGTGGTACTACTTCTCCAACGGCGTGCTGGTTACCTGGCTGTGCACCATCCTACTTCAAGCTGATGTGGACCGTGGACTGCAGGAGTTGTCCTCCGCCAATATGCGGGCACGCGCGCGTTTTTGGCGATCGCCGTCGTGCGGCGGCTGACTTGGGTTGTGACAGCGGGGCGGGGATGTGCCTGGCCTCCGTCGAGATCAACTGCAAATAAAATAACCATATAAAAGCCGGCGGGCGGATCTGGTGACCATCTACACGCGGCGTCCGACTAAGCTTACTTACCGCACGGGCGCTGCTCGACCGGGAGCGACCGGTGTGGACCGACCGGTGTGGTACTACTTTTTCAACGGCGTGCTGGTTACCTGGCTGTGCCCCATCCTACTTCAAGCTGATGTGGACCGTGGACTGCAGGAGTTGTCCTCCGCCAATATGCGGGCACGCGAGCGTTTTTGGCGATCGCCGTCGTGCGGCGGCTGACTTGGGTTGTGACAGCGGGGCGGGGATGTGCCTGGCCTCCGTCGAGATCAACTGCAAATAAAATAACCATATAAAAGCCGGCGGGCGGAACTGGTGACCATCTTCACGCAGCGTCCGACTAAGCTTACTTACCGCACGGGCGCTGCTCGACCGGGACTTTGGAGCGACCGGTGTGGTACTACTTTTCCAACGGCGTGCTGGTTACCTGGCTGTGCCCCATCCTACTTAAAGCTGATGTGTACGGTGGACTGAAGGAGTTGTCCGCCGCCAATATGCGGACATGCGAGCCTTTTTGGCGATCGCCGTCGTGCGGCGGCTGACTTGGGTTGTGACAGCAGGGCGGGGGTGTGCCTGGCCTCCGTCGAGATCAACTGCAAATAAAATAACCATATAAAAGCAGGCGGGCGGATCTGGTGACCATCTACACGCGGCGGCCGACTGAGCTTACTTACCGCACGGGCGCTGCTCGACCGGGACTTTAGAGCGATCGATGTGGTACTACTTCTCCAACGGCGTGCTGGTTACCTGGCTGTGCCCCATCCTACTTAAAGCTGATGTGTACGGTGGACTGAAGGAGTTGTCCGCCGCCAATATGCGGGCACGCGAGCCTTTTTGGCGATCGCCGTCGTGCGGCGGCTGACTTCGGTTGTGACAGCGGGGCGGGGATGTGCCTGGCCTCCGTCGAGATCAACTGCAAATAAAATAACCATATAAAAGCAGGCGGGCGGATCTGGTGACCATCTACACGCGGCGGCCGACTGAGCTTACTTACCGCACGGGCGCTGCTCGACCGGGACTTTGGAGCGATCGATGTGGTACTACTTCTCCAACGGCGTGCTGGTTACCTGGCTGTGCCCCATCCTACTTCAAGCTGATGTGGACCGTGGACTGCAGGAGTTGTCCGCCGCCAATATGCGGGCATGCGAGCCTTTTTGGCGATCGCCGTCGTGCGGCGGCTGACTTCGGGTTGTGACAGCGGGGTGGGGATGTGCCTGGCCTCCGTCGAGATCAACTGCAAATAAAATAACCATATAAAAGCCGGCGGGTGGATCTGGTGACCATCTTCACGCGACGGCCGACTGAGCTTACTTACCGGACGGGCGCTGCTCGACCGGGACTTTGGAGCGACCGGTGTGGTACTACTTCTCCAACGGCGTGCTGGTTACCTGGCTGTGCACCATCCTACTTCAAGCTGATGTGGACCGTGGACTGCAGGAGTTGTCCTCCGCCAATATGCGGGCACGCGAGCATTTTTGGCGATCGCCGTCGTGCTGCGGCTGACTTGGGTTGTGACAGCGGGGCGGGGATGTGCCTGGCCTCCGTCGAGATCAACTGCAAATAAAATAACCATATAAAAGCCGGCGGGCGGATCTGGTGACCATCTACACGCGGCGTCCGACTGAGCTTACTTACCGCACGGGCGCTGCTCGACCGGGACTTTGGAGCGACCGGTGTGGTACTACTTCTCCAACGGCGTGCTGGTTACCTGGCTGTGCAGCATCCTTCTTCAAGCTGATGTGGACCGTAGACTGCAGGAGTTGTCCTCCGCCAATATGCGGGCACGCGAGCCTTTTTGGCGATCGCCGTCGTGCGGCGGCTGACTTCGGTTTTGACAGCGGGGCGGGGATGTGCCTGGCCTCCGTCGAGATCAACTGCAAATAAAATAACCATATAAAAGCCGGCGGGCGGATCTGGTGACCATCTACACGCGGCGGCCGACTGAGCTTACTTACCGCACGGGCGCTGCTCGACCGGGACTTTGGAGCGACCGGTGTGGTGCTACTTCTCCGACGGCGTGCTGGTTACCTGGCTGTGCCCCATCCTACTTCAAGCTGATGTGGACCGTGGACTGCAGGAGTTGTCCTCCGCCAATATGCGGGCACGCGAGCGTTTTTGGCGATCGCCGTCGTGCGGCGGCTGACTTGGGTTGCGACAGCAGGGCGGGGGTGTGCCTGGCCTCCGTCGAGATCAAATGCAAATAAAATAACCATATAAAAGCCGGCGGGCGGATCTGGTGACCATCTACACGCGGCGGCCGACTGAGCTTACTTACCGCACGGGCGCTGCTCGACCGGGACTTTGGAGCGACCGGTGTGGTACTACTTCTCCAACGGCGTGCTGGTTACCTGGCTGTGCACCATCCTTGTTCAAGCTGATGTGGACCGTGGACTGCAGGAGTTGTCCGCCGCCAATATGCGGGCATGCAAGCCTTTTTGGCGATCGCCGTCGTGCGGCGGCTGACTTGGGTTGCGACAGCAGGGCGGGGTGTGCCTGGCCTCCGTCGAGATCAACTGCAAATAAAATAACCATATAAAAGCAGGCGGGCGGATCTGGTGACCATCTACACGCGGCGGCCGACTGAGCTTACTTACCGCACGCGCGCTGCTCGACCGGGACTTTAGAGCGATCGATGTGGTACTACTTCTCCAACGGCGTGCTGGTTACCTGGCTGTGCCCCATCCTACTTCAAGCTGATGTGGACCGTGGACTGCAGGAGTTGTCCGCCGCCAATATGCGGGCATGCGAGCCTTTTTGGCGATCGCCGTCGTGCGGCGGCTGACTTCGGTTGTGACAGCGGGGTGGGGATGTGCCTGGCCTCCGTCGAGATCAACTGCAAATAAAATAACCATATAAAAGCCGGCGGGTGGATCTGGTGACCATCTTCACGCGACGGCCGACTGAGCTTACTTACCGGACGGGCGCTGCTCGACCGGGACTTTGGAGCGACCGGTGTGGTACTACTTCTCCAACGGCGTGCTGGTTACCTGGCTGTGCACCATCCTACTTCAAGCTGATGTGGACCGTGGACTGCAGGAGTTGTCCTCCGCCAATATGCGGGCACGCGCGCGTTTTTGGCGATCGCCGTCGTGCGGCGGCTGACTTGGGTTGTGACAGCGGGGCGGGGATGTGCCTGGCCTCCGTCGAGATCAACTGCAAATAAAATAACCATATAAAAGCCGGCGGGCGGATCTGGTGACCATCTACACGCGGCGTCCGACTAAGCTTACTTACCGCACGGGCGCTGCTCGACCGGGAGCGACCGGTGTGGACCGACCGGTGTGGTACTACTTTTTCAACGGCGTGCTGGTTACCTGGCTGTGCCCCATCCTACTTCAAGCTGATGTGGACCGTGGACTGCAGGAGTTGTCCTCCGCCAATATGCGGGCACGCGAGCGTTTTTGGCGATCGCCGTCGTGCGGCGGCTGACTTGGGTTGTGACAGCGGGGCGGGGATGTGCCTGGCCTCCGTCGAGATCAACTGCAAATAAAATAACCATATAAAAGCCGGCGGGCGGATCTGGTGACCATCTACACGCGGCGTCCGACTAAGCTTACTTACCGCACGGGCGCTGCTCGACCGGGACTTTGGAGCGACCGGTGTGGTACTACTTTTTCAACGGCGTGCTGGTTACCTGGCTGTGCCCCATCCTACTTCAAGCTGATGTGGACCGTGGACTGCAGGAGTTGTCCGCCGCCAATATGCGGGCATGCGAGCCTTTTTGGCGATCGCCGTCGTGCGGCGGCTGACTTGGGTTGCGACAGCAGGGCGGGGGTGTGCCTGGCCTCCGTCGAGATCAACTGCAAATAAAATAACCATATAAAAGCAGGCGGGCGGATCTGGTGACCATCTACACGCGGCGGCCGACTGAGCTTACTTACCGCACGCGCGCTGCTCGACCGGGACTTTAGAGCGATCGATGTGGTACTACTTCTCCAACGGCGTGCTGGTTACCTGGCTGTGCCCCATCCTACTTCAAGCTGATGTGGACCGTGGACTGCAGGAGTTGTCCTCCGCCAATATGCGGGCACGCGAGCCTTTTTGGCGATCGCCGTCGTGCGGCGGCTGACTTCGGTTGTGACAGCGGGGCGGGGATGTGCCTGGCCTCCGTTGAGATCAACTGCAAATAAAATAACCATATAAAAGCCGGCGGGCGGATCTGGTGACCATCTACACGCGGCGGCCGACTGAGCTTACTTACCGCACGCGCGCTGCTCGACCGGGACTTTAGAGCGATCGATGTGGTACTACTTCTCCAACGGCGTGCTGGTTACCTGGCTGTGCCCCATCCTACTTCAAGCTGATGTGGACCGTGGACTGCAGGAGTTGTCCGCCGCCAATATGCGGGCATGCGAGCCTTTTTTGGCGATCGCCGTCGTGCGGCGGCTGACTTCGGTTGTGACAGCGGGGTGGGGATGTGCCTGGCCTCCGTCGAGATCAACTGCAAATAAAATAACCATATAAAAGCCGGCGGGTGGATCTGGTGACCATCTTCACGCGACGGCCGACTGAGCTTACTTACCGGACGGGCGCTGCTCGACCGGGACTTTGGAGCGACCGGTGTGGTACTACTTCTCCAACGGCGTGCTGGTTACCTGGCTGTGCACCATCCTACTTCAAGCTGATGTGGACCGTGGACTGCAGGAGTTGTCCTCCGCCAATATGCGGGCACGCGAGCGTTTTTGGCGATCGCCGTCGTGCGGCGGCTGACTTGGGTTGTGACAGCAGGGCGGGGGTGTGCCTGGCCTCCGTCGAGATCAACTGCAAATAAAATAACCATATAAAAGCCGGCGGGCGGATCTGGTGACCATCTACACGCGGCGTCCGACTAAGCTTACTTACCGCACGGGCGCTGCTCGACCGGGACTTTGGAGCGACCGGTGTGGTACTACTTCTCCAACGGCGTGCTGGTTACCTGGCTGTGCAGCATCCTTCTTCAAGCTGATGTGGACCGTGGACTGCAGGAGTTGTCCTCCGCCAATATGCGGGCACGCGAGCCTTTTTGGCGATCGCCGTCGTGCGGCGGCTGACTTCGGTTGTGACAGCGGGGCGGGGATGTGCCTGGCCTCCGTCGAGATCAACTGCAAATAAAATAACCATATAAAAGCCGGCGGGCGGATCTGGTGACCATCTACACGCGGCGGCCGACTGAGCTTACTTACCGCACGGGCGCTGCTCGACCGGGACTTTGGAGCGACCGGTGTGGTACTACTTCTCCAACGGCTTGCTGGTTACCTGGCTGTGCACCATCCTCCTTCAAGCTGATGTGGACCGTGGACTGCAGGAGTTGTCCTCCGCCAATATGCGGGCACGCGAGCGTTTTTGGCGATCGCCGTCGTGCGGCGGCTGACTTGGGTTGTGACAGCGGGGCGGGGATGTGCCTGGCCTCCGTCGAGATGAACTGCAAATAATTCAACCATATAAAAGCCGGCGGGCGGATCTGGTGACCATCTACACGCGGCGGCCGACTGAGCTTACTTACCGCACGCGCGCTGCTCGATCGGGACTTTGGAGCGACCGGTGTGGTACTACTTCTCCAACGGCGTGCTGGTTACCTGGCTGTGCACCATCCTTGTTCAAGCTGATGTGGACCGTGGACTGCAGGAGTTGTCCGCCGCCAATATGCGGGCATGCGAGCCTTTTTGGCGATCGCCGTCGTGCGGCGGCTGACTTGGGTTGCGACAGCAGGGCGGGGTGTGCCTGGCCTCCGTCGAGATCAACTGCAAATAAAATAACCATATAAAAGCAGGCGGGCGGATCTGGTGACCATCTACACGCGGCGGCCGACTGAGCTTACTTACCGCACGCGCGCTGCTCGACCGGGACTTTAGAGCGATCGATGTGGTACTACTTCTCCAACGGCGTGCTGGTTACCTGGCTGTGCCCCATCCTACTTCAAGCTGATGTGGACCGTGGACTGCAGGAGTTGTCCTCCGCCAATATGCGGGCACGCGAGCGTTTTTGGCGATCGCCGTCGTGCGGCGGCTGACTTGGGTTGTGACAGCGGGGCGGGGATGTGCCTGGCCTCCGTCGAGATCAACTGCAAATAAAATAACCATATAAAAGCAGGCGGGCGGATCTGGTGACCATCTACACGCGGCGGTCGACTGAGCTCACTTACCACACGGGCGCTGCTCGATCGGGACTTTGGAGCGACCGGTGTGGTACTACTTCTCCAACGGCGTGCTGGTTACCTGGCTGTGCACCATCCTTGTTCAAGCTGATGTGGACCGTGGACTGCAGGAGTTGTCCGCCGCCAATATGCGGGCATGCGAGCCTTTTTGGCGATCGCCGTCGTGCGGCGGCTGACTTCGGTTGTGACAGCGGGGCGGGGATGTGCCTGGCCTCCGTCGAGATCAACTGCAAATAAAATAACCATATAAAAGCCGGCGGGTGGATCTGGTGACCATCTTCACGCGACGGCCGACTGAGCTTACTTACCGGACGGGCGCTGCTCGACCGGGACTTTGGAGCGACCGGTGTGGTACTACTTCTCCAACGGCTTGCTGGTTACCTGGCTGTGCACCATCCTCCTTCAAGCTGATGTGGACCGTGGACTGCAGGAGTTGTCCTCCGCCAATATGCGGGCACGCGAGCGTTTTTGGCGATCGCCGTCGTGCGGCGGCTGACTTGGGTTGTGACAGCGGGGCGGGGTGTGTGCCTGGCCTCCGTCGAGATGAACTGCAAATAATTCAACCATATAAAAGCCGGCGGGCGGATCTGGTGACCATCTACACGCGGCGGCCGACTGAGCTTACTTACCGCACGCGCGCTGCTCGACCGGGACTTTGGAGCGACCGGTGTGGTACTACTTCTCCGACGGCGTGCTGGTTACCTGGCTGTGCCCCATCCTTCTTCAAGCTGATGTGGACCGTGGACTGCAGGAGTTGTCCTCCGCCAATATGCGGGCACGCGAGCGTTTTTGGCGATCGCCGTCGTGCGGCGGCTGACTTGGGTTGTGACAGCGGGGCGGGGATGTGCCTGGCCTCCGTCGAGATCAACTGCAAATAAAATAACCATATAAAAGCAGGCGGGCGGATCTGGTGACCATCTACACGCGGCGGTCGACTGAGCTCACTTACCACACGGGCGCTGCTCGATCGGGACTTTGGAGCGACCGGTGTGGTACTACTTCTCCAACGGCGTGCTGGTTACCTGGCTGTGCCCCATCCTTGTTCAAGCTGATGTGGACCGTGGACTGCAGGAGTTGTCCGCCGCCAATATGCGGGCATGCGAGCCTTTTTGGCGATCGCCGTCGTGCGGCGGCTGACTTGGGTTGCGACAGCAGGGCGGGGGTGTGCCTGGCCTCCGTCGAGATCAACTGCAAATAAAATAACCATATAAAAGCAGGCGGGCGGATCTGGTGACCATCTACACGCGGCGGCCGACTGAGCTTACTTACCGGACGGGCGCTGCTCGACCGGGACTTTGGAGCGACCGGTGTGGTACTACTTCTCCAACGGCGTGCTGGTTACCTGGCTGTGCCCCATCCTACTTCAAGCTGATGTGGACCGTGGACTGCAGGAGTTGTCCTCCGCCAATATGCGGGCACGCGAGCGTTTTTGGCGATCGCCGTCGTGCGGCGGCTGACTTGGGTTGTGACAGCGGGGCGGGGATGTGCCTGGTCTCCGTCGAGATCAACTGCAAATAAAATAACCATATAAAAGCCGGCGGGCGGATCTGGTGACCATCTACACGCGGCGTCCGACTAAGCTTACTTACCGCACGGGCGCTGCTCGACCGGGACTTTGGAGCGACCGGTGTGGTACTACTTTTTCAACGGCGTGCTGGTTACCTGGCTGTGCCCCATCCTACTTCAAGCTGATGTGGACCGTGGACTGCAGGAGTTGTCCTCCGCCAATATGCGGGCACGCGAGCGTTTTTGGCGATCGCCGTCGTGCTGCGGCTGACTTGGGTTGTGACAGCGGGGCGGGGATGTGCCTGGCCTCCGTCGAGATCAACTGCAAATAAAATAACCATATAAAAGCCGGCGGGCGGATCTGGTGACCATCTACACGCGGCGTCCGACTAAGCTTACTTACCGCACGGGCGCTGCTCGACCGGGACTTTGGAGCGACCGGTGTGGTACTACTTCTCCAACGGCGTGCTGGTTACCTGGCTGTGCAGCATCCTTCTTCAAGCTGATGTGGACCGTGGACTGCAGGAGTTGTCCTCCGCCAATATGCGGGCACGCGAGCCTTTTTGGCGATCGCCGTCGTGCGGCGGCTGACTTCGGTTGTGACAGCGGGGCGGGGATGTGCCTGGCCTCCGTCGAGATCAACTGCAAATAAAATAACCATATAAAAGCCGGCGGGCGGATCTGGTGACCATCTACACGCGGCGGCCGACTGAGCTTACTTACCGCACGGGCGCTGCTCGACCGGGACTTTGGAGCGACCGGTGTGGTACTACTTCTCCAACGGCGTGCTGGTTACCTGGCTGTGCACCATCCTACTTCAAGCTGATGTGGACCGTGGACTGCAGGCGTTGTCCTCCGCCAATATGCGGGCACGCGAGCGTTTTTGGCGATCGCCGTCGTGCGGCGGCTGACTTGGGTTGTGACAGCGGGGCGGGGATGTGCCTGGCCTCCGTCGAGATGAACTGCAAATAATTCAACCATATAAAAGCCGGCGGGCGGATCCGGTGACCATCTACACGCGGCGGCCGACTGAGCTTACTTACCGCACGCGCGCTGCTCGACCGGGACTTTGGAGCGACCGGTGTGGTACTACTTCTCCGACGGCGTGCTGGTTACCTGGCTGTGCCCCATCCTTCTTCAAGCTGATGTGGACCGTGGACTGCAGGAGTTGTCCTCCGCCAATATGCGGGCACGCGAGCGTTTTTGGCGATCGCCGTCGTGCGGCGGCTGACTTGGGTTGCGACAGCAGGATGGGGGTGTGCCTGGCCTCCGTCGAGATCAAATGCAAATAAAATAACCATATAAAAGCCGGCGGGCGGATCTGGTGACCATCTACACGCGGCGGCCGACTGAGCTTACTTACCGCACGGGCGCTGCTCGACCGGGACTTTGGAGCGACCGGTGTGGTACTACTTCTCCAACGGCGTGCTGGTTACCTGGCTGTGCACCATCCTTGTTCAAGCTGATGTGGACCGTGGACTGCAGGAGTTGTCCGCCGCCAATATGCGGGCATGCGAGCCTTTTTGGCGATCGCCGTCGTGCGGCGGCTGACTTGGGTTGCGACAGCAGGGCGGGGGTGTGCCTGGCCTCCGTCGAGATCAACTGCAAATAAAATAACCATATAAAAGCAGGCGGGCGGATCTGGTGACCATCTACACGCGGCGGCCGACTGAGCTTACTTACCGCACGCGCGCTGCTCGACCGGGACTTTAGAGCGATCGATGTGGTATTACTTCTCCAACGGCGTGCTGGTTACCTGGCTGTGCCCCATCCTACTTCAAGCTGATGTGGACCGTGGACTGCAGGAGTTGTCCGCCGCCAATATGCGGGCATACGAGCCTTTTTGGCGATCGCCGTCGTGCGGCGGCTGACTTGGGTTGTGACAGCGGGGTGGGGATGTGCCTGGCCTCCGTCGAGATCAGCTGCAAATAAAATAACCATATAAAAGCCGGCGGGTGGATCTGGTGACCATCTTCACGCGACGGCCGACTGAGCTTACTTACCGGACGGGCGCTGCTCGACCGGGACTTTGGAGCGACCGGTGTGGTACTACTTCTCCAACGGCGTGCTGGTTACCTGGCTGTGCACCATCCTACTTCAAGCTGATGTGGACCGTGGACTGCAGGAGTTGTCCTCCGCCAATATGCGGGCACGCGAGCGTTTTTGGCGATCGCCGTTGTGCGGCGGCTGACTTGGGTTGTGACAGCGGGGCGGGGATGTGCCTGGCCTCCGTCGAGATCAACTGCAAATAAAATAACCATATAAAAGCAGGAGGGCGGATCTGGTGACCATCTACACGCGGCGGCCGACTGAGCTTACTTACCGCACGGGCGCTGCTCGACCGGGACTTTAGAGCGACCGGTGTGGTACTACTTCTCCAACGGCGTGCTGGTTACCTGGCTGTGCCCCATCCTACTTCAAGCTGATGTGGACCGTGGACTGCCGGAGTTGTCCGCCGCCAATATGCGGGCATGCGAGCCTTTTTGGCGATCGCCATCGTGCGGCGGCTGACTTGGGTTGTGACAGCGGGGCGGGGATGTGCCTGGCCTCCGTCAAGATCAACTGCAAATAAAATAACCATATAAAAGCCGGCGGGCGGATCTGGTGACCATCTTTACGCGGCGGCCGACTGATCTTACTTACCGCACGGGCGCTGCTCGAGCGCGACTTTGGAGCGACCGGTGTGGTACTACTTCTCCAACGGCGTGCTGGTTACCTGGCTGTGCACCATCCTTCTTCAAGCTGATGTGGACCGTGGACTGCAGGAGTTGTCCTCCGCCAATATGCGGGCATGCGAGCGTTTTTGGCGATCGCCGTCGTGCGGCGGCTGACTTGGGTTGCGACAGCAGGGCGGGGATGTGCCTGGCCTCCGTCGAGATCAAATGCAAATAAAATAACTATATAAAAGCCGGCGGGCGGATCTGGTGACCATCTTCACGCGGCGGCCGACTGAGCTTACTTACCGCACGGGCGCTGCTCGAGCGCGACTTTGGAGCGACCGGTGTGGTACTACTTCTCCAACGGCGTGCTGGTTACCTGGCTGTGCCCCATCCTACTTCAAGCTGATGTGGACCGTGGACTGCAGGAGTTGTCAGCCGCCAATATGCGGGCATGCGAGCCTTTTTGGCGATCGCCGTCGTGCGGCGGCTGGCTTGGGTTGCGACAGCAGGGCGGGGGTGTGCCTGGCCTCCGTCGAGATCAACTGCAAATAAAATAACCATATAAAAGCAGGCGGGCGGATCTGGTGACCATCTACACGCGGCGGCCGACTGAGCTTACTTACCGCACGCGCGCTGCTCGAGCGCGACTTTGGAGCGACCGGTGTGGTACTACTTCTCCAACGGCGTGCTGGTTACCTGGCTGTGCCCCATCCTACTTCAAGCTGATGTGGACCGTGGACTGCAGGAGTTGTCAGCCGCCAATATGCGGGCATGCGAGCCTTTTGGCGATCGCCGTCGTGCGGCGGCTGGCTTGGGTTGCGACAGCAGGGCGGGGTGTGCCTGGCCTCCGTCGAGATCAACTGCAAATAAAATAACCATATAAAAGCAGGCGGGCGGATCTGGTGACCATCTACACGCGGCGGCCGACTGAGCTTACTTACCGCACGCGCGCTGCTCGACCGGGACTTTAGAGCGACCGGTGTGGTACTACTTCTCCAACGTCGTGCTGGTTACCTGGCTGTGCCCCATCCTACTTCAGGCTGATGTGGACCGTGGACTGCAGGAGTTGTCCGCCGCCAATATGCGGGCATGCGAGCCTTTTTGGCGATCGCCGTCGTGCGGCGGCTGACTTGGGTTGTGACAGCGGGGCGGGGATGTGCCTGGCCTCCGTCGAGATCAAATGCAAATAAAATAACCATATCAAAGGCGGCGGGCGGATCTGGTGAACATCTACACGGGGCGGCCAACTGAGCTTACCTACCGCACGGGCGCTGCTCGACCGGGACTTTAGAGCGACCGGTGTGGTACTACTTCTCCAACGTCGTGCTGGTTACCTGGCTGTGCCCCATCCTACTTCAGGCTGATGTGGACCGTGGACTGCAGGAGTTGTCCGCCGCCAGTATGCGCGCATGCGAGCCTTTTTGGCGATCGCCGTCGTGCGGCGGCTGACTTGGGTTGTGACAGCGGGGCGGGGATAGGCCTGGCCTCCGTCGAGATCAAATGCAAATAAAATAACCATATCAAAGGCGGCGGGCGGATCTGGTGAACATCTACACGCGGCGGCCGACTGAGCTTACCTACCGCACGGGCGCTGCTCGACCGGGACTTTAGAGCGACCGGTGTGGTACTACTTCTCCAACGTCGTGCTGGTTACCTGGCTGTGCCCCATCCTACTTCAGGCTGATGTGGACCGTGGACTGCAGGAGTTGTCCGCCGCCAATATGCGGGCATGCGAGCCTTTTTGGCGATCGCCGTCGTGCGGCGGCTGACTTGGGTTGTGACAGCGGGGCGGGGATGTGCCTGGCCTCCGTCGAGATCAAATGCAAATAAAATAACCATATCAAAGGCGGCGGGCGGATCTGGTGAACATCTACACGGGGCGGCCACCTGAGCTTACCTACCGCACGGGCGCTGCTCGACCGGGACTTTAGAACGACCGGTGTGGTACTACTTCTCCAACGGCGTTCTGGTTACCTGGCTGTGCACCATCCTACTTCAAGCTGATGTGGACCGTGGACTGCAGGAGTTGTCCGCCGCCAATATGCGGGCATGCGAGCCTTTTTGGCGATCGCCGTCGTGCGGCGGCTGACTTGGGTTGTGACAGCGGGGCGGGGATGTGCCTGGCCTCCGTCGAGATCAACTGCAAATAAAATAACCATATAAAAGCCGGCGGGCGGATCTGGTGACCATCTACACGCGGCGGCCGACTGAGCTTACTTACCGCACGGGCGCTGTTCGACCGGGACTTTGGAGCGACCGGTGTGGTACTACTTCTCCAACGGCGTGCTGGTTACCTGGCTGTGCCCCATCCTACTTCAAGCTGTGTGGACCGTGGACTGCAGGAGTTGTCCGCCGCCAATATGCGGGCATGCGAGCCTTTTTGGCGATCGCCGTCGTGCGGCGGCTGACTTGGGTTGTGACAGCGGGGCGGGGATGTGCCTGGCCTCCGTCGAGATCAACTGCAAATAAAATAACTATATAAAAGCCGGCGGGCGGATCTGGTGACCATCTACACGCGGCGGCCGACTGCGCTTACTTACCGCACAGGCGCTGTTCGACCGGGACTTTGGAGCGACCGGTGTGGTACTACTTCTCCAACGGCGTGCTGGTTACCTGGCTGTGCCCCATCCTACTTCAAGCTGTATGGACCGTGGACTGCAGGAGTTGTCCGCCGCCAATATGCGGGCATGCGAGCCTTTTTGGCGATCGCCGTCGTGCGGCGGCTGACTTGGGTTGCGACAGCGGGGCGGGGATGTGCCTGGCCTCCGTCGAGATCAACTGCAAATAAAATAACCATATAAAAGCCGGCGGGCGGATCTGGTGACCATCTACACGCGGCGGCCGACTGAGCTTACTTACCGCACGGGCGCTGTTCGACCGGGACTTTGGAGCGACCGGTGTGGTACTACTTCTCCAACGTCGTGCTGGTTACCTGGCTGTGCACCATCCTACTTCAAGATGATGTAGACCGTGGACTGCAGGAGTTGTCCGCCGCCAATATGCGGGCATGCGAGCCTTTTTGGCGATCGCCGTCGTGCGGCGGCTGACTTGGGTTGTGACAGCGGGGCGGGGATGTGCCTGGCCTCCGTCGAGATCAACTGCAAATAATTCAACCATATAAAAGCCGGCGGGCGGATCTGGTGACCATCTACACGCGGCGGCCGACTGAGCTTACTTACCGCACGGGCGCTGTTCGACCGGGACTTTGGAGCGACCGGTGTGGTACTACTTCTCCAACGGCGTGCTGGTTACCTGGCTGTGCACCATCCTACTTCAAGATGATGTAGACCGTGGACTGCAGGAGTTGTCCGCCGCCAATATGCGGGCATGCGAGCCTTTTTGGCGATCGCCGTCGTGCGGCGGCTGACTTGGGTTGTGACAGCGGGGCGGGGATGTGCCTGGCCTCCGTCGAGATCAACTCCAAAAAAAAATAACCATATAAAAGCCGGCGGGCGGATCTGGTGACCATCTACACGCGGCGGCCGACTGAGCTTACTTACCGCACGGGCGCTGCTCGACCGGTACTTTAGAACGACCGGTGTGGTACTACTTCTCCAACGGCGTGCTGGTTACCTGGCTGTGCCTCATCCTACTTCAAGCTTATGTGGACCGTGGACTGCAGGAGTTGTCCGCCGCCAATATGCGGGCATGCGAGCCTTTTTGGCGATCGCCGTCGTGCGGCGGCTGACTTGGGTTGTGACAGCGGGGCGGGGATGTGCCTGGCCTCCGTCGAGATCAACTGCAAATAAAATAACTATATAAAAGCCAGCGGGCGGATCTGGTGACCATCTTCACGCGGCGGCCGACTGAGCTTACTTACCGCACGGGCGCTGCTCGAGCGGGACTTTGGAGCGACCGGTGTGGTACTACTTCTCCAACGGCGTGCTGGTTACCTGGCTGTGCACCATCCTTCTTCAAGCTGATGTGGACCGTGGACTGCAGGAGTTGTCCTCCGCCAATATGCGGGCATGCGAGCATTTTTGGCGATCGCCGTCGTGCGGCGGCTGACTTGGGTTGCGACAGCAGGGCGGGGATGTGCCTGGCCTCCGTCGAGATCAAATGCAAATAAAATAACCATATAAAAGCCGGCGGGCGGATCTGGTGACCATCTACACGCGGCGGCCTAATGCGCTTACTTACCGCACAGGCGCTGTTCGACCGGGACTTTGGAGCGACCGGTTTGGTACTACTTCTCCAACGGCGTGCTAGTTACCTGGCTGTGCCCCATCCTACTTCAAGCTGATGTGGACCGTGGACTGCAGGAGTTGTCCGCCGCCAATATGCGGGCATGCGAGCCTTTTTGGCGATCGCCGTCGTGCGGCGGCTGACTTGGGTTGCGACAGCGGGGCGGGGATGTGCCTGGCCTCCATCGAGATCAACTGCAAATAAAATAACTATATAAAAG
The DNA here is from genome assembly GCA_018150695.1 of Drosophila oshimai. Lineage (NCBI taxonomy): Eukaryota > Metazoa > Arthropoda > Insecta > Diptera > Drosophilidae > Drosophila > Drosophila oshimai. The sequence goes on along the minus strand of JAECWM010000057.1, from coordinate 63,201 downwards.
CCGGCGGGCGGATCTGGTGACCATCTACACGCGGCGGCCTAATGCGCTTACTTACCGCACAGGCGCTGTTCGACCGGGACTTTGGAGCGACCGGTGTGGTACTACTTCTCCAACGGCGTGCTGGTTACCTGGCTGTGCCTCATCCTACTTCAAGCTGATGTGGACCGTGGACTGCAGGAGTTGTCCGCCGCCAGTATGCGCGCATGCGAGCCTTTTTGGCGATCGCCGTCGTGCGGCGGCTGACTTGGGTTGTGACAGCGGGGCGGGGATGTGCCTGGCCTCCGTCGAGATCAAATGCAAATAAAATAACCATATCAAAGGCGGCGGGCGGATCTGGTGAACATCTACACGCGGCGGCCGACTGAGCTTACTTACCGCACGGGCGCTGCTCGACCGGGACTTTAGAACGACCGGTGTGGTACTACTTCTCCAACGGCGTGCTGGTTACCTGGCTGTGCCTCATCCTACTTCAAGCTGATGTGGACCGTGGACTGCAGGAGTTGTCCGCCGCCAATATGCGCGCATGCGAGCCTTTTTTGGCGATCGCCGTCGTGCGGCGGCTGACTTGGGTTGTGACAGCGGGGCGGGGATGTGCCTGGCCTCCGTCGAGATCAAATGCAAATAAAATAACCATATCAAAGGCGGCGGGCGGATCTGGTGAACATCTACACGGGGCGGCCACCTGAGCTTACCTACCGCACGGGCGCTGCTCGACCGGGACTTTAGAACGACCGGTGTGGTACTACTTCTCCAACGGCGTTCTGGTTACCTGGCTGTGCACCATCCTTCTTCAAGCTGATGTGGACCGTGGACTGCATTAGTTGTCCTCCGCCAATATGCGGGCATGCGAGCGTTTTTGGCGATCGCCGTCGTGCGGCGGCTGACTTGGGTTGCGACAGCAGGGCGGGGATGTGCCTGGCCTCCGTCGAGATCAAATGCAAATAAAATAACCATATAAAAGCCGGCGGGCGGATCTGGTGACCATCTACACGCGGCGGCCGACTGAGCTTACTTACCGCACGGGCGCTGTTCGACCGGGACTTTGGAGCGACCGGTGTGGTACTACTTCTCCAACGGCGTGCTGGTTACCTGGCTGTGCCCTATCCTACTTCAAGCTGATGTGGACCGTGGACTGCAGGAGTTGTCCGCCGCCAATATGCGGGCATGCGAGCCTTTTTGGCGATCGCCGTCGTGCGGCGGCTGACTTGGGTTGCGACAGCGGGGCGGGGATGTGCCTGGCCTCCGTCGAGATCAACTGCAAATAAAATAACCATATAAAAGCCGGCGGGCGGATCTGGTGACCATCTACACGCGGCGGCCGACTGCGCTTACTTACCGCACAGGCGCTGTTCGACCGGGACTTTGGAGCGACCGGTGTGGTACTACTTCTCCAACGGCGTGCTGGTTACCTGGCTGTGCCTCATCCTACTTCAAGCTGATGTGGACCGTGGACTGCAGGAGTTGTCCGCCGCCAATATGCGGGCATGCGAGCCTTTTTGGCGATCGCCGTCGTGCGGCGGCTGACTTGGGTTGTGACAGCGGGGCGGGGATGTGCCTGGCCTCCGTCGAGATCAACTGCAAATAAAATAACCATATAAAAGCCAGCGGGCGGATCTGGTGACCATCTACACGCGGCGGCCGACTGAGCTTACTTACCGCACGGGCGCTGCTCGACCGGGACTTTGGAGCGACCGGTGTGGTACTACTTCTCCAACGGCGTGCTGGTTACCTGGCTGTGCCCCATCCTACTTCAGGCTGATGTGGACCGTGGACTGCATGAGTTGTCCGCCGCCAATATGCGGGCATGCGAGCCTTTTTGGTGATCGCCGACGTGCGGCGGCTGACTTGGGTTGTGACAGCGGGCGGGGATGTGCCTGGCCTCCGTCGAGATCAACTCCAAAAAAATAACCATATAAAAGCCGGCGGGCGGATCTGGTGACCATCTACACGCGGCGGCCGACTGAGCTTACTTACCGCACGGGCGCTGCTCGACCGGTACTTTAGAACGACCGGTGTGGTACTACTTCTCCAACGGCGTGCTGGTTACCTGGCTGTGCACCATCCTACTTCAAGATGATGTAGACCGTGGACTGCAGGAGTTGTCCGCCGCCAATATGCGGGCATGCGAGCCTTTTTGGCGATCGCCGTCGTGCGGCGGATGACTTGGGTTGCGACAGCGGGGCGGGGATGTGCCTGGCCTCCGTCGAGATCAACTGCAAATAAAATAACTATATAAAAGCCGGCGGGCGGATCTGGTGACCATCTACACGCGGCGGCCGACTGAGCTTACTTACCGCACGGGCGCTGTTCGACCGGGACTTTGGAGCGACCGGTGTGGTACTACTTCTCCAACGTCGTGCTGGTTACCTGGCTGTGCACCATCCTACTTCAAGATGATGTAGACCGTGGACTGCAGGAGTTGTCCGCCGCCAATATGCGGGCATGCGAGCCTTTTTGGCGATCGCCGTCGTGCGGCGGCTGACTTGGGTTGTGACAGCGGGGCGGGGATGTGCCTGGCCTCCGTCGAGATCAACTCCAAAAAAAATAACCATATAAAAGCCGGCGGGCGGATCTGGTGACCATCTACACGTGGCGGCCGACTGAGCTTACTTACCGCACGGGCGCTGCTCGACCGGTACTTTAGAACGACCGGTGTGGTACTACTTCTCCAACGGCGTGCTGGTTACCTGGCTGTGCCTCATCCTACTTCAAGCTGATGTGGACCGTGGACTGCAGGAGTTGTCCGCCGCCAATATGCGGGCATGCGAGCCTTTTTGGCGATCGCCGTCGTGCGGCGGCTGACTTGGGTTGTGACAGCGGGGCGGGGATGTGCCTGGCCTCCGTCGAGTTCAACTGCAAATAAAATAACTATATAAAAGCCAGCGGGCGGATCTGGTGACCATCTTCACGCGGCGGCCGACTGAGCTTACTTACCGGACGGGCGCTGCTCGAGCGCGACTTTGGAGCGACCGGTGTGGTACTACTTCTCCAACGGCGTGCTGGTTACCTGGCTGTGCACCATCCTTCTTCAAGCTGATGTGGACCGTGGACTGCAGGAGTTGTCCTCCGCCAATATGCGGGCATGCGAGCGTTTTTGGCGATCGCCGTCGTGCGGCGGCTGACTTGGGTTGCGACAGCAGGGCGGGGATGTGCCTGGCCTCCGTCGAGATCAAATGCAAATAAAATAACCATATAAAAGCCAGCGGGCGGATCTGGTGACCATCTACACGCGGCGGCCTAATGCGCTTACTTACCGCACAGGCGCTGTTCGACCGGGACTTTGGAGCGACCGGTTTGGTACTACTTCTCCAACGGCGTGCTAGTTACCTGGCTGTGCCCCATCCTACTTCAAGCTGATGTGGACCGTGGACTGCAGGAGTTGTCCGCCGCCAATATGCGGGCATGCGAGCCTTTTTGGCGATCGCCGTCGTGCGGCGGCTGACTTGGGTTGCGACAGCGGGGCGGGGATGTGCCTGGCCTCCGTCGAGATCAACTGCAAATAAAATAACTATATAAAAGCCAGCGGGCGGATCTGGTAACCATCTTCACGCGGCGGCCGACTGAGCTTACTTACCGGACGGGCGCTGCTCGAGCGCGACTTTGGATCGACCGGTGTGGTACTACTTCTCCAACGGCGTGCTGGTTACCTGGCTGTGCACCATCCTTCTTCAAGCTGATGTGGACCGTGGACTGCAGGAGTTGTCCTCCGCCAATATGCGGGCATGCGAGCGTTTTTGGCGATCGCCGTCGTGCGGCGGCTGACTTGGGTTGCGACAGCAGGGCGGGGATGTGCCTGGCCTCCGTCGAGATCAAATGCAAATAAAATAACCATATAAAAGCCGGCGGGCGGATCTGGTGACCATCTTTACGCGGCGGCCGACTGAGCTTACTTACCGCACGGGCGCTGCTCGAGCGCGACTTTGGAGCGACCGGTGTGGTACTACTTCTCCAACGGCGTGCTGGTTACCTGGCTGTGCACCATCCTACTTCAAGATGATGTAGACCGTGGACTGCAGGAGTTGTCCGCCGCCAATATGCGGGCATGCGAGCCTTTTTGGCAATCGCCGTCGTGCGGCGGCTGACTTGGGTTGTGACAGCGGGGTGGGGATGAGCCTGGCCTCCGTCGAGATCAACTGCAAATAAAATAACCATATAAAAGCCGGCGGGTGGATCTGGTGACCATCTTCACGCGACGGCCGACTGAGCTTACTTACCGGACGGGCGCTGCTCGACCGGGACTTTGGAGCGACCGGTGTGGTACTACTTCTCCAACGGCGTGCTGGTTACCTGGCTGTGCACCATCCTACTTCAAGATGATGTAGACCGTGGACTGCAGGAGTTGTCCGCCGCCAATATGCGGGCATGCGAGCCTTTTTGGCGATCGCCGTCGTGCGGCGGCTGACTTGGGTTGTGACAGCGGGGTGGGGATGTGCCTGGCCTCCGTCGAGATCAGCTGCAAATAAAATAACCATATAAAAGCCGGCGGGTGGATCTGGTGACCATCTTCACGCGACGGCCGACTGAGCTTACTTACCGGACGGGCGCTGCTCGACCGGGACTTTGGAGCGACCGGTGTGGTACTACTTCTCCAACGGCGTGCTGGTTACCTGGCTGTGCACCATCCTACTTCAAGCTGATGTGGACCGTGGACTGCAGGAGTTGTCCTCCGCCAATATGCGGGCACGCGAGCGTTTTTGGCGATCGCCGTCGTGCGGCGGCTGACTTGGGTTGCGACAGCGGGGCGGGGATGTGCCTGGCCTCCGTCGAGATCAACTGCAAATAAAATAACCATATAAAAGCCGGCGGGCGGATCTGGTGACCATCTACACGCGGCGGCCGACTGCGCTTACTTACCGCACAGGCGCTGTTCGACCGGGACTTTGGAGCGACCGGTGTGGTACTACTTCTCCAACGGCGTGCTGGTTACCTGGCTGTGCACCATCCTACTTCAAGCTGATGTGGACCGTGGACTGCAGGAATTGTCGCCAATATGCTGGCAAGAGACCGGGTTTGACGATCCCCGTCGTGTGGCGGCTGACTTGGGCTGTGACAGCGGGGCGGGGATGTGCCTGGCCTCCGTCGAGATCAAATGCAAATAAAATAACCATACAAAAGCCGGCGGGCGGATCTGGTGACCATCTTCACGCGGCGTCCGACTAAGCTTACTTACCGCACGGGCGCTGCTCGACCGGGACTTTGGAGCGACCGGTGTGGTACTACTTCTCCAACGTCGTGCTGGTTACCTGGCTGTGCACCATCCTACTTCAAGATGATGTAGACCGTGGACTACAGGAGTTGTCCGCCGCCAATATGCGGGCATGCGAGCCTTTTTGGCGATCGCCGTCGTGCGGCGGCTGACTTGGGTTGTGACAGCGGGGTGGGGATGTGCCTGGCCTCCGTCGAGATCAACTGCAAATAAAATAACCATATAAAAGCCGGCGGGTGGATCTGGTGACCATCTTCACGCGACGGCCGACTGAGCTTACTTACCGGACGGGCGCTGCTCGACCGGGACTTTGGAGCGACCGGTGTGGTACTACTTCTCCAACGGCGTGCTGGTTACCTGGCTGTGCACCATCCTACTTCAAGATGATGTAGACCGTGGACTGCAGGAGTTGTCCGCCGCCAATATGCGGGCATGCGAGCCTTTTTGGCGATCGCCGTCGTGCGGCGGCTGACTTGGGTTGTGACAGCGGGGTGGGGATGTGCCTGGCCTCCGTCGAGATCAGCTGCAAATAAAATAACCATACAAAAGCCGGCGGGCGGATCTGGTGACCATCTTCACGCGGCGTCCGACTAAGCTTACTTACCGCACGGGCGCTGCTCGACCGGGACTTTGGAGCGACCGGTGTGGTACTACTTCTCCAACGTCGTGCTGGTTACCTGGCTGTGCACCATCCTACTTCAAGATGATGTAGACCGTGGACTGCAGGAGTTGTCCGCCGCCAATATGCGGGCATGCGAGCCTTTTTGGCGATCGCCGTCGTGCGGCGGCTGACTTGGGTTGTGACAGCGGGGTGGGGATGTGCCTGGCCTCCGTCGAGATCAACTGCAAATAAAATAACCATATAAAAGCCGGCGGGTGGATCTGGTGACCATCTTCACGCGACGGCCGACTGAGCTTACTTACCGCACGGGCGCTGCTCGAGCGCGACTTTGGAGCGACCGGTGTGGTACTACTTCTCCAACGGCGTGCTGGTTACCTGGCTGTGCACCATCCTTCTTCAAGCTGATGTGGACCGTGGACTGCAGGAGTTGTCCTCCGCCAATATGCGGGCATGCGAGCGTTTTTGGCGATCGCCGTCGTGCGGCGGCTGACTTGGGTTGCGACAGCAGGGCGGGGATGTGCCTGGCCTCCGTCGAGATCAAATGCAAATAAAATAACAATATAAAAGCCGGCGGGCGGATCTGGTGACCATCTTCACGCGACGGCCGACTGAGCTTACTTACCGCACGGGCGCTGCTCGAGCGCGACTTTGGAGCGACCGGTGTGGTACTACTTCTCCAACGGCGTGCTGGTTACCTGGCTGTGCACCATCCTTCTTCAAGCTGATGTGGACCGTGGACTGCAGGAGTTGTCCTCCGCCAATATGCGGGCATGCGAGCGTTTTTGGCGATCGCCGTCGTGCGGCGGCTGACTTGGGTTGTGACAGCGGGGCGGGGATGTGCCTGGCCTCCGTCGAGATCAACTGCAAATAAAATAACCATATAAAAGCCGGCGGGCGGATCTGGTGACCATCAACACGCGGCGGCCGACTGAGCTTACTTACCGCACGGGCGCTGCTCGACCGGGACTTTGGAGCGACCGGTGTGGTACTACTTCTCCAACGGCGTGCTGGTTACCTGGCTGTGCACCATCCTACTTCAAGCTGATGTGGACCGTGGACTGCAGGAGTTGTCCTCCGCCAATATGCGGGCACGCGAGCGTTTTTGGCGATCGCCGTCGTGCGGCGGCTGACTTGGGTTGTGACAGCGGGGCGGGGATGTGCCTGGCCTCCGTCGAGATCAACTGCAAATAAAATAACCATATAAAAGCAGGCGGGCGGATCTGGTGACCATCTACACGCGGCGGCCGACTGAGCTTACTTACCGCACGGGCGCTGCTCGACCGGGACTTTAGAGCGACCGGTGTGGTACTACTTCTCCAACGGCGTGCTGGTTACCTGGCTGTGCCCCATCCTACTTCAAGCTGATGTGGACCGTGGACTGCAGGAGTTGTCCGCCGCCAATATGCGGGCATGCGAGCCTTTTTGGCGATCGTCGTCGTGCGGCGGCTGACTTGGGTTGCGACAGCGGGGCGGGGATGTGCCTGGCCTCCGTCGAGATCAACTGCAAATAAAATAACTATATAAAAGCCAGCGGGCGGATCTGGTGACCATCTACACGCGGCGGCCGACTGCGCTTACTTACCGCACAGGCGCTGTTCGACCGGGACTTTGGAGCGACCGGTGTGGTACTACTTCTCCAACGGCGTGCTGGTTACCTGGCTGTGCCTCATCCTACTTCAAGCTGATGTGGACCGTGGACTGCAGGAATTGTCGCCAATATGCTGGCAAGAGACTGGGTTTGACAATCCCCGTCGTGTGGCGGCTGACTTGGGCTGTGACAGCGGGGCGGGGATGTGCCTGGCCTCCGTCGAGATCAAATGCAAATAAAATAACCATACAAAAGCCGGCGGGCGGATCTGGTGACCATCTTCACGCGGCGTCCGACTAAGCTTACTTACCGCACGGGCGCTGCTCGACCGGGACTTTGGAGCGACCGGTGTGGTACTACTTCTCCAACGTCGTGCTGGTTACCTGGCTGTGCACCATCCTACTTCAAGATGATGTAGACCGTGGACTGCAGGAGTTGTCCGCCGCCAATATGCGGGCATGCGAGCCTTTTTGGCGATCGCCGTCGTGCGGCGGCTGACTTGGGTTGTGACAGCGGGGTGGTGATGTGCCTGGCCTCCGTCGAGATCAACTGCAAATAAAATAACCATATAAAAGCCGGCGGGCGGATCTGGTGACCATCTTCACGCGACGGCCGACTGAGCTTACTTACCGGACGGGCGCTGCTCGACCGGGACTTTGGAGCGACCGGTGTGGTACTACTCCTCCAACGGCGTGCTGGTTACCTGGCTGTGCACCATCCTACTTCAAGATGATGTAGACCGTGGACTGCAGGAGTTGTCCGCCGCCAATATGCGGGCATGCGAGCCTTTTTGGCGATCGCCGTCGTGCGGCGGCTGACTTGGGTTGTGACAGCGGGGTGGTGATGTGCCTGGCCTCCGTCGAGATCAGCTGCAAATAAAATAACCATATAAAAGCCGGCGGGCGGATCTGGTGACCATCTTCACGCGACGGCCGACTGAGCTTACTTACCGCACGGGCGCTGCTCGACCGGGACTTTGGAGCGACCGGTGTGGTACTACTTCTCCAACGGCGTGCTGGTTACCTGGCTGTGCACCATCCTACTTCAAGCTGATGTGGACCGTGGACTGCAGGAGTTGTCCTCCGCCAATATGCGGGCACGCGAGCGTTTTTGGCGATCGCCGTCGTGCGGCGGCTGACTTGGGTTGTGACAGCGGGGCGGGGATGTGCCTGGCCTCCGTCGAGATCAACTGCAAATAAAATAACCATATAAAAGCAGGCGGGCGGATCTGGTGACCATCTACACGCGGCGGCCGACTGAGCTTACTTACCGCACGGGCGCTGCTCGACCGGGACTTTTGAGCGACCGGTGTGGTACTACTTCTCCAACGGCGTGCTGGTTACCTGGCTGTGCCCCATCCTACTTCAAGCTGATGTGGACCGTGGACTGCCGGAGTTGTCCGCCGCCAATATGCGGGCATGCGAGCCTTTTTGGCGATCGCCATCGTGCGGCGGCTGACTTGGGTTGTGACAGCGGGGCGGGGATGTGCCTGGCCTCCGTCAAGATCAACTGCAAATAAAATAACCATACAAAAGCCGGCGGGCGGATCTGGTGACCATCTTTACGCGGCGGCCGACTGAGCTTACTTACCGCACGGGCGCTGCTCGAGCGCGACTTTGGAGCGACCGGTGTGGTACTACTTCTCCAACGGCGTGCTGGTTACCTGGCTGTGCACCATCCTTCTTCAAGCTGATGTGGACCGTGGACTGCAGGAGTTGTCCTCCGCCAATATGCGGGCATGCGAGCCTTTTTGGCGATCGCCGTCGTGCGGCGGCTGACTTGGGTTGCGACAGCAGGGCGGGGATGTGCCTGGCCTCCGTCGAGATCAAATGCAAATAAAATAACCATATAAAAGCCGGCGGGCGGATCTGGTGACCATCTTCACGCGGCGGCCGACTGAGCTTACTTACCGCACGGGCGCTGCTCGACCGGGACTTTGGAGCGACCGGTGTGGTACTACTTCTCCAACGTCGTGCTGGTTACCTGGCTGTGCACCATCCTACTTCAAGATGATGTGGACCGTGGACTGCAGGAGTTGTCCGCCGCCAATATGCGGGCATGCGAGCCTTTTTTGGCGATCGCCGTCGTGCGGCGGCTGACTTGGGCTGTGACAGCGGGGCGGGGATGTGCCTGGCCTCCGTCGAGATCAACTCCAAAAAAACCTTAATATATAAAATTCTCGAGTCAAAAGTGTTAGACAGAAAACTCCTCCGAAACGGCTTGATCGATTCTCAAGAAATTTTTTGAGCGTATTGAGTAGGTCTGAGAAATGAACAACATCTACTTTTCATCCCTATGTGGCCAATCCTCTTCTGAAGAATTCGCCGTTTCAATTTTCCTGTGTTATTATTGAGTTTTTATCAAGAATATATACAGGATGCTCTGACTTTCATGTGCGGCATTAACTCTATTTATGAGTGTTTTGTAAAGTGAACAAAAAGTGATCAAAAAGTGAGCAATGCCAACAAAAAGGGAAGGGGCCAATTTGACCAGTAATTCAAGTAATTCTCAAATCATGGGAAGAAGAACCGAAGAACAAATCCAGCAACGAAATACTGATACACGTGTAGGAATGGCGCAATTGCGTCAAGAAGAGCCAGAAGATACACGAGCTGAACGCAATAAAGGCAGAAGAGAACAGCAACGACAATCACGCCGTTTCACAATCAATAGACGCAGAACAAACCAACAACGACAACAGGTAAATCGAGCATTCATATCTGATTCATTCCTGCGTCTAGCATTCCAGTATGAGCCCGATATTGAATATTATGCATCCCTATGTGGGCCATCCTCTTCTGAAGAATTCGCGGTTTCAATTTTTACTTTGTTATCATTGAGTTAAGAAGTAAATAACCTATGTGGGCCATCTTCTTCTGAAGAATTCGCGGTTGCCCTTACTTGCGAATCAGCGAGAGACAACAATTTTCCAAAGAGCGATGCGTGGTCGGACTGAACGTGTTCGGCAGCGATTTGGAGGACATTAGCAACTTCTGGAGGTGCTGGCTTTTTGCGACAACCGCATATAGTCACTGAGCAGTCTGAGAAACTGCTACCAGCGGAAGGAGCTCTGTCTGCGAAAGAACGATATCTTCAGCTTAAAAGGATCGACCACCTGGCGGGTTACCACTCGCTTAGGTTCATGAGCTGGCAACTCCTTTTGGGCCTGCGTTCTGTGCCATTTGCCAAATTTCAAGGTGCTGGAGAACATGAAGGTCTCCGAGCAGAAGGTGCAGGCTTCCCCGAGTCTCGCGTTTAGCGAAAGGATCAAAAAGAAGCAGGAACCGAAGCACGAAATAAAATTGGACTGGAAAGTGGCTGGAAGCTCTAGGAACTTACATCAGTTCCAACCTACTTCCATCAGACCTTGCCAGTTACACCATCAGCACCCAAGCTTGCCGTGGTTACCCAGGATCGATGAAACGCCACAGAGGCGGAATGGCCAACAAAATCTCATTTAGAAAGCAGCGAAGTGCGTGGTTTAGCTAGATTAAAATGGTTCATATTACAGAAGAAGTAACGAATAGGAAAGTCAGCTCAATGAAAAGGATTCAAATTAGGGCGAGACAAGGTTCGCCGGGTCAGCTAGTAACTATATAAAAGCTGGCGGCCGGATCTGGTGACCATCTTCACGCGGCGGCCGACTGAGCTTACTTACCGCACGGGCGCTGTTCGACCGGGACTTTGGAGCGACCGGTGTGGTACTACTTCTCCAACGTCGTGCTGGTTACCTGGCTGTGCACCATCCTACTTCAAGATGATGTAGACCGTGGACTGCAGGAGTTGTCCGCCGCCAATATGCGGGCATGCGAGCCTTTTTTGGCGATCGCCGTCGTGCGGCGGCTGACTTGGGTTGTGACAGCGGGGCGGGGATGTGCCTGGCCTCCGTCGAGATCAACTCCAAAAAACGATCTTAATTTTTTCCTCTTTTATTTTTTCCCCTCCAAAAAAAAAATATAAAATTCTCGAGTCAAAAGTGTTAGACAGAAAACTCCTCCGAAACGGCTTGACCGATTCTCAAGAAATTTTTTGAGCGTATTGAGTAGGTCTGAGAAATGAACAACATCTACTTTTCATCCCTATGTGGCCAATCCTCTTCTGAAGAATTCGCCGTTTCAATTTTCCTGTGTTATTATTGAGTTTTTATCAAGAATATATACAGGATGCTCTGACTTTTCATGTGCGGCATTAACTCTATTTATGAGTGTTTTGTAAAGTGAACAAAAAGTGATCAAAAAAGACAAAAGTGAGCAATGCCAACAAAAAGGGAAGGGGCCAATTTGACCAGTAATTCAAGTAATTCTCAAATCATGGGAAGAAGAACCGAAGAACAAATCCAGCAACGAAATACTGATACACGTGTAGGAATGGCGCAATTGCGTCAAGAAGAGCCAGAAGATACACGAGCTGAACGCAATAAAGGCAGAAGAGAACAGCAACGACAATCACGCCGTTTCACAATCAATAGACGCAGAACAAACCAACAACGACAACAGGTAAATCGAGCATTCATATCTGATTCATTCCTGCGTCTAGCATTCCAGTATGAGCCCGATATTGAATATTATGCATCCCTATGTGGGCCATCCTCTTCTGAAGAATTCGCGGTTTCAATTTTTACTTTGTTATCATTGAGTTAAGAAGTAAATAACCTATGTGGGCCATCTTCTTCTGAAGAATTCGCGGTTGCCCTTACTTGCGAATCAGCGAGAGACAACAATTTTCCAAAGAGCGATGCGTGGTCGGACTGAACGTGTTCGGCAGCGATTTGGAGGACATTAGCAACTTCTGGAGGTGCTGGCTTTTTGCGACAACCGCATATAGTCACTGAGCAGTCTGAGAAACTGCTACCAGCGGAAGGAGCTCTGTCTGCGAAAGAACGATATCTTCAGCTTAAAAGGATCGACCACCTGGCGGGTTACCACTCGCTTAGGTTCATGAGCTGGCAACTCCTTTTGGGCCTGCGTTCTGTGCCATTTGCCAAATTTCAAGGTGCTGGAGAACATGAAGGTCTCCGAGCAGAAGGTGCAGGCTTCCCCGAGTCTCGCGTTTAGCGAAAGGATCAAAAAGAAGCAGGAACCGAAGCACGAAATAAAATTGGACTGGAAAGTGGCTGGAAGCTCTAGGAACTTACATCAGTTCCAACCTACTTCCATCAGACCTTGCCAGTTACACCATCAGCACCCAAGCTTGCCGTGGTTACCCAGGATCGATGAAACGCCACAGAGGCGGAATGGCCAACAAAATCTCATTTAGAAAGCAGCGAAGTGCGTGGTTTAGCTAGATTAAAATGGTTCATATTACAGAAGAAGTAACGAATAGGAAAGTCAGCTCAATGAAAAGGATTCAAATTAGGGCGAGACAAGGTTCGCCGGGTCAGCTAGTAACTATATAAAAGCTGGCGGCCGGATCTGGTGACCATCTTCACGCGGCGGCCGACTGAGCTTACTTACCGCACGGGCGCTGTTCGACCGGGACTTTGGAGCGACCGGTGTGGTACTACTTCTCCAACGTCGTGCTGGTTACCTGGCTGTGCACCATCCTACTTCAAGATGATGTAGACCGTGGACTGCAGGAGTTGTCCGCCGCCAATATGCGGGCATGCGAGCCTTTTTGGCGATCGCCGTCGTGCGGCGGCTGACTTGGGTTGTGACAGCGGGGCGGGGATGTGCCTGGCCTCCGTCGAGATCAACTCCAAAAAAAATAACCATATAAAAGCCGGTGGGCGGATCTGGTGACCATCTACACGCGGCGGCCGACTGAGCTTACTTACCGCACGGGCGCTGCTCGACCGGTACTTTAGAACGACCGGTGTGGTACTACTTCTCCAACGGCGTGCTGGTTACCTGGCTGTGCACCATCCTACTTCAAGCTGATGTGGACCGTGGACTGCAGGAATTGTCGCCAATATGCTGGCAAGAGACCGGGTTTGACGATCCCCGTCGTGTGGCGGCTGACTTGGGCTGTGACAGCGGGGCGGGGATGTGCCTGGCCTCCGTCGAGATCAACTGCAAATAAAATCTAATATATAAAATTCTCGAGTCAAAAGTGTTAGACAGAAAACTCCTCCGAAACGGCTTGACCGATTCTCAAGAAATTTTTTGAGCGTATTGAGTAGGTCTGAGAAATGAACAACATCTACTTTTCATCCCTATGTGGCCAATCCTCTTCTGAAGAATTCGCCGTTTCAATTATCCTGTGTTATTATTGAGTTTTTATCTAGAATATATACAGGATGCTCTGACTTTCATGTGCGGCATTAACTCTATTTATGTGTGTTTTGTAAAGTGAACAAAAAGTGATCAAAAAGTGATCAAAAAGTGAGCAATGCCAACAAAAAGGGAAGGGGCCAATTTGACCAGTAATTCAAGTAATTCTCAAATCATGGGAAGAAGAACCGAAGAACAAATCCAGCAACGAAATACTGATACACGTGTAGGAATGGCGCAATTGCGTCAAGAAGAGCCAGAAGATACACGAGCTGAACGCAATAAAGGCAGAAGAGAACAGCAACGACAATCACGCCGTTTCACAATCAATAGACGCAGAACAAACCAACAACGACAACAGGTAAATCGAGCATTCATATCTGATTCATTCCTGCGTCTAGCATTCCAGTATGAGCCCGATATTGAATATTATGCATCCCTATGTGGGCCATCCTCTTCTGAAGAATTCGCGGTTTCAATTTTTACTTTGTTATCATTGAGTTAAGAAGTAAATAACCTATGTGGGCCATCTTCTTCTGAAGAATTCGCGGTTGCCCTTACTTGCGAATCAGCGAGAGACAACAATTTTCCAAAGAGCGATGCGTGGTCGGACTGAACGTGTTCGGCAGCGATTTGGAGGACATTAGCAACTTCTGGAGGTGCTGGCTTTTTGCGACAACCGCATATAGTCACTGAGCAGTCTGAGAAACTGCTACCAGCGGAAGGAGCTCTGTCTGCGAAAGAACGATATCTTCAGCTTAAAAGGATCGACCACCTGGCGGGTTACCACTCGCTTAGGTTCATGAGCTGGCAACTCCTTTTGGGCCTGCGTTCTGTGCCATTTGCCAAATTTCAAGGTGCTGGAGAACATGAAGGTCTCCGAGCAGAAGGTGCAGGCTTCCCCGAGTCTCGCGTTTAGCGAAAGGATCAAAAAGAAGCAGGAACCGAAGCACGAAATAAAATTGGACTGGAAAGTGGCTGGAAGCTCTAGGAACTTACATCAGTTCCAACCTACTTCCATCAGACCTTGCCAGTTACACCATCAGCACCCAAGCTTGCCGTGGTTACCCAGGATCGATGAAACGCCACAGAGGCGGAATGGCCAACAAAATCTCATTTAGAAAGCAGCGAAGTGCGTGGTTTAGCTAGATTAAAATGGTTCATATTACAGAAGAAGTAACGAATAGGAAAGTCAGCTCAATGAAAAGGATTCAAATTAGGGCGAGACAAGGTTCGCCGGGTCAGCTAGTAACTATATAAAAGCTGGCGGCCGGATCTGGTGACCATCTTCACGCGGCGGCCGACTGAGCTTACTTACCGCACGGGCGCTGTTCGACCGGGACTTTGGAGCGACCGGTGTGGTACTACTTCTCCAACGTCGTGCTGGTTACCTGGCTGTGCACCATCCTACTTCAAGATGATGTAGACCGTGGACTGCAGGAGTTGTCCGCCGCCAATATGCGGGCATGCGAGCCTTTTTGGCGATCGCCGTCGTGCGGCGGCTGACTCGGGTTGTGACAGCGGGGCGGGGATGTGCCTGGCCTCCGTCGAGATCAACTCCAAAAAAAATAACCATATAAAAGCCGGTGGGCGGATCTGGTGACCATCTACACGCGGCGGCCGACTGAGCTTACTTACCGCACGGGCGCTGCTCGACCGGTACTTTAGAACGACCGGTGTGGTACTACTTCTCCAACGGCGTGCTGGTTACCTGGCTGTGCACCATCCTACTTCAAGCTGATGTGGACCGTGGACTGCAGGAATTGTCGCCAATATGCTGGCAAGAGACCGGGTTTGACGATCCCCGTCGTGTGGCGGCTGACTTGGGCTGTGACAGCGGGGCGGGGATGTGCCTGGCCTCCGTCGAGATCAACTGCAAATAAAATCTAATATATAAAATTCTCGAGTCAAAAGTGTTAGACAGAAAACTCCTCCGAAACGGCTTGACCGATTCTCAAGAAATTTTTTGAGCGTATTGAGTAGGTCTGAGAAATGAACAACATCTACTTTTCATCCCTATGTGGCCAATCCTCTTCTGAAGAATTCGCCGTTTCAATTATCCTGTGTTATTATTGAGTTTTTATCTAGAATATATACAGGATGCTCTGACTTTCATGTGCGGCATTAACTCTATTTATGTGTGTTTTGTAAAGTGAACAAAAAGTGATCAAAAAGTGAGCAATGCCAACAAAAGGGAAGGGGCCAATTTGACCAGTAATTCAAGTAATTCTCAAATCATGGGAAGAAGAACCGAAGAACAAATCCAGCAACAAAATACTGATACACGTGTAGGAATGGCGCAATTGCGTCAAGAAGAGCCAGAAGATACACGAGCTGAACGCAATAAAGGCAGAAGAGAACAGCAACGACAATCACGCCGTTTCACAATCAATAGACGCAGAACAAACCAACAACGACAACAGGTAAATCGAGCATTCATATCTGATTCATTCCTGCGTCTAGCATTCCAGTATGAGCCCGATATTGAATATTATGCATCCCTATGTGGGCCATCCTCTTCTGAAGAATTCGCGGTTTCAATTTTTACTTTGTTATCATTGAGTTAAGAAGTAAATAACCTATGTGGGCCATCTTCTTCTGAAGAATTCGCGGTTGCCCTTACTTGCGAATCAGCGAGAGACAACAATTTTCCAAAGAGCGATGCGTGGTCGGACTGAACGTGTTCGGCAGCGATTTGGAGGACATTAGCAACTTCTGGAGGTGCTGGCTTTTTGCGACAACCGCATATAGTCACTGAGCAGTCTGAGAAACTGCTACCAGCGGAAGGAGCTCTGTCTGCGAAAGAACGATATCTTCAGCTTAAAAGGATCGACCACCTGGCGGGTTACCACTCGCTTAGGTTCATGAGCTGGCAACTCCTTTTGGGCCTGCGTTCTGTGCCATTTGCCAAATTTCAAGGTGCTGGAGAACATGAAGGTCTCCGAGCAGAAGGTGCAGGCTTCCCCGAGTCTCGCGTTTAGCGAAAGGATCAAAAAGAAGCAGGAACCGAAGCACGAAATAAAATTGGACTGGAAAGTGGCTGGAAGCTCTAGGAACTTACATCAGTTCCAACCTACTTCCATCAGACCTTGCCAGTTACACCATCAGCACCCAAGCTTGCCGTGGTTACCCAGGATCGATGAAACGCCACAGAGGCGGGATGGCCAACAAAATCTCATTTAGAAAGCAGCGAAGTGCGTGGTTTAGCTAGATTAAAATGGTTCATATTACAGAAGAAGTAACGAATAGGAAAGTCAGCTCAATGAAAAGGATTCAAATTAGGGCGAGACAAGGTTCGCCGGGTCAGCTAGTAACTATATAAAAGCCGGCGGGCGGATCTGGTGACCATCTTCACGCGGTGGCCGACTGAGCTTCCTTACCGCACGGGCGCTGTTCGACCGGGACTTTGGAGCGACCGGTGTGGTACTACTTCTCCAACGTCGTGCTGGTTACCTGGCTGTGCACCATCCTACTTCAAGATGATGTAGACCGTGGACTGCAGGAGTTGTCCGCCGCCAATATGCGGGCATGCGAGCCTTTTTGGCGATCGCCGTCGTGCGGCGGCTGACTTGGGTTGTGACAGCGGGGCGGGGATGTGCCTGGCCTCCGTCGAGATCAACTCCAAAAAAAATAACCATATAAAAGCCGGCGGGCGGATCTGGTGACCATCTACACGCGGCGGCCGACTGAGCTTACTTACCGCCCGGGCGCTGCTCGACCGGTACTTTAGAACGACCGGTGTGGTACTACTTCTCCAACGGCGTGCTGGTTACCTGGCTGTGCACCATCCTACTTCAAGCTGATGTGGACCGTGGACTGCAGGAATTGTCGCCAATATGCTGGCAAGAGACCGGGTTTGACGATCCCCGTCGTGTGGCGGCTGACTTGGGCTGTGACAGCGGGGCGGGGATGTGCCTGGCCTCCGTCGAGATCAACTGCAAATAAAATCTAATATATAAAATTCTCGAGTCAAAAGTGTTAGACAGAAAACTCCTCCGAAACGGCTTGACCGATTCTCAAGAAATTTTTTGAGCGTATTGAGTAGGTCTGAGAAATGAACAACATCTACTTTTCATCCCTATGTGGCCAATCCTCTTCTGAAGAATTCGCCGTTTCAATTATCCTGTGTTATTATTGAGTTTTTATCTAGAATATATACAGGATGCTCTGACTTTCATGTGCGGCATTAACTCTATTTATGTGTGTTTTGTAAAGTGAACAAAAAGTGATCAAAAAGTGAGCAATGCCAACAAAAAGGGAAGGGGCCAATTTGACCAGTAATTCAAGTAATTCTCAAATCATGGGAAGAAGAACCGAAGAACAAATCCAGCAACAAAATACTGATACACGTGTAGGAATGGCGCAATTGCGTCAAGAAGAGCCAGAAGATACACGAGCTGAACGCAATAAAGGCAGAAGAGAACAGCAACGACAATCACGCCGTTTCACAATCAATAGACGCAGAACAAACCAACAACGACAACAGGTAAATCGAGCATTCATATCTGATTCATTCCTGCGTCTAGCATTCCAGTATGAGCCCGATATTGAATATTATGCATCCCTATGTGGGCCATCCTCTTCTGAAGAATTTGCGGTTCCAATTTTTACTTTGTTATCATTGAGTTAAGAAGTAAATAACCTATGTGGGCCATCTTCTTCTGAAGAATTCGCGGTTGCCCTTACTTGCGAATCAGCGAGAGACAACAATTTTCCAAAGAGCGATGCGTGGTCGGACTGAACGTGTTCGGCAGCGATTTGGAGGACATTAGCAACTTCTGGAGGTGCTGGCTTTTTGCGACAACCGCATATAGTCACTGAGCAGTCTGAGAAACTGCTACCAGCGGAAGGAGCTCTGTCTGCGAAAGAACGATATCTTCAGCTTAAAAGGATCTACCACCTGGCGGGTTACCACTCGCTTAGGTTCATGAGCTGGCAACTCCTTTTGGGCCTGCGTTCTGTGCCATTTGCCAAATTTCAAGGTGCTGGAGAACATGAAGGTCTCCGAGCAGAAGGTGCAGGCTTCCCCGAGTCTCGCGTTTAGCGAAAGGATCAAAAAGAAGCAGGAACCGAAGCACGAAATAAAATTGGACTGGAAAGTGGCTGGAAGCTCTAGGAACTTACATCAGTTCCAACCTACTTCCATCAGACCTTGCCAGTTACACCATCAGCACCCAAGCTTGCCGTGGTTACTCAGGATCGATGAAACGCCACAGAGGCGGGATGGCCAACAAAATCTCATTTAGTGCGTGGTTTAGCTAGATTAAAATGGTTCATATTACAGAAGAAGTAACGAATAGGAAAGTCAGCTCAATGAAAAGGATTCAAATTAGGGCGAGACAAGGTTCGCCGGGTCAGCTAGTAACTATATAAAAGCCGGCGGGCGGATCTGGTGACCATCTTCACGCGGCGGCCGACTGAGCTTACTTACCGCACGGGCGCTGTTCGACCGGGACTTTGGAGCGACCGGTGTGGTACTACTTCTCCAACGTCGTGCTGGTTACCTGGCTGTGCCCCATCCTACTTCAGGCTGATGTGGACCGTGGACTGCAGGAGTTGTCCGCCGCCAGTATGCGCGCATGCGAGCCTTTTTGGCGATCGCCGTCGTGCGGCGGCTGACTTGGGTTGTGACAGCGGGGCGGGGATGTGCCTGGCCTCCGTCGAGATCAAATGCAAATAAAATAACCATATAAAAGGCGGCGGGCGGATCTGGTGACCATCTACACGCGGCGGCCGACTGCGCTTACTTACCGCACAGGCGCTGTTCGACCGGGACTTTGGAGCGACCGGTGTGGTACTACTTCTCCAACGGCGTGCTGGTTACCTGGCTGTGCCTCATCCTACTTCAAGCTGATGTGGACCGTGGACTGCAGGAGTTGTCCGCCGCCAATATGCGGGCATGCGAGCCTTTTTTGGCGATCGCCGTCGTGCGGCGGCTGACTTGGGTTGTGACAGCGGGGCGGGGATGTGCCTGGCCTCCGTCGAGATCAACTGCAAATAAAATAACCATATAAAAGCCGGCGGGCGGATCTGGTGACCATCTACACGCGGCGGCCGACTGAGCTTACTTACCGCACGGGCGCTGTTCGACCGGGACTTTGGAGCGACCGGTGTGGTACTACTTCTCCAACGGCGTGCTGGTTACCTGGCTGTGCCCCATCCTACTTCAAGCTGATGTGGACCGTGGACTGCAGGAGTTGTCCGCCGCCAATATGCGGGCATGCGAGCCTTTTTGGCGATCGCCGTCGTGCGGCGGCTGACTTGGGTTGTGACAGCGGGGCGGGGATGTGCCTGGCCTCCGTCGAGATCAACTGCAAATAAAATAACTATATAAAAGCCGGCGGGCGGATCTGGTGACCATCTACACGCGGCGGCCTACTGCGCTTACTTACCGCACAGACGCTGTTCGACCGGGACTTTGGAGCGACCGGTGTGGTACTACTTCTCCAACGGCGTGCTGGTTACCTGGCTGTGCCCCATCCTACTTCAAGCTGATGTGGACCGTGGACTGCAGGAGTTGTCCGCCGCCAATATGCGGGCATGCGAGCCTTTTTGGCGATCGCCGTCGTGCGGCGGCTGACTTGGGTTGCGACAGCGGGGCGGGGATGTGCCTGGCCTCCGTCGAGATCAACTGCAAATAAAATAACTATATAAAAGCCAGCGGGCGGATCTGGTGACCATCTACACGCGGCGGCCGACTGAGCTTACTTACCGCACGGGCGCTGTTCGACCGGGACTTTGGAGCGACCGGTGTGGTACTACTTCTCCAACGGCGTGCTGGTTACCTGGCTGTGCCCCATCCTACTTCAAGCTGATGTGGACCGTGGACTGCAGGAGTTGTCCGCCGCCAATATGCGGGCATGCGAGCCTTTTTGGCGATCGCCGTCGTGCGGCGGCTGACTTGGGTTGTGACAGCGGGGCGGGGATGTGCCTGGCCTCCGTCGAGATCAACTGCAAATAAAATAACTATATAAAAGCCGGCGGGCGGATCTGGTGACCATCTACACGCGGCGGCCTACTGCGCTTACTTACCGCACAGACGCTGTTCGACCGGGACTTTGGAGCGACCGGTGTGGTACTACTTCTCCAACGGCGTGCTGGTTACCTGGCTGTGCCTCATCCTACTTCAAGCTGATGTGGACCGTGGACTGCAGGAGTTGCCCGCCGCCAATATGCGGGCATGCGAGCCTTTTGGCGATCGCCGTCGTGCGGCGGCTGACTTGGGTTGCGACAGCGGGGCGGGGATGTGCCTGGCCTCCGTCGAGATCAACTGCAAATAAAATAACTATATAAAAGCCAGCGGGCGGATCTGGTGACCATCTACACGCGGCGGCCGACTGCGCTTACTTACCGCACAGGCGCTGTTCGACCGGGACTTTGGAGCGACCGGTGTGGTACTACTTCTCCAACGGCGTGCTGGTTACCTGGCTGTGCCTCATCCTACTTCAAGCTGATGTGGACCGTGGACTGCAGGAGTTGCCCGCCGCCAATATGCGGGCATGCGAGCCTTTTTGGCGATCGCCGTCGTGTGGCGGCTGACTTGGGTTGTGACAGCGGGGCGGGGATGTGGCTGGCCTCCGTCGAGATCAACTGCAAATAAAATAACTATATAAAAGCCAGCGGGCGGATCTGGTGACCATCTACACGCGGCGGCCGACTGCGCTTACTTACCGCACAGGCGCTGTTCGACCGGGACTTTGGAGCGACCGGTGTGGTACTACTTCTCCAACGGCGTGCTGGTTACCTGGCTGTGCCCCATCCTACTTCAAGCTGATGTGGACCGTGGACTGCAGGAGTTGTCCGCCGCCAATATGCGGGCATGCGAGCCTTTTTGGCGATCGCCGTCGTGCGGCGGCTGACTTGGGTTGCGACAGCGGGGCGGGGATGTGCCTGGCCTCCGTCGAGATCAACTGCAAATAAAATAACTTTATAAAAGCCGGCGGGCGGATCTGGTGACCATCTACACGCGGCGGCCGACTGAGCTTACTTACCGCACGGGCGCTGTTCGACCGGGACTTTGGAGCGACCGGTGTGGTACTACTTCTCCAACGGCGTGCTGGTTACCTGGCTGTGCCTCATCCTACTTCAAGCTGATGTGGACCGTGGACTGCAGGAGTTGTCCGCCGCCAATATGCGGGCATGCGAGCGTTTTTGGCGATCGCCGTCGTGCGGCGGCTGACTTGGGTTGCGACAGCGGGGCGGGGATGTGCCTGGCCTCCGTCGAGATCAACTGCAAATAAAATATTCATATAAAAGCCGGCGGGCGGATCTGGTGACCATCTACACGCGGCGGCCTACTGCGCTTACTTACCGCACAGGCGCTGTTCGACCGGGACTTTGGAGCGACCGGTGTGGTACTACTTCTCCAACGGCGTGCTGGTTACCTGGCTGTGCCCCATCCTACTTGAAGCTGATGTGGACCGTGGACTGCAGGAGTTGTCCGCCGCCAATATGCGGGCATGTGAGCCTTTTTGGCGATCGCCGTCGTGCGGCGGCTGACTTGGGTTGCGACAGCGGGGCGGGGATGTGCCTGGCCTCCGTCGAGATCAACTGCAAATAAAATAACTATATAAAAGCCAGCGGGCGGATCTGGTGACCATCTACACGCGGAGGCCGACTGCGCTTACTTACCGCACAGGCGCTGTTCGACCGGGACTTTGGAGCGACCGGTGTGGTACTACTTCTCCAACGGCGTGCTGGTTACCTGGCTGTGCCTCATCCTACTTCAAGCTGATGTGGACCGTGGACTGCAGGAGTTGTCCGCCGCCAATATGCGGGCATGCGAGCCTTTTGGCGATCGCCGTCGTGCGGCGGCTGACTTGGGTTGCGACAGCGGGGCGGGGATGTGCCTGGCCTCCGTCGAGATCAACTGCAAATAAAATAACCAGATAAAAGCCGGCGGGCGAATCTGGTGACCATCTATACGCGGCGGCCGACTGAGCTTACTTACCGCACGGGCGCTGCTCGACCGGGACTTTAGAACGACCGGTGTGGTACTACTTCTCCAACGGCGTTCTGGTTACCTGGCTGTGCACCATCCTACTTCAAGCTGATGTGGACCGTGGACTGCAGGAGTTGTCCGCCGCCAATATGCGGGCATGCGAGCCTTTTTGGCGATCGCCGTCGTGCGGCGGCTGACTTGGGTTGTGACAGCGGGGCGGGGATGTGCCTGGCCTCCGTCGAGATCAACTGCAAATAATATAACCATATAAAAGCCGGCGGGCGGATCTGGTGACCATCTACACGCGGCGGCCGACTGAGCTTACTTACCGCACGGGCGCTGCTCGACCGGGACTTTAGAACGACCGGTGTGGTACTACTTCTCCAACGGCGTTCTGGTTACCTGGCTGTGCACCATCCTACTTCAAGCTGATGTGGACCGTGGACTGCAGGAGTTGTCCGCCGCCAATATGCGGGCATGCGAGCCTTTTTGGCGATCGCCGTCGTGCGGCGGCTGACTTGGGTTGTGACAGCGGGGCGGGGATGTGCCTGGCCTCCGTCGAGATCAACTGCAAATAATATAACCATATAAAAGCCAGCGGGCGGATCTGGTGACCATCTACACGGGGCGGCCGACTGCGCTTACTTACCGCACAGGCGCTGTTCGACCGGGACTTTGGAGCGACCGGTGTGGTACTACTTCTCCAACGGCGTGCTGGTAACCTGGCTGTGCCCCATCCTACTTCAAGCTGATGTGGACCGTGGACTGCAGGAGTTGTCCGCCGCCAATAAGCGGGCATGCGAGCCTTTTTTGGCGATCGCCGTCGTGCGGCGGCTGACTTGGGTTGCGACAGCGGGGCGGGGATGTGCCTGGCCTCCGTCGAGATCAACTGCAAATAAAATAACCATATAAAAGCCGGCGGGCGAATCTGGTGACCATCTTCACGCGGCGGCCGACTGCGCTTACTTACCGCACAGGCGCTGTTCGACCGGGACTTTGGAGCGACCGGTGTGGTACTACTTCTCCAACGGCGTGCTGGTAACCTGGCTGTGCCCCATCCTACTTCAAGCTGATGTGGACCGTGGACTGCAGGAGTTGTCCGCCGCCAATATGCGGGCATGCGAGCCTTTTGGCGATCGCCGTCGTGTGGCGGCTGACTTGGGTTGCGACAGCGGGGCGGGGATGTGCCTGGCCTCCGTCGAGATCAACTGCAAATAAAATAACCATATAAAAGCCGGCGGGCGAATCTGGTGACCATCTTCACGCGGCGGCCGACTGAGCTTACTTACCGCACGGGCGCTGCTCGACCGGGACTTTAGAACGACCGGTGTGGTACTACTTCTCCAACGGCGTGCTGGTTACCTGGCTGTGCACCATCCTACTTCAAGCTGATGTGGACCGTGGACTGCAGGAGTTGTCCGCCGCCAATATGCGGGCATGCGAGCCTTTTTGGCGATCGCCGTCATGCGGCGGCTGACTTGGGTTGTGACAGCGGGGCGGGGATGTGCCTGGCCTCCGTCGAGATCAACTGCAAATAAAATACCTATATAAAAGCCATCGGGCGGATCTGGTGACCATCTACACGCGGCGGCCGACTGCGCTTACTTACCGCACAGGCGCTGTTCGACCGGGACTTTGGAGCGACCGGTGTGGTACTACTTCTCCAACGGCGTGCTGGTTACCTGGCTGTGCCCTATCCTACTTAAAGCTGATGTGGACCGTGGACTGCAGGAGTTGTCCGCCGCCAATATGCGGGCATGCGAGCCTTTTTGGCGATCGCCGTCGTGCGGCGGCTGATTTGGGTTGCGACAGCGGGGCGGGGATGTGCCTGGCCTCCGTCGAGATCAACTGCAACTGAGGAACCGCAAGACGGCCCTCACAATTGTTAAGTTTTGTAGGTTTAATTTGTAGCCATGTAGGGATTTTGTAGATTTAATTTGTAGCCATGTAGGGATTTTGTATATATAGATTTGTAGCCATGTAGGGATTTTGTATATATAGATTTGTAGCCATGTAGGGATTTTGTATATATAGATTTGTAGCCATGTAGGATCCTTTGTTATTTTGTAGCCATGTAAGAATTGTTATAGTTATATTAATTTTCTTATTCGGACATATATATTTTGAAGTCATAATTTTGTTATTATTTAATTAACTAATCGACAAATACTAGTTTAGCCTTTTCAAAACCAACACCGACATCACTCGTAATTTCTAGCTAGGGACCCAAGTCAGTAAACATATAAGCTAGTATTATTAGTTTAGCTTTTTATAGCCAGCGTAGACATCACCCGCAGCCAACATGCACTCGAACATCTACAGGCCACTCAACACACAATACGCTCACGAGATAACAGCTTCAACACACACTGAAGCACAGCCAACATGCACTCGAACATCTACAGGCCACCCAACACACATACGCTCACGAGATAACAGCTTCAACACACACTGAAGCACAGCCAACATGCACTCGAACATCTACAGGCCACCCAACACACAATACGCTCACGAGATAACAGCTTCAACACACACTGAAGCACAGCCAACATGCACTCGAACATCTACAGGCCACTCAACACACAATACGCTCACGAGATCACAGCTTCAACTCGAACACCTGCATGTAGCCCACACACACAAGTCTTCGCCGCCGCTGCCCTTCATACCGCCCGAAAACGATCAAACCGAATTGCAACCGGCGCGATTGATGTTTTCGAACAAAGGGCCATAGAAAGTTTCGCTCGGCCAATGCCGAAGTCCGACGAGGCGCACGCGCAGCTACAGCGACTTCGACGCCCCGCCCAGGCAACAGGTGCGTGGGTCGACGGCAGAATTAGGGCTTCGCCGCCGCTGCACTTCATACCGCCCGAAAACCATCAAACGATCGAACCGAATTGCAACCGGCCCGATTGATGTTTTCGAACAAAGGGCCATGGAAAGTTTCGGTCGACCAATGCCGAAGCCCTACGAGGCGCAAGCGCAGCCATGCAGCGACGTCGACGCCCCGCCCAGGCAACAGGTGCGTGGGCCGACGGCAGAGGAAGGCAGAATTAATTACTCTTGTGGCTTCGTGCGTGCCGGTCAAGAAAAGTCGGAACCGCCCATTCTTTCCTCGCGACTGCAAGCCCGCCCTGCCGTGGGAAGTTTTCGAGAAGCCCGTGTGTGCGTGTGTGAAAGGGTGCGAACAATGTCCTCCGAAAGTGACAATGGAGAGCGGGTATACGACCCTCAGCCCGGCCAGGAAGTGCGGCGGATCAACTGGCTAGATCAGTTGTGGGAAGAGACGTAAGCGACCCGCGACACTTTGTTGTTATTTTTTTAAACGCTTTATATAAAGTTCACTTGTGACTGACTGGCTATCTGGCGGCGTGACACTTTTGGTTTGCATGCAGGCCTACCAACTTGTTGTTGCGCGCTCTTTAAAACCGGAAAGCGTTTCTTTTAGTTTTTTTGTAAACTATTAAAATTTTATTGTTTAAATTATAAAAGACTGGAGGGAAAATTGTGAACCAAATATACAGAATAATAAATAAATGAAAAATGTTTTGTTTAAAAATCCGACTTAACCTACTGCGTTTGTGTGTGTGTGTGTGTGTGTGTGAGTGCAGGTAGGGAACGAAAGGCCTGTTCCTTCAACCTTTCTTTTTTTTTGCCCTTTTCATTTTTTCGCCGCCTTTGCCGACCGTGGTCGGATCGCGTAGTGGCCAAGGATTCCGACGGAGTCTCGTACTCGCTTGTCGGATCCGAAGCCATTGCCGGTCCCGGAGCGCGTAGTGACCGTGGACTTCGACGGAGCTAGGCTCGTTGGTCGGGTCCATGGGCAGTGCGAGTTCCGGAGCGTGCGGCGGACGAAGATTTCGACGGAGTCTTGTACTCAGTTGTCGGATCTGAATCCGCTGCAGGTTTCGACCCATGGTCGGCCCTATTGGGTGACAGTACTCCAAAACCCTTCCTGCCTTCTGCCCTTTTTGCGGCCGGACCGCGCGGTGGCCAAGGATTAGGACGGAGTCTGGGACTCGTTTGTCGGATCCGAAGCCATTGCCGGTCCCGGAGCGCGCGGTGGTCATGGATTTCGACGGAGCTAGTCTCGTTTGTCGGATTCAAGGATCATTGCGGGTTTCGGAGCGCGTGGTGTCGGATCCCAAACCCACTGCGAGTTCTGGCCGCGGGGTCTGGGTAATGTAAAGATTTATCTCGCCCCTCCTCAAAGTCCTTGAACTCAAATAAATATTGTGAGTGACCCTGGGAGCCGCTGAGTCAAATATCCCGGCCCAAGGACTTCCTTACAAAATAACTATTTAAAAGGCAGCGGGCGGATCTGGTGACCATCTACACGCAAGGGCCGACTGCGCTTACTTACCGCACGGGCGCTGTTCGACCGGGACTTTGGAGCGACCGGTGTGGTACTACTTCTCCAACGGCGTGCTGGTTACCTGGCTGTGCCCCATCCTACTTCAAGCTGATGTGGACCGTGGACTGCAGGAGTTGTCCGCCGCCAATATGCGGGCATGCGAGCCTTTTTGGCGATCGCCGTCGTGCGGCGGCTGACTTGGGTTGTGACAGCGGGGCGGGGATGTGCCTGGCCTCCGTCGAGATCAACTGCAAATAATATAACCATATAAAAGCCGGCGGGCGGATCTGGTGACCATCTACACGCGGCGGCCGACTGAGCTTACTTACCGCACGGGCGCTGTTCGACCGGGACTTTGGAGCGACCGGTGTGGTACTACTTCTCCAACGGCGTGCTGGTTATCTGGCTGTGCACCATACTACTTCAAGCTGATGTGGACCGTGGACTGCAGGAGTTGTCCGCCGCCAATATGCGGGCATGCGAGCCTTTTTGGCGATCGCCGTCGTGCGGCGGCTGACTTGGGTTGCGACAGCGGGGCGGGGATGTGCCTGGCCTCCGTCGAGATCAACTGCAAATAAAATAACTATATAAAAGCCGGCGGGCGGATCTGGTGACCATCTACACGCGGCGGCCGACTGAGCTTACTTACCGCACGGGCGCTGTTCGACCGGGACTTTGGAGCGACCGGTGTGGTACTACTTCTCCAACGGCGTGCTGGTTACCTGGCTGTGCCCCATCCTACTTCAAGCTGATGTGGACCGTGGACTGCAGGAGTTGTCCGCCGCCAATATGCGGGCATGCGAGCCTTTTTGGCGATCGCCGTCGTGCGGCGGCTGACTTGGGTTGTGACAGCGGGGCGGGGATGTGCCTGGCCTCCGTCGAGATCAACTGCAAATAATATAACCATATAAAAGCCGGCGGGCGGATCTGGTGACCATCTACACGCGGCGGCCGACTGAGCTTACTTACCGCACGGGCGCTGTTCGACCGGGACTTTGGAGCGACCGGTGTGGTACTACTTCTCCAACGGCGTGCTGGTTATCTGGCTGTGCACCATACTACTTCAAGCTGATGTGGACCGTGGACTGCAGGAGTTGTCCGCCGCCAATATGCGGGCATGCGAGCCTTTTTGGCGATCGCCGACGTGCGGCGGCTGACTTGGGTTGCGACAGCGGGGCGGGGATGTGCCTGGCCTCCGTCGAGATCAACTGCAAATAATATAACCATATAAAAGCCGGCGGGCGGATCTGGTGACCATCTACACGCGGCGGCCGACTGAGCTTACTTACCGCACGGGCGCTGTTCGACCGGGACTTTGGAGCGACCGGTGTGGTACTACTTCTCCAACGGCGTGCTGGTTATCTGGCTGTGCACCATACTACTTCAAGCTGATGTGGACCGTGGACTGCAGGAGTTGTCCGCCGCCAATATGCGGGCATGCGAGCCTTTTTGGCGATCGCCGTCGTGCGGCGGCTGACTTGGGTTGCGACAGCGGGGCGGGGATGTGCCTGGCCTCCGTCGAGATCAACTGCAAATAAAATAACTATATAAAAGCCGGCGGGCGGATCTGGTGACCATCTACACGCGGCGGCCGACTGAGCTTACTTACCGCACGGGCGCTGCTCGACAGGGACTTTAGAACGACCGGTGTGGTACTACTTCTCCAACGGCGTTCTGGTTTCCTGGCTGTGCACCATCCTACTTCAAGCTGATGTGAACCGTGGACTGCAGGAGTTGTCCGCCGCCAATATGCGGGCATGCGAGCCTTTTTGGCGATCGCCGTCGTGCGGCGGCTGACTTGGGTTGCGACAGCGGGGCGGGGATGTGCCTGGCCTCCGTCGAGATCAACTGCAAATAAAATAACTATATAAAAGCCAGCGGGCGGATCTGGTGACCATCTACACGCGGCGGCCGACTGCGCTTACTTACCGCACAGGCGCTGTTCGACCGGGACTTTGGAGCGACCGGTGTGGTACTACTTCTCCAACGGCGTGCTGGTTACCTGGCTGTGCACCATACTACTTCAAGCTGATGTGGACCGTGGACTGCAGGAGTTGTCCGCCGCCAATATGCGGGCATGCGAGCCTTTTTGGCGATCGCCGTCGTGCGGAGGGGATGTGCCTGGCCTCCGTCGAGATCAACTGCAAATAAAATAACCATATAAAAGCCGGCGGGCGGATCTGGTGACCATTGTAACGAACTGATATTTTATCTTCTGCTCGCTACTTATTTGTGCGGCTAGCTCAGTAGAGTTTGTGTGTTCGTCCCACCAAATTTATATAAACGTGTTCGCCCAAACGACAAATGAGAACGCACAGATTTTCAAGTTTCAGGATTTTATTTACTCGATCCTCTAATCTTAAATCGGCTCTCTCGGAACCGGCTTCTCGCCTGCGCTCGTCGACACTCTGCCTTCTTGCTCGTTGACTGCTCTGCTTTCCTCCTGTAGCTTCCTTTGGCTGTCCTCGACGCGTGGATTCCGTTGTAGCTGGCTGTTTGGCTCTAGCTCATAGAACGTATGGGCGTTACCGTTCCCAGAATAGGGTGAACAGAGACTACCACCTTCAGGCGTACGCCAGCGGTGTCAGCCTACTGTCCCTTGTTCTGTCCCGGCCGGTCAACACCAGGACTTCGTTCACTCTCGTCTACCGATTCAGGCGTACGCCAGACCTCGACAGGACGATTGTTAAACTCGGTACCAGGTTCAGACGAACGCTCCGTCCTAGCTTTGTTGCCGATGAGCCGTTGGCTTGCTCCTGCTATCTCGTTGGCTTGATTCTGTTTTCCCTGGTCTGGTGCAGCCGGGCGATGATACAAGATGTTCGTGAGGTTCTGACGCGGTGTGGTTTCTGGGCTCTGATGCCAGCGGAGACGCTCACTCAAGCACTTAGACGCGCCGGGCATACGCCAGGGTCTCGTCGGCTGTGTTCTGTGTGAGGTCCTTGGCTTTAGGCTGCGGGTCGCGCCAGGATACTGGTTTACACACGATCAGACGCGCCAGGCGTACGCCAGGGTCTAGTCAGAATCGTTGTAGTCGCCCAGCACCTGGGTCTAGGCCACGCTCGCGACAGGATACGCCTGTTCACACTCTATCAGACGCGCCAGGCTTACGCCAGGGTCTAGTCACGATAGGCGTGGTTGTAAGGCACCTGGTTCTGGAGCCTTGCTTCAGCGCGAATCGAACGCGCCAGGCGTACGCCAGGGTCTAGTATCGATCGGCTTGGCAATTGGCACCTCGATTTAGCCACAAACCACCCACCTGCGTCTCGTCTGCCGGTCCTGGTGATCCTGGAGGGTCCTGGTTGTCTCGACGGCTTGCGTGTCCTGGCAGGTCCTGCGTATCGACTGTCTTCGGTGTCCTGGACGGCGTGGGCGTGTCCTGGCAGGTCTTCCGTGTCCTTGCAGGCTCAAGCGCGTCCTGGCGGCGATCCTGTGTCTAGGCAGGACTGGAGTGTCGTGGCCGAGCCGATGTCCTGGCTGATCCTGTGTCCTGGCAGGTTTTGTGTGTCCTGGCGGTCCTGACGACTGGCAGGACTTGCGTGTCCTGACTGACTCTGCGTGTCCTTGGCTAACCCTGCGTGTCCTGGCAGGATTTACGTGTCCTGGCTGATCCGGCGTGTCCTTGATGTTCACGCCTCTGGTCTCACGTTTTCGTTTCGATGCTCGCACATTTACTGAGTCCCGCTTCTAGCGCTCGACCGCCTTATATAGGCCGCCCTTGCAACGTTAATCCTCGGCGTCTCCTCATTTCGGGTCCAAGGTCCACGTTTACCGTTTGCCCTTTCGCCCTCTGCGCACGGCACCACAGCTGCCAAAGTCCAGCGCTGAACCGTTATTTAATTTTGCATCATTCCGTCTCTCTTACTCATGCTTTCTCGCTCCTTCTTGCACTGCCGTTACTACGGGCGAATTCGCCGCGTATCTGGCAACCGGCAGGTTGCTCCTCTCGTGATCATTCACACTTATTTGTGGGGAGTTATTCAACTCCTCACACCATCTACACGCGGCGGCCTACTGCGCTTACTTACCGCACAGGCGCTGTTCGACCGGGACTTTGGAGCGACTGGTGTGGTACTACTTCTCCAACGGCGTGCTGGTTACCTGGCTGTGCCCCATCCTACTTCAAGCTGATGTGGACCGTGGACTGCAGGAGTTGTCCGCCGCCAATATGCGGGCATGCGAGCCTTTTTGGCGATCGCCGTCGTGCGGCGGCTGACTTGGGTTGTGACAGCGGGGCGGGGATGTGCCTGGCCTCCGTCGAGATCAACTGCAAATAAAATAACCATATAAAAGCCGGCGGGCGGATCTGGTGACCATCTACACGCGGCGGCCGACTGAGCTTACTTACCGCACGGGCGCTGCTCGACCGGGACTTTAGAACGACCGGTGTGGTACTACTTCTCCAACGGCGTTCTGGTTACCTGGCTGTGCACCATCCTACTTCAATCTGATGTGGACCGTGGACTGCAGGAGTTGTCCGCCGCCAATATGCGGGCAAGCGACCGGGTTTGGCGATCCACGTCGTGTGGCGGCTGACTTGGGTTGCGACAGCGGGGCGGGGGTGTGCCTGGCCTCCGTCGAGATCAAATACAAATAAAATAACCATATAAAAGCCGGCGGGCGGATCTTGTGACCATCTTAATTTTGTACTTTGGAGCGACCGGTGTGGTACTACTTCTCCAACGGCGTGCTGGTTACCTGGCTGTGCACCATCCTACTTCAAGCTGATGTGGACCGTGGACTGCAGGAGTTGTCCGCCGCCAATATGCGGGCATGCGAGCCTTTTTGGCGATCGCCGTCGTGCGGCGGCTGACTTGGGTTGCGACAGCGGGGCGGGGGATGTGCCTGGCCTCCTTCGAGATCAACTGCAAATAAAATAACTATATAAAAGCCAGCGGGCGGATCTGGTGACCATCTACACGCGGCGGCCTACTGAGCTTACTTACCGCACAGGCGCTGTTCGACCGGGACTTTGGAGCGACCGGTGTGGTACTACTTCTCCAACGGCGTGCTGGTTACCTGGCTGTGCCCCATCCTACTTCAAGCTGATGTGGACCGTGGACTGCAGGAGTTGTCCGCCGCCAATATGCGGGCAAGCGACCGGGTTTGGCGATCCCCGTCGTGCGGCGGCTGACTTGGGTTGCGACAGCGGGGCGGGGGTGTGCCTGGCCTCCGTCGAGATCAAATACAAATAAAATAACCATATAAAAGCCGGCGGGCGGATCTGGTGACCATCTTAATTTGGACTTTGGAGCGACCGGTGTGGTACTACTTCTCCAACGGCGTGCTGGTTACCTGGCTGTGCACCATCCTACTTCAAGCTGATGTGGACCGTGGACTGCAGGAGTTGTCCGCCGCCAATATGCGGGCATGCGAGCCGTTTTGGCGATCGCCGTCGTGCGGCGGCTGACTTGGGTTGCGACAGCGGGGCGGGGATGTGCCTGGCCTCCGTCGAGATCAACTGCAAATAAAATAACCATATAAAAGCCGGCGGGCGGATCTGGTGACCATCTACACGCGGCGGCCGACTGAGCTTACTTACCGCACGGGCGCTGCTCGACCGGGACTTTGGAGCGACCGGTGTGGTACTACTTCTCCAACGGCGTGCTGGTTACCTGGCTGTGCCCCATCCTACTTCAAGCTGATGTGGACCGTGGACTGCAGGAGTTGTCCGCCGCCAATATGCGGGCAAGCGACCGGGTTTGGCGATCCCTGTCGTGCGGCGGCTGACTTGGGTTGCGACAGCGGGGCGGTGGTGTGCCTGGCCTCCGTCGAGATGAACTGCAAATAATTCAACCATATAAAAGCCGGCGGGCGGATCTGGTGACCATCTACACGCGGCGGCCGACTGAGCTTACTTACCGCACGGGCGCTGCTCGACCGGGACTTTGGAGCGACCGGTGTGGTACTACTTCTCCAACGGCGTGCTGGTTACCTGGCTGTGCCCCATCCTACTTCAAGCTGATGTGGACCGTGGACTGCAGGAGTTGTCCGCCGCCAATATGCGGGCATGCGAGCCTTTTTGGCGATCGCCGTCGTGCGGCGGCTGACTTGGGTTGTGACAGCGGGGCGGGGATGTGCCTGGCCTCCGTCAAGATCAACTGCAAATAATTCAACCATATAAAAGCCGGCGGGCGGATCTGGTGACCATCTACACGCGGCGGCCGACTGAGCTTACTTACCGCACGGGCGCTGCTCGACCGGGACTTTGGAGCGACCGGTGTGGTACTACTTCTCCAACGGCGTGCTGGTTACCTGGCTGTGCCCCATCATACTTCAAGCTGATGTGGACCGTGGACTGCAGGAGTTGTCCGCCGCCAATATGCGGGCAAGCGACCGGGTTTGGCGATCCCCGTCGTGCGGCGGCTGACTTGGGTTGCGACAGCGGGGCGGGGGTGTGCCTGGCCTCCGTCGAGATGAACTGCAAATAATTCAACCATATAAAAGCCGGCGGGCGGATCTGGTGACCATCTACACGCGGCGGCCGACTGAGCTTACTTACCGCACGGGCGCTGCTCGACCGGGACTTTGGAGCGACCGGTGTGGTACTACTTCTCCAACGGCGTGCTGGTTACCTGGCTGTGCACCATCCTACTTCAAGCTGATGTGGACCGTGGACTGCAGGAGTTGTCCGCCGCCAATATGCGGGCAAGCGACCGGGTTTGGCGATCCCCGTCGTGCGGCGGCTGACTTGGGTTACGACAGCGGGGCGGGGGTGTGCCTGGCCTCCGTCGAGATGAACTGCAAATAATTCAACCATATAAAAGCCGGCGGGCGGATCTGGTGACCATCTACACGCGGCGGCCGACTGAGCTTACTTACCGCACGGGCGCTGCTCGACCGGGACTTTGGAGCGACCGGTGTGGTACTACTTCTCCAACGGCGTGCTGGTTACCTGGCTGTGCACCATCCTACTTCAAGCTGATGTGGACCGTGGACTGCAGGAGTTGTCCGCCGCCAATATGCGGGCAAGCGACCGTTTTTGGCGATCCCCGTCGTGCGGCGGCTGACTTGGTTGCGACAGCGGGGCGGGGTGTGCCTGGCCTCCGTCGAGATGAACTGCAAATAAAATCAACCATATAAAAGCCGGCGGGCGGATCTGGTGACCATCTACACGCGGCGGCCGACTGAGCTTACTTACCGCACGGGCGCTGCTCGACCGGGACTTTGGAGCGACCGGTGTGGCACTACTTCTCCAACGGCGTGCTGGTTACCTGGCTGTGCCCCATCCTACTTCAAGCTGATGTGGACCGTGGACTGCAGGAGTTGTCCGCCGCCAATATGCGGGCAAGCGAGCCTTTTTTGGCGTTCCCCGTCGTGCGGCGGCTGACTTGGGTTGCGACAGCGGGGCGGGGGTGTGCCTGGCCTCCGTCGAGATGAACTGCAAATAATTCAACCATATTAAAGCCGGCGGGCGGATCTGGTGACCATCTACACGCGGCGGCCGACTGAGCTTACTTACCGCACGGGCGCTGCTCGACCGGGACTTTGGAGCGACCGGTGTGGTACTACTTCTCCAACGGCGTGCTGGTTACCTGGCTGTGCCCCATCCTACGTCAAGCTGATGTGGACCGTGGACTGCAGGAGTTGTCCGCCGCCAATAGCCGGGCAAGCGACCGGGTTTGGCGTTCCCCGTCGTGCGGCGGCTGACTTGGGTTGCGACAGCGGGGCGGGGGTGTGCCTGGCCTCCGTCGAGATGAACTGCAAATAATTCAACCATATTAAAGCCGGCGGGCGGATCTGGTGACCATCTACACGCGGCGGCCGACTGAGCTTACTTACCGCACGGGCGCTGCTCGACCGGGACTTTGGAGCGACCGGTGTGGTACTACTTCTCCAACGGCGTGCTGGTTACCTGGCTGTGCCCCATCCTACTTCAAGCTGATGTGGACCGTGGACTGCAGGAGTTGTCCGCCGCCAATATGCGGGCATGCGAGCTTTTTTTGGCGATCGCCGTCGTGCGGCGGCTGACTTGGGTTGTGACAGCGGGGCGGGGATGTGCCTGGCCTCCGTCGAGATCAACTGCAAATAAAATAACCATATAAAAGCCGGCGGGCGGATCTGGTGACCATCTACACGCGGCGGCCGACTGAGCTTACTTACCGCACGGGCGCTGCTCGACCGGGACTTTGGAGCGACCGGTGTGGTACTACTTCTCCAACGGCGTGCTGGTTACCTGGCTGTGCCCCATCCTACTTCAAGCTGATGTGGACCGTGGACTGCAGGAGTTGTCCGCCGCCAATATGCGGGCAAGCGACCGGGTTTGGCGATCCCCGTCGTGCGGCGGCTGACTTGGGTTGCGACAGCGGGGCGGGGGTGTGCCTGGCCTCCGTCGAGATCAAATGCAAATAAAATAACCATATAAAAGCCGGCGGGCGGATCTGGTGACCATCTTAATTTTGGACTTTGGAGCGACCGGTGTGGTACTACTTCTCCAACGGCGTGCTGGTTACCTGGCTGTGCACCATCCTACTTCAAGCTGATGTGGACCGTGGACTGCAGGAGTTGTCCGCCGCCAATATGCGGGCACGCGAGCGTTTTTGGCGATCGCCGTCGTGCGGCGGCTGACTTGGGTTGCGACAGCAGGGCGGGGGTGTGCCTGGCCTCTGTCGAGATAAACTGCAAATAATTCAACCATATAAAAGCCGGCGGGCGGATCTGGTGACCATCTACACGCGGCGGCCGACTGAGCTTACTTACCGCACGGGCGCTGCTCGACCGGGACTTTGGAGCGACCGGTGTGGCACTACTTCTCCAACGGCGTGCTGGTTACCTGGCTGTGCCCCATCCTACTTCAAGCTGATGTGGACCGTGGACTGCAGGAGTTGTCCGCCGCCAATATGCGGGCACGCGAGCGTTTTTTGGCGATCGCCGTCGTGCGGCGGCTGACTTGGGTTGCGACAGCAGGGCGGGGGTGTGCCTGGCCTCCGTCGAGATGAACTGCAAATAATTCAACCATATAAAAGCCGGCGGGCGGATCTGGTGACCATCTACACGCGGCGGCCGACTGAGCTTACTTACCGCACGGGCGCTGCTCGACCGGGACTTTGGAGCGACCGGTGTGGCACTACTTCTCCAACGGCGTGCTGGTTACCTGGCTGTGCACCATCCTACTTCAAGCTTATGTGGACCGTGGACTGCAGGAGTTGTCCGCCGCCAATATGCGGGCATGCGAGCTTTTTTGCGATCGCCGTCGTGCGGCGGCTGACTTGGGTTGCGACAGCAGGGCGGGGGTGTGCCTGGCCTCCGTCGAGATCAACTGCAAATAAAAGCCGGCGGGCGGATCTGGTGACCATCTACACGCGGCGGCCGACTGAGCTTACTTACCGCACGGGCGCTGCTCGACCGGGACTTTGGAGCGACCGGTGTGGTACTACTTCTCCAACGGCGTGCTGGTTACCTGGCTGTGCCCCATCCTACTTCAAGCTGATGTGGACCGTGGACTGCAGGAGTTGTCCGCCGCCAATATGCGGGCATGCGAGCCTTTTTGGCGATCGCCGTCGTGCGGCGTCTGACTTGGGTTGTGACAGCGGGGCGGTGATGTGCTTGGCCTCCGTCGAGATCAACTGGAAATAAAATAATCATGTAAAAGCCGGCGGGCGGATCTGGTGACCATCTTCACGCGGCGGCCGACTGAGCTTACTTACCGCACGGGCGCTGCTCGACCGGGACTTTGGAGCGACCGGTGTGGTACTACTTCTCCAACGGCGTGCTGGTTACCTGGCTGTGCACCATCCTACTTCAAGCTGATGTGGACCGTGGACTGCAGGAGTTGTCCGCCGCCAATATGCGGGCACGCGAGCGTTTTTGGCGATCGCCGTCGTGCGGCGGCTGACTTGGGTTGCGACAGCAGGGCGGGGGTGTGCCTGGCCTCCGTCGAGATGAACTGCAAAT
Source organism: Drosophila oshimai (assembly GCA_018150695.1). Taxonomy (NCBI): domain Eukaryota; kingdom Metazoa; phylum Arthropoda; class Insecta; order Diptera; family Drosophilidae; genus Drosophila; species Drosophila oshimai. Next base: position 26,387 of record JAECWM010000057.1, on the reverse strand, counting down.
AATTCAACCATATAAAAGCCGGCGGGCGGATCTGGTGACCATCTACACGCGGCGGCCGACTGAGCTTACTTACCGCACGGGCGCTGCTCGACCGGGACTTTGGAGCGACCGGTGTGGTACTACTTCTCCAACGGCGTGCTGGTTACCTGGCTGTGCCCCATCCTACTTCAAGCTGATGTGGACCGTGGACTGCAGGAGTTGTCCGCCGCCAATATGCGGGCAAGCGACCGGGTTTGGCGATCCCGTCGTGCGGCGGCTGACTTGGGTTGCGACAGCGGGGCGGGGGTGTGCCTGGCCTCCGTCGAGATCAAATGCAAATAAAATAACCATATAAAAGCCGGCGGGCGGATCTGGTGACCATCTTCATTTTGCGGCGACTGACTTGCCGCACGGGCGGACCGGGCTGTGGAGCGACCGGTGTGGTACTACTTCTCCAACGGCGTGCTGGTTACCTGGCTGTGCACCATCCTACTTCAAGCTGATGTGGACCGTGGACTGCAGGAGTTGTCCGCCGCCAATATGCGGGCACGCGAGCGTTTTTGGCGATCGCCGTCGTGCGGCGGCTGACTTGGGTTGCGACAGCAGGGCGGGGGTGTGCCTGGCCTCCGTCGAGATGAACTGCAAATAATTCAACCATATAAAAGCCGGCGGGCGGATCTGGTGACCATCTACACGCGGCGGCCGACTGAGCTTACTTACCGCACGGGCGCTGCTCGACCGGGACTTTGGAGCGACCGGTGTGGTACTACTTCTCCAACGGCGTGCTGGTTACCTGGCTGTGCCCCATCCTACTTCAAGCTGATGTGGACCGTGGACTGCAGGAGTTGTCCGCCGCCAATATGCGGGCATGCGAGCCTTTTTGGCGATCGCCGTCGTGCGGCGGCTGACTTGGGTTGCGACAGCGGGGCGGGGATGTGCCTGGCCTCCGTCAAGATCAACTGCAAATAATTCAACCATATAAAAGCCGGCGGGCGGATCTGGTGACCATCTACACGCGGCGGCCGACTGAGCTTACTTACCGCACGGGCGCTGCTCGACCGGGACTTTGGAGCGACCGGTGTGGTACTACTTCTCCAACGGCGTGCTGGTTACCTGGCTGTGCCCCATCCTACTTCAAGCTGATGTGGACCGTGGACTGCAGGAGTTGTCCGCCGCCAATATGCGGGCATGCGAGCCTTTTTGGCGATCGCCGTCGTGCGGCGGCTGACTTGGGTTGCGACAGCGGGGCGGGGGTGTGCCTGGCCTCCGTCGAGATGAACTGCAAATAATTCAACCATATAAAAGCCGGCGGGCGGATCTGGTGACCATCTACACGCGGCGGCCGACTGAGCTTACTTACCGCACGGGCGCTGCTCGACCGGGACTTTGGAGCGACCGGTGTGGTACTACTTCTCCAACGGCGTGCTGGTTACCTGGCTGTGCACCATCCTACTTCAGGCTGATGTGGACCGTGGACTGCAGGAGTTGTCCGCCGCCAATATGCGGGCACGCGAGCGTTTTTTGGCGATCGCCGTCGTGCGGCGGCTGACTTGGGTTGCGACAGCAGGGCGGGGGTGTGCCTGGCCTCCGTCGAGATGAACTGCAAATAATTAACCATATAAAAGCCGGCGGGCGGATCTGGTGACCATCTACACGCGGCGGCCGACTGAGCTTACTTACCGCACGGGCGCTGCTCGACCGGGACTTTGAGCGACCGGTGTGGTACTACTTCTCCAACGGCGTGCTGGTTACCTGGCTGTGCACCATCCTACTTCAAGCTGATGTGGACCGTGGACTGCAGGAATTGTCGCCAATATGCTGGCAAGAGACCGGGTTTGACGATCCCCGTCGTGTGGCGGCTGACTTGGGCTGTGACAGCGGGGCGGGGATGTGCCTGGCCTCCGTCGAGATCAACTGCAAATAAAATCTAATATATAAAATTCTCGAGTCAAAAGTGTTAGACAGAAAACTCCTCCGAAACGGCTTGACCGATTCTCAAGAAATTTTTTTGAGTAGGTCTGAGAAATGAACATCATCTACTTTTCATCCCTATGTGGCCAATCCTCTTCTGAAGAATTCGCCGTTTCAATTTTCCTGTGTTATTATTGAGTTTTTATCAAGAATATATACAGGATGCTCTGACTTTCATGTGCGGCATTAACTCTATTTATGTGTGTTTTGTAAAGTGAACAAAAAGTGATCAAAAAGTGAGCAATGCCAACAAAAAGGGAAGGGGCCAATTTGACCAGTGATTCAAGTAATTCTCAAATCATGGGAAGAAGAACCGAAGAACAAATCCAGCAACGAAATACTGATACACGTGTAGGAGCCAGAAGATACACGAGCTGAACGCAATAAAGGCAGAAGAGAACAGCAACGACAATCACGCCGTTTCACAATCAATCAACAACGACAACAGGTAAATCGAGCATTCATATCTGATTCATTCCTGCGTCTAGCATTCCAGTATGAGCCCGATATTGAATATTATGCATCCCTATGTGGGCCATCCTCTTCTGAAGAATTCGCGGTTTCAATTTTTACTTTGTTATCATTGAGTTAAGAAGTAAATAACCTATGTGGGCCATCTTCTTCTGAAGAATTCGCGGTTGCCCTTACTTGCGAATCAGCGAGAGACAACAATTTTCCAAAGAGCGATGCGTGGTCGGACTGAACGTGTTCGGCAGCGATTTGGAGGACATTAGCAACTTCTGGAGGTGCTGGCTTTTTGCGACAACCGCATATAGTCACTGAGCAGTCTGAGAAACTGCTACCAGCGGAAGGAGCTCTGTCTGCGAAAGAACGATATCTTCAGCTTAAAAGGATCGACCACCTGGCGGGTTACCACTCGCTTAGGTTCATGAGCTGGCAACTCCTTTTGGGCCTGCGTTCTGTGCCATTTGCCAAATTTCAAGGTGCTGGAGAACATGAAGGTCTCCGAGCAGAAGGTGCAGGCTTCCCCGAGTCTCGCGTTTAGCGAAAGGATCAAAAAGAAGCAGGAACCGAAGCACGAAATAAAATTGGACTGGAAAGTGGCTGGAAGCTCTAGGACCTTGGTCTCCATCAGTTCCAACCTACTTCCATCAGACCTTGCCAGTTACACCATCAGCACCCAAGCTTGCCGTGGTTACCCAGGATCGATGAAACGCCACAGAGGCGGGATGGCCAACAAAATCTCATTTAGTGCGTGGTTTAGCTAGATTAAAATGGTTCATATTACAGAAGAAGTAACGAATAGGCCAGTCAGCTCAATGAAAAGGATTCAAATTAGGGCGAGACAGGTGAACATATAAAAGCCGGCGGGCGGATCTGGTGACCATCTTCACGCGGCGGCCGACTGAGCTTACTTACCGCACGGGCGCTGTTCGACCGGGACTTTGGAGCGACCGGTGTGGTACTACTTCTCCAACGTCGTGCTGGTTACCTGGCTGTGCCCCATCCTACTTCAAGCTGATGTGGACCGTGGACTGCAGGAGTTGTCCGCCGCCAGTATGCGGGCATGCGAGCCTTTTTGGCGATCGCCGTCGTGCGGCGGCTGACTTGGGTTGTGACAGCGGGGCGGGGATGTGCCTGGCCTCCGTCGAGATGAACTGCAAATAATTCAACCATATAAAAGCCGGCGGGCGGATCTGGTGACCATCTACACGCGGCGGCCGACTGAGCTTACTTACCGCACGGGCGCTGCTCGACCGGGACTTTGGAGCGACCGGTGTGGTACTACTTCTCCAACGGCGTGCTGGTTACCTGGCTGTGCCCCATCCTACTTCAGACTGATGTGGACCGTGGACTGCAGGAGTTGTCCGCCGCCAATATGCGGGCATGCGAGCCTTTTTTGGCGATCGCCGTCGTGCGGCGGCTGACTTGGGTTGTGACAGCGGGGCGGGGATGTGCCTGGCCTCCGTCGAGATCAACTGCAAATAAAATAACCATATAAAAGGCGGCGGGCGGATCTGGTGACCATCTACACGCGGCGGCCGACTGCGCTTACTTACCGCACAGGCGCTGTTCGACCGGGACTTTGGAGCGACCGGTGGGGTACTACTTCTCCAACGGCGAGCTGGTTACCTGGCTGTGCCCCATCCTACTTCAAGCTGATGTGGACCGTGGACTGCAGGAGTTGTCCGCCGCCAATATGCGGGCATGCGAGCCTTTTTGGCGATCGCCGTCGTGCGGCGGCTGACTTGGGTTGCGACAGCGGGGCGGGGATGTGCCTGGCCTCCGTCGAGATCAACTGCAAATAATATAACCATATAAAAGCCGGCGGGCGGATCTGGTGACCATCTACACGCGGCGGCCGACTGAGCTTACTTACCGCACGGGCGCTGTTCGACCGGGACTTTGGAGCGACCGGTGTGGTACTACTTCTCCAACGGCGTGCTGGTTACCTGGCTGTGCCCCATCCTACTTCAAGCTGATGTGGACCGTGGACTGCAGGAGTTGTCCGCCGCCAATATGCGGGCATGCGAGCCTTTTTGGCGATCGCCGTCGTGCGGCGGCTGACTTGGGTTGTGACAGCGGGGCGGGGATGTGCCTGGCCTCCGTCGAGATCAACTGCAAATAAAATAACCATATAAAAGCCGGCGGGCGGATCTGGTGACCATCTACACGCGGCGGCCTACTGCGCTTACTTACCGCACAGACGCTGTTCGACCGGGACTTTGGAGCGACCGGTGTGGTACTACTTCTCCAACGGCGAGCTGGTTACCTGGCTGTGCCCCATCCTACTTCAAGCTGATGTGGACCGTGGACTGCAGGAGTTGTCCGCCGCCAATATGCGGGCATGCGAGCCTTTTTGGCGATCGCCGTCGTGCGGCGGCTGACTTGGGTTGCGACAGCGGGGCGGGGATGTGCCTGGCCTCCGTCGAGATCAACTGCAAATAAAATAACTATATAAAAGCCAGCGGGCGGATCTGGTGACCATCTACACGCGGCGGCCGACTGAGCTTACTTACCGCACGGGCGCTGTTCGACCGGGACTTTGGAGCGACCGGTGTGGTACTACTTCTCCAACGGCGTGCTGGTTACCTGGCTGTGCCCCATCCTACTTCAAGCTGATGTGGACCGTGGACTGCAGGAGTTGTCCGCCGCCAATATGCGGGCATGCGAGCCTTTTTGGCGATCGCCGTCGTGCGGCGGCTGACTTGGGTTGTGACAGCGGGGCGGGGATGTGCCTGGCCTCCGTCGAGATCAACTGCAAATAAAATAACTATATAAAAGCCGGCGGGCGGATCTGGTGACCATCTACACGCGGCGGCCTACTGCGCTTACTTACCGCACAGGCGCTGTTCGACCGGGACTTTGGAGCGACCGGTGTGGTACTACTTCTCCAACGGCGTGCTGGTTACCTGGCTGTGCCCCATCCTACTTCAAGCTGATGTGGACCGTGGACTGCAGGAGTTGTCCGCCGCCAATATGCGGGCATGCGAGCCTTTTTGGCGATCGCCGTCGTGCGGCGGCTGACTTGGGTTGCGACAGCGGGGCGGGGATGTGCCTGGCCTCCGTCGAGATCAACTGCAAAAAAATAACTATATAAAAGCCAGCGGGCGGATCTGGTGACCATCTACACGCGGCGGCCGACTGCGCTTACTTACCGCACAGGCGCTGTTCGACCGGGACTTTGGAGCGACCGGTGTGGTACTACTTCTCCAACGGCGTGCTGGTTACCTGGCTGTGCCCCATCCTACTTCAAGCTGATGTGGACCGTGGACTGCAGGAGTTGTCCGCCGCCAATATGCGGGCATGCGAGCCTTTTTGGCGATCGCCGTCGTGCGGCGGCTGACTTGGGTTGCGACAGCGGGGCGGGGATGTGCCTGGCCTCCGTCGAGATCAACTGCAAATAAAATAACCATATAAAAGCCAGCGGGCGGATCTGGTGACCATCTACACGCGGCGGCCGACTGCGCTTACTTACCGCACAGGCGCTGTTCGACCGGGACTTTGGAGCGACCGGTGTGGTACTACTTCTCCAACGGCGTGCTGGTTACCTGGCTGTGCCCCATCCTACTTCAAGCTGATGTGGACCGTGGACTGCAGGAGTTGTCCGCCGCCAATATGCGGGCATGCGAGCCTTTTTGGCGATCGCCGTCGTGCGGCGGCTGACTTGGGTTGCGACAGCGGGGCGGGGATGTGCCTGGCCTCCGTCGAGATCAACTGCAAATAAAATAACCATATAAAAGCCGGCGGGCGGATCTGGTGACCATCTACACGCGGCGGCCGACTGAGCTTACTTACCGCACGGGCGCTGTTCGACCGGGACTTTGGAGCGACCGGTGTGGTACTACTTCTCCAACGGCGTGCTGGTTACCTGGCTGTGCCCCATCCTACTTCAAGCTGATGTGGACCGTGGACTGCAGGAGTTGTCCGCCGCCAATATGCGGGCATGCGAGCGTTTTTTGGCGATCGCCGTCGTGCGGCGGCTGACTTGGGTTGCGACAGCGGGGCGGGGATGTGCCTGGCCTCCGTCGAGATCAACTGCAAATAAAATAACTATATAAAAGCCAGCGGGCGGATCTGGTGACCATCTACACGCGGCGGCCGACTGCGCTTACTTACCGCACAGGCGCTGTTCGACCGGGACTTTGGAGCGACCGGTGTGGTACTACTTCTCCAACGGCGTGCTGGTTACCTGGCTGTGCCCCATCCTACTTCAAGCTGATGTGGACCGTGGACTGCAGGAGTTGTCCGCCGCCAATATGCAGGCATGCGAGCCTTTTTGGCGATCGCCGTCGTGCGGCGGCTGACTTGGGTTGCGACAGCGGGGCGGGGATGTGCCTGGCCTCCGTCGAGATCAACTGCAAATAAAATAACTATATAAAAGCCGGCGGGCGGATCTGGTGACCATCTACACGCGGCGGCCGACTGAGCTTACTTACCGCACGGGCGCTGTTCGACCGGGACTTTGGAGCGACCGGTGTGGTACTACTTCTCCAACGGCGTGCTGGTTACCTGGCTGTGCCCCATCCTACTTCAAGCTGATGTGGACCGTGGACTGCAGGAGTTGTCCGCCGCCAATATGCGGGCATGCGAGCGTTTTTGGCGATCGCCGTCGTGCGGCGGCTGACTTGGGTTGCGACAGCGGGGCGGGGATGTGCCTGGCCTCCGTCGAGATCAACTGCAAATAAAATAACCATATAAAAGCCGGCGGGCGGATCTGGTGACCATCTACACGCGGCGGCCTACTGCGCTTACTTACCGCACAGGCGCTGTTCGACCGGGACTTTGGAGCGACCGGTGTGGTACTACTTCTCCAACGGCGTGCTGGTTACCTGGCTGTGCCCCATCCTACTTCAAGCTGATGTGGACCGTGGACTGCAGGAGTTGTCCGCCGCCAATATGCGGGCATGCGAGCCTTTTGGCGATCGCCGTCGTGCGGCGGCTGACTTGGGTTGTGACAGCGGGGCGGGGATGTGCCTGGCCTCCGTCGAGATCAACTGCAAATAAAATAACCATATAAAAGCCGGCGGGCGGATCTGGTGACCATCTACACGCGGCGGCCTACTGCGCTTACTTACCGCACAGGCGCTGTTCGACCGGGACTTTGGAGCGACCGGTGTGGTACTACTTCTCCAACGGCGTGCTGGTTACCTGGCTGTGCCCCATCCTACTTCAAGCTGATGTGGACCGTGGACTGCAGGAGTTGTCCGCCGCCAATATGCGGGCATGCGAGCCTTTTGGCGATCGCCGTCGTGCGGCGGCTGACTTGGGTTGCGACAGCGGGGCGGGGATGTGCCTGGCCTCCGTCGAGATCAACTGCAAATAAAATAACTATATAAAAGCCAGCGGGCGGATCTGGTGACCATCTACACGCGGCGGCCGACTGCGCTTACTTACCGCACAGGCGCTGTTCGACCGGGACTTTGGAGCGACCGGTGTGGTACTACTTCTCCAACGGCGTGCTGGTTACCTGGCTGTGCCCCATCCTACTTCAAGCTGATGTGGACCGTGGACTGCAGGAGTTGTCCGCCGCCAATATGCGGGCATGCGAGCCTTTTTGGCGATCGCCGTCGTGCGGCGGCTGACTTGGGTTGTGACAGCGGGGCGGGGATGTGCCTGGCCTCCGTCGAGATCAACTGCAAATAAAATAACTATATAAAAGCCGGCGGGCGGATCTGGTGACCATCTACACGCGGCGGCCTACTGCGCTTACTTACCGCACAGACGCTGTTCGACCGGGACTTTGGAGCGACCGGTGTGGTACTACTTCTCCAACGGCGTGCTGGTTACCTGGCTGTGCCCCATCCTACTTCAAGCTGATGTGGACCGTGGACTGCAGGAGTTGTCCGCCGCCAATATGCGGGCATGCGAGCCTTTTTGGCGATCGCCGTCGTGCGGCGGCTGACTTGGGTTGCGACAGCGGGGCGGGGATGTGCCTGGCCTCCGTCGAGATCAACTGCAAATAAAATAACTATATAAAAGCCAGCGGGCGGATCTGGTGACCATCTACACGCGGCGGCCGACTGAGCTTACTTACCGCACGGGCGCTGTTCGACCGGGACTTTGGAGCGACCGGTGTGGTACTACTTCTCCAACGGCGTGCTGGTTACCTGGCTGTGCCCCATCCTACTTCAAGCTGATGTGGACCGTGGACTGCAGGAGTTGTCCGCCGCCAATATGCGGGCATGCGAGCCTTTTTGGCGATCGCCGTCGTGCGGCGGCTGACTTGGGTTGCGACAGCGGGGCGGGGATGTGCCTGGCCTCCGTCGAGATCAACTGCAAATAAAATAACTATATAAAAGCCGGCGGGCGGATCTGGTGACCATCTACACGCGGCGGCCTACTGCGCTTACTTACCGCACAGACGCTGTTCGACCGGGACTTTGGAGCGACCGGTGTGGTACTACTTCTCCAACGGCGTGCTGGTTACCTGGCTGTGCCCCATCCTACTTCAAGCTGATGTGGACCGTGGACTGCAGGAGTTGTCCGCCGCCAATATGCGGGCATGCGAGCCTTTTTGGCGATCGCCGTCGTGCGGCGGCTGACTTGGGTTGCGACAGCGGGGCGGGGATGTGCCTGGCCTCCGTCGAGATCAACTGCAAAAAAATAACTATATAAAAGCCAGCGGGCGGATCTGGTGACCATCTACACGCGGCGGCCGACTGCGCTTACTTACCGCACAGGCGCTGTTCGACCGGGACTTTGGAGCGACCGGTGTGGTACTACTTCTCCAACGGCGTGCTGGTTACCTGGCTGTGCCTCATCCTACTTCAAGCTGATGTGGACCGTGGACTGCAGGAGTTGTCCGCCGCCAATATGCGGGCATGCGAGCCTTTTGGCGATCGCCGTCGTGCGGCGGCTGACTTGGGTTGTGACAGCGGGGCGGGGATGTGCCTGGCCTCCGTCGAGATCAACTGCAAATAAAATAACTATATAAAAGCCAGCGGGCGGATCTGGTGACCATCTACACGCGGCGGCCGACTGCGCTTACTTACCGCACAGGCGCTGTTCGACCGGGACTTTGGAGCGACCGGTGTGGTACTACTTCTCCAACGGCGTGCTGGTTACCTGGCTGTGCCCCATCCTACTTCAAGCTGATGTGGACCGTGGACTGCAGGAGTTGTCCGCCGCCAATATGCGGGCATGCGAGCCTTTTTGGCGATCGCCGTCGTGCGGCGGCTGACTTGGGTTGCGACAGCGGGGCGGGGATGTGCCTGGCCTCCGTCGAGATCAACTGCAAATAAAATAACTATATAAAAGCCGGCGGGCGGATCTGGTGACCATCTACACGCGGCGGCCGACTGAGCTTACTTACCGCACGGGCGCTGTTCGACCGGGACTTTGGAGCGACCGGTGTGGTACTACTTCTCCAACGGCGTGCTGGTTACCTGGCTGTGCCTCATCCTACTTCAAGCTGATGTGGACCGTGGACTGCAGGAGTTGTCCGCCGCCAATATGCGGGCATGCGAGCGTTTTTGGCGATCGCCGTCGTGCGGCGGTTGACTTGGGTTGCGACAGCGGGGCGGGGATGTGCCTGGCCTCCGTCGAGATCAACTGCAAATAAAATAACCATATAAAAGCCAGCGGGCGGATCTGGTGACCATCTACACGCGGCGGCCGACTGCGCTTACTTACCGCACAGGCGCTGTTCGACCGGGACTTTGGAGCGACCGGTGTGGTACTACTTCTCCAACGGCGTGCTGGTTACCTGGCTGTGCCCCATCCTACTTCAAGCTGATGTGGACCGTGGACTGCAGGAGTTGTCCGCCGCCAATATGCGGGCATGCGAGCCTTTTTTGGCGATCGCCGTCGTGCGGCGGCTGACTTGGGTTGCGACAGCGGGGCGGGGATGTGCCTGGCCTCCGTCGAGATCAACTGCAAATAAAATAACCATATAAAAGCCGGCGGGCGGATCTGGTGACCATCTACACGCGGCGGCCGACTGAGCTTACTTACCGCACGGGCGCTGTTCGACCGGGACTTTGGAGCGACCGGTGTGGTACTACTTCTCCAACGGCGTGCTGGTTACCTGGCTGTGCCTCATCCTACTTCAAGCTGATGTGGACCGTGGACTGCAGGAGTTGTCCGCCGCCAATATGCGGGCATGCGAGCGTTTTTGGCGATCGCCGTCGTGCGGCGGCTGACTTGGGTTGCGACAGCGGGGCGGGGATGTGCCTGGCCTCCGTCGAGATCAACTGCAAATAAAATAACCATATAAAAGCCGGCGGGCGGATCTGGTGACCATCTACACGCGGCGGCCGACTGCGCTTACTTACCGCACAGGCGCTGTTCGACCGGGACTTTGGAGCGACCGGTGTGGTACTACTTCTCCAACGGCGTGCTGGTTACCTGGCTGTGCCCCATCCTACTTCAAGCTGATGTGGACCGTGGACTGCAGGAGTTGTCCGCCGCCAATATGCGGGCATGCGAGCCTTTTTGGCGATCGCCGTCGTGCGGCGGCTGACTTGGGTTGCGACAGCGGGGCGGGGATGTGCCTGGCCTCCGTCGAGATCAACTGCAAATAAAATAACTATATAAAAGCCAGCGGGCGGATCTGGTGACCATCTACACGCGGCGGCCGACTGCGCTTACTTACCGCACAGGCGCTGTTCGACCGGGACTTTGGAGCGACCGGTGTGGTACTACTTCTCCAACGGCGTGCTGGTTACCTGGCTGTGCCTCATCCTACTTCAAGCTGATGTGGACCGTGGACTGCAGGAGTTGTCCGCCGCCAATATGCGGGCATGCGAGCCTTTTTGGCGATCGCCGTCGTGCGGCGGCTGACTTGGGTTGCGACAGCGGGGCGGGGATGTGCCTGGCCTCCGTCGAGATCAACTGCAAATAAAATAACTATATAAAAGCCGGCGGGCGGATCTGGTGACCATCTACACGCGGCGGCCGACTGAGCTTACTTACCGCACGGGCGCTGTTCGACCGGGACTTTGGAGCGACCGGTGTGGTACTACTTCTCCAACGGCGTGCTGGTTACCTGGCTGTGCCCCATCCTACTTCAAGCTGATGTGGACCGTGGACTGCAGGAGTTGTCCGCCGCCAATATGCGGGCATGCGAGCGTTTTTGGCGATCGCCGTCGTGCGGCGGCTGACTTGGGTTGCGACAGCGGGGCGGGGATGTGCCTGGCCTCCGTCGAGATCAACTGCAAATAAAATAACCATATAAAAGCCGGCGGGCGGATCTGGTGACCATCTACACGCGGCGGCCGACTGAGCTTACTTACCGCACGGGCGCTGTTCGACCGGGACTTTGGAGCGACCGGTGTGGTACTACTTCTCCAACGGCGTGCTGGTTACCTGGCTGTGCCCCATCCTACTTCAAGCTGATGTGGACCGTGGACTGCAGGAGTTGTCCGCCGCCAATATGCGGGCATGCGAGCGTTTTTGGCGATCGCCGTCGTGCGGCGGCTGACTTGGGTTGCGACAGCGGGGCGGGGATGTGCCTGGCCTCCGTCGAGATCAACTGCAAATAAAATAACCATATAAAAGCCGGCGGGCGGATCTGGTGACCATCTACACGCGGCGTCCGACTAAGCTTACTTACCGCACAGGCGCTGTTCGACCGGGACTTTGGAGCGACCGGTGTGGTACTACTTCTCCAACGGCGTGCTGGTTACCTGGCTGTGCCCCATCCTACTTCAAGCTGATGTGGACCGTGGACTGCAGGAGTTGTCCGCCGCCAATATGCGGGCATGCGAGCCTTTTGGCGATCGCCGTCGTGCGGCGGCTGACTTGGGTTGCGACAGCGGGGCGGGGATGTGCCTGGCCTCCGTCGAGATCAACTGCAAATAAAATAACTATATAAAAGCCAGCGGGCGGATCTGGTGACCATCTACACGCGGCGGCCGACTGCGCTTACTTACCGCACAGGCGCTGTTCGACCGGGACTTTGGAGCGACCGGTGTGGTACTACTTCTCCAACGGCGTGCTGGTTACCTGGCTGTGCCCCATCCTACTTCAAGCTGATGTGGACCGTGGACTGCAGGAGTTGTCCGCCGCCAATATGCGGGCATGCGAGCCTTTTTGGCGATCGCCGTCGTGCGGCGGCTGACTTGGGTTGTGACAGCGGGGCGGGGATGTGCCTGGCCTCCGTCGAGATCAACTGCAAATAAAATAACCATATAAAAGCCAGCGGGCGGATCTGGTGACCATCTACACGCGGCGGCCGACTGCGCTTACTTACCGCACAGGCGCTGTTCGACCGGGACTTTGGAGCGACCGGTGTGGTACTACTTCTCCAACGGCGTGCTGGTTACCTGGCTGTGCCCCATCCTACTTCAAGCTGATGTGGACCGTGGACTGCAGGAGTTGTCCGCCGCCAATATGCAGGCATGCGAGCCTTTTGGCGATCGCCGTCGTGCGGCGGCTGACTTGGGTTGCGACAGCGGGGCGGGGATGTGCCTGGCCTCCGTCGAGATCAACTGCAAATAAAATAACTATATAAAAGCCGGCGGGCGGATCTGGTGACCATCTACACGCGGCGGCCGACTGAGCTTACTTACCGCACGGGCGCTGTTCGACCGGGACTTTGGAGCGACCGGTGTGGTACTACTTCTCCAACGGCGTGCTGGTTACCTGGCTGTGCCTCATCCTACTTCAAGCTGATGTGGACCGTGGACTGCAGGAGTTGTCCGCCGCCAATATGCGGGCATGCGAGCGTTTTTTGGCGATCGCCGTCGTGCGGCGGCTGACTTGGGTTGCGACAGCGGGGCGGGGATGTGCCTGGCCTCCGTCGAGATCAACTGCAAATAAAATAACCATATAAAAGCCGGCGGGCGGATCTGGTGACCATCTACACGCGGCGGCCTACTGCGCTTACTTACCGCACAGGCGCTGTTCGACCGGGACTTTGGAGCGACCGGTGTGGTACTACTTCTCCAACGGCGTGCTGGTTACCTGGCTGTGCCCCATCCTACTTCAAGCTGATGTGGACCGTGGACTGCAGGAGTTGTCCGCCGCCAATATGCGGGCATGCGAGCCTTTTTGGCGATCGCCGTCGTGCGGCGGCTGACTTGGGTTGCGACAGCGGGGCGGGGATGTGCCTGGCCTCCGTCGAGATCAACTGCAAATAAAATAACTATATAAAAGCCAGCGGGCGGATCTGGTGACCATCTACACGCGGAGGCCGACTGCGCTTACTTACCGCACAGGCGCTGTTCGACCGGGACTTTGGAGCGACCGGTGTGGTACTACTTCTCCAACGGCGTGCTGGTTACCTGGCTGTGCCTCATCCTACTTCAAGCTGATGTGGACCGTGGACTGCAGGAGTTGTCCGCCGCCAATATGCGGGCATGCGAGCCTTTTTGGCGATCGCCGTCGTGCGGCGGCTGACTTGGGTTGCGACAGCGGGGCGGGGATGTGCCTGGCCTCCGTCGAGATCAACTGCAAATAAAATAACCAGATAAAAGCCGGCGGGCGAATCTGGTGACCATCTACACGCGGCGGCCGACTGAGCTTACTTACCGCACGGGCGCTGCTCGACCGGGACTTTAGAACGACCGGTGTGGTACTACTTCTCCAACGGCGTTCTGGTTACCTGGCTGTGCACCATCCTACTTCAAGCTGATGTGGACCGTGGACTGCAGGAGTTGTCCGCCGCCAATATGCGGGCATGCGAGCCTTTTTGGCGATCGCCGTCGTGCGGCGGCTGACTTGGGTTGTGACAGCGGGGCGGGGATGTGCCTGGCCTCCGTCGAGATCAACTGCAAATAATATAACCATATAAAAGCCGGCGGGCGGATCTGGTGACCATCTACACGCGGCGGCCGACTGAGCTTACTTACCGCACGGGCGCTGCTCGACCGGGACTTTAGAACGACCGGTGTGGTACTACTTCTCCAACGGCGTTCTGGTTACCTGGCTGTGCACCATCCTACTTCAAGCTGATGTGGACCGTGGACTGCAGGAGTTGTCCGCCGCCAATATGCGGGCATGCGAGCCTTTTTGGCGATCGCCGTCGTGCGGCGGCTGACTTGGGTTGTGACAGCGGGGCGGGGATGTGCCTGGCCTCCGTCGAGATCAACTGCAAATAATATAACCATATAAAAGCCAGCGGGCGGATCTGGTGACCATCTACACGGGGCGGCCGACTGCGCTTACTTACCGCACAGGCGCTGTTCGACCGGGACTTTGGAGCGACCGGTGTGGTACTACTTCTCCAACGGCGTGCTGGTTACCTGGCTGTGCCCCATCCTACTTCAAGCTGATGTGGACCGTGGACTGCAGGAGTTGTCCGCCGCCAATAAGCGGGCATGCGAGCCTTTTTGGCGATCGCCGTCGTGCGGCGGCTGACTTGGGTTGCGACAGCGGGGCGGGGATGTGCCTGGCCTCCGTCGAGATCAACTGCAAATAAAATAACCATATAAAAGCCGGCGGGCGAATCTGGTGACCATCTTCACGCGGCGGCCGACTGCGCTTACTTACCGCACAGGCGCTGTTCGACCGGGACTTTGGAGCGACCGGTGTGGTACTACTTCTCCAACGGCGTGCTGGTAACCTGGCTGTGCCTCATCCTACTTCAAGCTGATGTGGACCGTGGACTGCAGGAGTTGTCCGCCGCCAATATGCGGGCATGCGAGCCTTTTTGGCGATCGCCGTCGTGTGGCGGCTGACTTGGGTTGCGACAGCGGGGCGGGGATGTGCCTGGCCTCCGTCGAGATCAACTGCAAATAAAATAACCATATAAAAGCCGGCGGGCGAATCTGGTGACCATCTTCACGCGGCGGCCGACTGAGCTTACTTACCGCACGGGCGCTGCTCGACCGGGACTTTAGAACGACCGGTGTGGTACTACTTCTCCAACGGCGTGCTGGTTACCTGGCTGTGCACCATCCTACTTCAAGCTGATGTGGACCGTGGACTGCAGGAGTTGTCCGCCGCCAATATGCGGGCATGCGAGCCTTTTTGGCGATCGCCGTCGTGCGGCGGCTGACTTGGGTTGTGACAGCGGGGCGGGGATGTGCCTGGCCTCCGTCGAGATCAACTGCAAATAAAATAACTATATAAAAGCCATCGGGCGGATCTGGTGACCATCTACACGCGGCGGCCGACTGCGCTTACTTACCGCACAGGCGCTGTTCGACCGGGACTTTGGAGCGACCGGTGTGGTACTACTTCTCCAACGGCGTGCTGGTTACCTGGCTGTGCCCTATCCTACTTCAAGCTGATGTGGACCGTGGACTGCAGGAGTTGTCCGCCGCCAATATGCGGGCATGCGAGCCTTTTTGGCGATCGCCGTCGTGCGGCGGCTGATTTGGGTTGCGACAGCGGGGCGGGGATGTGCCTGGCCTCCGTCGAGATCAACTGCAACTGAGGAACCGCAAGACGGCCCTCACAATTGTTAAGTTTTGTAGATTTAATTTGTAGCCATGTAGGGATTTTGTAGATTTAATTTGTAGCCATGTAGGGATTTTGTATATATAGATTTGTAGCCATGTAGGGATTTTTTATATATAGATTTGTAGCCATGTAGGGATTTTGTATATATAGATTTGTAGCCATGTAGGATCCTTTGTTATTTTGTAGCCATGTAAGAATTGTTATAGTTATATTAATTTTCTTATTCGGACATATATATTTTGAAGTCATAATTTTGTTATTATTTAATTAACTAATCGACAAATACTAGTTTAGCCTTTTCAAAACCAACACCGACATCACTCGTAATTTCTAGCTAGGGACCCAAGTCAGTAAACATATAAGATAGTATTATTAGTTTAGCTTTTTTATAGCCAGCGTAGACATCACCCGCAGCCAACATGCACTCGAACATCTACAGGCCACTCAACACACAATACGCTCACGAGATCACAGCTTCAACTCGAACACCTGCATGCAGCCCACACACACACAAGTCTTCGCCGCCGCTGCCCTTCAACCGCCCGAAAACGATCAAACCGAATTGCAACCGGCGCGATTGATGTTTTCGAACAAAGGGCCATAGAAAGTTTCGCTCGGCCAATGCCGAAGTCCGACGAGGCGCACGCGCAGCTACAGCGACGTCGACGCCCCGCCCAGGCAACAGGTGCGTGGGTCGACGGCAGAATTAGGGCTTCGCCGCCGCTGCACTTCATACCGCCCGAAAATCATCAAACGATCGAACCGAATTGCAACCGGCCCGATTGATGTTTTCGAACAAAGGGCCATGGAAAGTTTCGGTCGACCAATGCCGAAGCCCTACGAGGCGCAAGCGCAGCCATGCAGCGACGTCGACGCCCCGCCCAGGCAACAGGTGCGTGGGCCGACGGCAGAGGAAGGCAAGATTAATTACTCTTGTGGCTTAGTACGTGCCGGTCAAGAGAAGTCGGAACCGCCCATTTTTTTCCTCGCGACTGCAAGCCCGCCCTGCCGTGGGAAGTTTTCGAGAAGCCCGTGTGTGTGTGTGTGAAAGTGTGCGAACAATGTCCTCCAAAGGTGACAATGGAGAGCGGGTATACGACCCTCAGCCCGGCCAGGAAGTGCGGCGGATCAACTGGCTAGATCAGTTGTGGGAAGAAACGTAAGCGACCCGCGACACTTTGTTGTTATTTTTAAACGCTTTATATAAAATTCACTTGTGACTGACTGGCTATTTGGCTGCGTGACTCTTTTGGTTTGCATGCAGGCCTACCAACTTGTTGTTGCGCGCTCTTTTAAACCGGAAAGCGTTTCTTTTAGTTTTTTTTGTAAACTATTAAAATTTTATTGTTTAAATTATAAAAGACTGGAGGGAAAAATTGTGAACCAAATATACAGAATAATAAATAAATGAAAAATGTTTTGTTTAAAAATCCGACTTAACCTACTGCGTTTGTGTGTGTGTGAGTGCAGGTAGGGAACGAAAGGCCTGTTCCTTCAACCTTTCTTTTTTTGCCCTTTTCTTTTTCCCCCGCCGCCTTTGCCGACCGTGGTCGGATCGCGTAGTGGCCAAGATTCCGACGGAGTCTCGTACTGCTTGTCGGATCCGAAGCCATTGCCGGTCCCGGAGCGCGTAGTGACCGTGGACTTCGACGGAGCTAGGCTCGTTTGTCGGGTCCATGGGCAGTGCGAGTTCCGGAGCGTGCGGCGGACGAAGATTTCGACGGAGTCTTGTACTCAGTTGTCGGATCTGAATCCGCTGCAGGTTTCGACCCATGGTCGGCCCTATTGGGTGACAGTACTCCAAAACCCTTCCTGCCTTCTGCCCCGTTTGCGCCGGACCGCGCGGTGGCCAAGGATTACGACGGAGTCTGGGACTCGTTTGTCGGATCCGAAGCCATTGCCGGTCCCGGAGCGCGCGGTGGTCATGGATTTCGACGGAGCTAGTCTCGTTTGTCGGATTCAAGGATCATTGCGGGTTTCGGAGCGCGTGGTGTCGGATCCCAAACCCACTGCGAGTTCTGGCCGCGGGGTCTGGGTAATGTAAAGATTTATCTCGCCCCTCCTCAAAGTCCTTGAACTCAAATAAATATTGTGAGTGACCCTGGGAGCCGCTGAGTCAAATATCCCGGCCCAAGGACTTCCTTACAAAATAACTATTTAAAAGCCAGCGGGCGGATCTGGTGACCATCTACACGCGGCGGCCTACTGCGCTTACTTACCGCACAGACGCTGTTCGACCGGGACTTTGGAGCGACCGGTGTGGTACTACTTCTCCAACGGCGTGCTGGTTACCTGGCTGTGCCCCATCCTACTTCAAGCTGATGTGGACCGTGGACTGCAGGAGTTGTCCGCCGCCAATATGCGGGCATGCGAGCCTTTTTGCGATCGCCGTCGTGCGGCGGCTGACTTGGGTTGCGACAGCGGGGCGGGGATGTGCCTGGCCTCCGTCGAGATCAACTGCAAATAATATAACCATATAAAAGCCGGCGGGCGGATCTGGTGACCATCTACACGCGGCGGCCGACTGAGCTTACTTACCGCACGGGCGCTGTTCGACCGGGACTTTGGAGCGACCGGTGTGGTACTACTTCTCCAACGGCGTGCTGGTTATCTGGCTGTGCACCATACTACTTCAAGCTGATGTGGACCGTGGACTGCAGGAGTTGTCCGCCGCCAATATGCGGGCATGCGAGCCTTTTTTGCGATCGCCGTCGTGCGGCGGCTGACTTGGGTTGCGACAGCGGGGCGGGGATGTGCCTGGCCTCCGTCGAGATCAACTGCAAATAATATAACCATATAAAAGCCGGCGGGCGGATCTGGTGACCATCTACACGCGGCGGCCGACTGAGCTTACTTACCGCACGGGCGCTGTTCGACCGGGACTTTGGAGCGACCGGTGTGGTACTACTTCTCCAACGGCGTGCTGGTTATCTGGCTGTGCACCATACTACTTCAAGCTGATGTGGACCGTGGACTGCAGGAGTTGTCCGCCGCCAATATGCGGGCATGCGAGCCTTTTTGGCGATCGCCGTCGTGCGGAGGGGATGTGCCTGGCCTCCGTCGAGATCAACTGCAAATAAAATAACCATATAAAAGCCGGCGGGCGGATCTGGTGACCATTGTAACGAACTGATATTTTATCTTCTGCTCGCTACTTATTTGTGCGGCTAGCTCAGTAGAGTTTGTGTGTTCGTCCCACCAAATTTATATAAACGTGTTCGCCCAAACGACAAATGAGAACGCACAGATTTTCAAGTTTCAGGATTTTATTTACTCGATCCTCTAATCTTAAATCGGCTCTCTCGGAACCGGCTTCTCGCCTGCGCTCGTCGACACTCTGCCTTCTTGCTCGTTGACTGCTCTGCTTTCCTCCTGTAGCTTCCTTTGGCTGTCCTCGACGCGTGGATTCCGTTGTAGCTGGCTGTTTGGCTCTAGCTCATAGAACGTATGGGCGTTACCGTTCCCAGAATAGGGTGAACAGAGACTACCACCTTCAGGCGTACGCCAGCGGTGTCAGCCTACTGTCCCTTGTTCTGTCCCGGCCGGTCAACACCAGGACTTCGTTCACTCGCCTACCGATTCAGGCGTACGCCAGACCTCGACAGGACGATTGTTAAACTCGGTACCAGGTTCAGACGAACGCTCCGTCCTAGCTTTGTTGCCGATGAGCCGTTGGCTTGCTCCTGCTATCTCGTTGGCTTGATTCTGTTTCCCTGGTCTGGTGCAGCCGGGCGATGATACAAGATGTTCGTGAGGTTCTGACGCGGTGTGGTTTCTGGGCTCTGATGCCAGCGGAGACGCTCACTCAAGCACTAAGACGCGCCGGGCATACGCCAGGGTCTCGTCGGCTGTGTTCTGTGTGAGGTCCTTGGCTGTAGGCTGCGGGTCGCGCCAGGATACTGGTTTACACACGATCAGACGCGCCAGGCGTACGCCAGGGTCTAGTCAGAATCGTTCTAGTCGCCCAGCACCTGGGTCTAGGCCACGCTCGCGACAGGATACGCCTGTTCACACTCTATCAGACGCGCCAGGCTTACGCCAGGGTCTAGTCACGATAGGCGTGGTTGTAAGGCACCTGGTTCTGGAGCCTTGCTTCAGCGCTCGATCGGCTTGGCAATTGGCACCTCGATTTAGCCACAAACCACCCACCTGCGTCTCGTCTGCCGGTCCTGGTGATCCTGGAGGGTCCTGGTTGTCTCGACGGCTTGTGTGTCCTGGCAGGTCCTGCGTATCGACTGTCTTCGGTGTCCTGGACGGCGTGGGCGTGTCCTGGCAGGTCTTCCGTGTCCTTGCAGGCTCAAGCGCGTCCTGGCGGCGATCCTGTGTCTAGGCAGGACTGGAGTGTCGTGGCCGAGCCGATGTCCTGGCTGATCCTGGTGTCTGTTCCGTTTGCTAAACGTCCAATTCACCACACTCCGCTATCAGAATAGGGAGGTGGAGGAGAGAAGTTCAGTTGACGCTTGGCTACTGAGCAACACGCACGAATCACTGGCATTTACTTATTCATCTCATTTTGAATATCCAATTGTTAAACTATTGAAGTAATATTATTGTATTAAGTTGTAAATAAAGTGCATAAGAAAATTGGTCAAATTCCCATTTCAATGATCGCCTAGGAATTCAGCCACGGCATCACAAACATTTTGGTGGCCCATGAGGGGAACCAATTTTTGTCATTTTATTTAATTTCGATTCTCTGCGCTCGTCCGCCGGTATGCCAAGCTCAGCCCAAACAAAGAGGAATACGTAACAGTTAAGCAGCGTTCGACCGTGTGTTAGAGCGAGAGGGAAGGATGCCAAGCTCAGCGCAAACAAAGAGGAATACGGGATAACTAACCAACAGTCAAGCAGCATTCGACCGTGTGTTAAAGCGAGAGGGTAAGTGCAAGTGTGAAAGAAAAGAAAAGTGGAGTGGGGAGCAAGGCAAGGCAAATTATTGTACAGTACTTATTAAAATAATTTAATGCAATGGCACCGGAGGAGAAAGGGACGTCATGCGATGATTTGATCCAACTGCAAATCGATCTTCATGACACGTTAAAAGATATTCTGCAAAATTTCAGGAAAGATGCAGCATCTCGAAAAACCGTCATATATTTTAATAAACGCTTACAAAAGGTCGACGAAATTTCCAAGACATTTGCCGAACAACATAACCTAATTGTGCGCTCTGAACGATATCATGAAACTTCATATTATACAAAAAAACTTGCTTCGGAATTTGAAGAGCGATACCTAGAGGTATACTGTACACTTGCAGAAGCCTTTCAACTTGCATTCCCTATGGAATCGAACGGCGCACCACCACAGGGTGAACCAGCTTCAACACCAGCGCCTCCAGTACGTGTTAGCATGCCGCAGATTCCTGTTCCCAAATTTTCTGGCAACAGCCTCGACTGGCCAGGGTACTATGATTCTTTTTCACGACTAATCCATCAAAACAACCAACTTAGCGAAATCCAAAAATTCCATTTTCTAAAAGAATCTCTTCCCGTAGGTCGCGATTGTGACATTCAACAAATCCAACTTACATCATTAAACTACGATGTTGCATGGTCGATGCTCATCAAGCGGTATAATAATCCTAGAGTCGTTTTTGCACATCACATGAACGCGTTGTATAATCTACCAAATTTGCAAAAGGAAAAGGGTGAAGATCTCCGATTAATGCTGAGTACGGTCAACGTTTGCTTAGGAGCCATACAACGAGTCCGAGGATCAGTCGACGGCTCAGATCATTGGCTTGCACACTACATGTCAACAAAACTACCCAAGGAAACACACGCTGCGTGGGAACATCATCTTGGGAGCAGAGTCGATGTCCCCACCTTTAAGGATTTTGAAAAGTTTTTAAACGATCGTCTCATAACTATCGATGCCATTGAGAACCGGAATGCCAGCTTTACTCCAAAAAATCCAGAGGCTTCAAAGCGACTCAATGTGCATAACTTACAAACACAACCGGGACCAAATAACCTCCGCTGCTGCCAATGTGGCGCCGCTCATGTCCTTAGGCGACGTCCAACATTTCTAGCCATGGATTATGCACAACGAAAGGAGGTGGTTTGGAAAAATAAACTGTGCCTTAATTGTTTAGGCAAGTCTCACATGCATGCAAAGTGTTCCAGCACGAGGAATTGCCTCCAGTGTGGCCAACGCCATCATACGCTATTACATAGCCCGCAAGTTCCTCTGCAACACGCGAACAATGCAACCCTTTACGCTGCAGCAACAGAGCAGCAAATGTCACCGATTGGATATGTTAACAGCTCGCAGCCCCAGCCAGCCCCATCAGATGTCAATTGTCTTTCGTCAACAACATCAACTCAAAACGGCATTCTCCTTGCTACAGCCCGGATTATTCTATTCAACCCTGATAACAGTCTCCAAGCCACAGTCAACGCGCTTATAGACCAGGGATCTGAAGCTACGATAATCTCCGAGAATGCAGTCCAATCCTTAAGTTTGAAACGTCACGCTACGCGTACATCGATCGCTGGGGTCGGCTTAAGCAATTCCAATCATTGTAAATCCACGGTGGGTTTTATAATCCGAACAACTTCTAACTCCAATTTTTCTTTAGATGTGGAGACCGCATATGTACTCAAATCATTGACGTCATTTCTACCCAGTCGAAATCTCTCACCACAACCTTGGAGCCATATCATGGGACTCACTCTAGCAGATCCTCAGTACTATCGGTCGAAAAGAGTAGATTTGATTATCGGTGCGGACTTGTTAGCTGAAATATTGCTGCCAGGACTAAGAATTGGAGCGCCGGATGAACCAATTGCACAAAACACCCATTTTGGCTGGATCTTATCTGGAAAATTTCAAATCACAAACAACCCACCTCGAATCAATTGTAATCACGCTGTCATAGACACAGAATCATTATTAAGGCAGTTTTGTGAAGTAGAAACTGTGCCTGATCGTCAGACCGCCTCGACGGAAGACGTGTGGTGTGAATCATTCTTCCAGAAATCTCATGCCCGCAAAGAAAACGGTCGTTACGTGGTACGACTGCCATTTAAGACCTTGTTTGATCCAACCATGACAGTCGGCAGGTCTTATCAAATGGCATTGAATCGATTTTTGCTGTTGGAGAGGCGGCTGTCGAAAGTTCCTGAGCGATGGGAACGTTATTGTGAAGGGATCGATGAATATTTCACCCTTAACCAGATTACGGCAGCCACGAACACAGAAAAACAGAACATCAGACTAATAAATTCACAACTTCAAGTAAATTCCTGTATCTTGCCACACCATGCTGTATTTAAAGAAGAGAGTTTGTCAACAAAACAACGCATTGTCTTTGATGCATCGGCGAAAACTACAAATGGCAGATCGTTAAATGACATTCTGTGTGTTGGCCCTACTCTGCAAACAAACATGTCATCAGTAATTTTGAATTGGCGTCAATACAAATATGTTTTTACTGCCGATATACAAAAAATGTATCGTTGTATTGATGTCCACCCTGATGACTCGCAGTTTCAACGAATTTTATGGCGGGCGGCGGACGGACATATTAGAGAATATTGTCTTACCACTGTTACGTTTGGGACGGCGTCTGCGCCATACACCGCAATAAGAGTAATGCATCAGATTGCTGACGATGAACGACAAAGATACCCAAAGGCGGAGGATGTTCTGAAGCACGAAATGTACGTGGACGATATTTTGTCTGGAGACCATACAATTGAAGCAGCAGAAGAGAAAAGAAGACAAGTTACTGAAGCTATCAATTCAGCGTGCATGGAATTACGTAAATGGTCAAGCAATACTCCATGTCTTTTAGAACGGATACCAGCGGCTCATCAATGCAATACGACTTTACTAAATTGGGATAATGATGACACGGTAAAGACATTGGGTATGTATTGGTTGCCTAATATCGATGCGTTCCAGTATAAACTGAATTTTCAAATTCCCATTGGGTTTACCAAACGGCTTATCTTGTCCAGCATTGCTCGGTTATTCGATCCGCTAGGTCTTATTGCACCACTTGTAATAACTGCTAAACTTATTTTAAAGGAAATCACCATGGCAAAGCGTGACCCTGGAAATGGAATTCCTGTTGGGTTGGGTTGGGACGATCCCGTACCCAAGGAATTGGCAAAGCGGTGGCAAGATTTTCGACACACACTTCCTGAAATTGAGAATATAATTATACCAAGATGGATACAAATCGGCGAGGACTGCATGGAAGGTCTTCAATTACATATATTTTGTGATGGCTCATCCTTGGCATACGCTGCAGCCGCATATCTCAGAATTGAGAAGCCACAAGGAGGTGTCTTCACGTTTCTTATCGCTTCCAAAAGCAAGGTTTCGCCCACAAAGCCCCTTACCATTCCAAGGACAGAACTCTGCGGTGCGGTGTTGGCAGTTAAGTTGGCCAAATGGGTGGCCGAAAACATCCGATGGACGGATAAGCCTATTCCTACAGTATATTGGTCAGATGCTACTACAGTTCTGCATTGGATTCATGGTGACGTCAATAAATGGAAAACTTTTGTCTCGAATCGAGTGGCGTACATTATAGAAAATTCAGAAGCAACTCAATGGAGGCATGTAGGTACTGCAGACAACCCAGCTGATTGTGCGACGCGAGGTTTGAGTCCAAGTGATCTCGCTAAGTTCCAGTTATGGTGGAGAGGCCCAGAATGGTTGAGTCATACAAATGCGGCCTGGCCTGTCTTTCAATTAAGGGATCACCCGATGAACGAAAACGAATTTGAGGCAAAGGTAAAGGAAGTTCAAGTCAACGTAGCTGGTCCCAAGGAGTTATTTTACCAACGATATTCCACCTATAATCGGCTGATAAGGATCACAGCATACATCAGACGTTTTGGCTTGAATTCAAGAGCAAAAACTACACGCCTATCCGGATTTCTGTCGACAGATGAGCTTGTCCAGTCAATGTTTTGCATAGTTCGGTTGGTCCAAGCAGAGGTTTTTGCGGCAGAGATAAAGGCAGTTCGAGAGAGCAAACCGTTACCGAATCAAAGCAAATTGAGTAACCTTACTCCGTTTGAAAAGGATGGTATAATTCGCATACGAGGACGAATGCATTATTCGAACTGGCCGTTTGACCGTCGACACCCCATAATCCTGCCTCCTTCTCATTCGTTCACAGAGATGGTAATAAGAGACTCTCATTACGCGACGCTCCATGGAGGTGCACAACTGACATTGGCGCACACCCGGCAACGGTTTTGGATTATCAACGGCAAACAAAACGTGCGGCATGTTATACGTAGATGTGTCAGATGTTTTCGCACACGCCCAGAAGCTGGAAAACAATTAATGGGAGATCTGCCTATGCATCGGGTCAACCCACCCAGTCGTCCGTTTTTCTCAACGGGAGTGGATTATACTGGATCAATCGAGTTGAAAGCAGCAAGATTACGAGGAACAAGTGTCTATAAAGCATATATTGCCATATTTATTTGCCTGGCCACGAAGGCTATCCATTTGGAGGCGGTCACTGGACTCACTTCTGATCACTTTTTGTGGGCTTTGGATCGATTTGTTGGTCGTCGAGGTCTCTGTCGGCATATTTACAGTGACAATGGGACAAATTTTGTCGGCGCGGATAAAGCTTTACAAATGGCTCATAGGCAAAGTATATCGAAGGTGGAAAATGAAGTTGCTGCGCAGGTGGCATCCCGTCACATCCAGTGGCATTTTAATCCGCCGCACTCCCCTAATTTTGGAGGTTTATGGGAGGCCAACATAAGATGTGTGAAGCACCATTTAAAACGAGTCGTGGTCAATACGAAGCTATCCTACGAGGAGTTATCAACTGTACTTATTCGAATAGAAGCCTGTCTAAATTCTCGGCCTTTGTGCCCACTGTCGTCTGACGCGGACGATTTGCATTTTTTGACGCCAGCGCATTTCTTGATTGGAGATACAATGCTTGCCCCACCAGAAGCTCGAGCATCATCGTCGTCTCTTAGAGAATCATTCCTTAATCAACAACGAATGGTAAATTCATTTTGGAAACAGTGGTCTCAACAGTGGCTTTCGCAGTTGCAAAGGCGGCCAAAGTGGTGCGAGCCTTCCGAGAACCTCAAGGTGGATGACCTAGTGATTATAAAGGACGATCGCCTACCACCGACTCAGTGGAGCACTGGTCGAGTCGTTTGTTTGCATCCTGGGAAGGATGAGTTGGTCCGGGTAGTTACGATAAAAACCCCGCAAGGTCAATTGAAGCGGTCGATCTCGAAACTGTGCCGATTGCCTATATATAATTAAATATGCTCACCCTCCCAAATTTCGCACTTGTACTTCTCTTTCCCTTTAGATACATCAGCGGGACGGCGACGTCATGAGAAGTCAACCAAAAGGAAATGTAGAATGCTGGGTCCAGCATTGGCGGGCGGCATGTTCCGTTTGCTAAACGTCCAATTCACCACACTCCGCTATCAGAATAGGGAGGTGGAGGAGAGAAGTTCAGTTGACGCTTGGCTACTGAGCAACACGCACGAATCACTGGCATTTACTTATTCATCTCATTTTTGAATATCCAATTGTTAAACTATTGAAGTAATATTATTGTATTAAGTTGTAAATAAAGTGCATAAGAAAATTGGTCAAATTCCCATTTCAATGAT